>CM042171.1:61136548-61146548 GCA_023376005.1 Doryteuthis pealeii | reverse complement strand
AAAGAAGACAAACACAGTTGGAAATTATAAAGGTACAAAAAAAGATTGCTGCAAATTTATGGCATTTGCGGCAAGACTTATCTGCTGAGTTAAGGTGAAGTTTCACTAGAATGATTTGTACTTGCGGTCGTTTTGGAGTGCTGTTATGACTCGTCTCTCTAGGTGGAAGTTCTTACGATAAGTGAAGGGGTTTGATTTTGCCGCCAACATCGTTTGTTGACGATCCGCCCTCTGGCGGCAGGGGGAGATAATTTTCATTTTTCTGATAGAATTTCAAATTCTTTCAAATAAAAAATTTTCTGATAGAATTTCAAATTCTTTCAAATAAAAATTTTCCAATAAAAATCCATTAACTTTTTTTAAAATTATTAGCACTTACATTATTAATTCGAACACAACGGGTAAGTCAATTCTATTTCTGAAATATTTGTCTATTTGAACTTTGTACACTGAATAACGAGGAACGATCCAAAATTAATGCCTCCTATTTAGTTTCTTGTTTGTGAGTTTGGATTTCCATATGGTTGATAATCGATTTATAGCGGACCATGCCTTTCCTCTGCGTCCATTAACATCGCTTTCTATGGAGCAGATATTACTGCCTCTTCCAAGCCGTTGTCATATCAGTGCTGCTGTACGGCTACACCACTTGGACCCTAACGAAGCGCACAGAGAACAAACTAGATGGGAGCTGCACAATGAATGCTGCGTGCGATCCTAAACATAACGTGTAAACAACACCCCACGTTAAAACAACTTTACGATCACCTGCCTCATATCACCCAAATCATCCGAGTAAGATGAACAAGATACGCATGACACTGCTGGTGAAGCAAGACGAACTCATAAGCGACGTTCTCTTGTGAAAGCCAGCACATAGGCACGCCAGAGTGGGTCGTCTTGCAAAGATGTACATTGACCAGCTGTGTGCGGATACTGGATGCTGTACAGAGGACCTCCAGAGAAAAATGAATGGCAGGGACGGTTGGCGAGAGATTGTCATGGATATCCGTGCTAATAGCGCGACATGTTGATGATGATAATTTAATTTCAGGATATTTTCGGATGTTCTGTCTCCTGCCCTAAATTACGCAGCCCTGTCGGCTGGGGTTTTAGAATACACCGACTGCACCTCTGCAGAGGGGTAAGACCAAATGGAGCCACTTGTTGGCCGTGGGTAACTAGCCGTGATGCTTAGAGACAGAATCCTGGTGGATGAGCAGTCCATGACATGCAACACTCCACTTAGACCCTTACTTAGACTAGACGGGCGGTTGGAGAGGCCTGCTCTGAGAAATCGGCTGGTCACCCCAAGCCCTAGCACCTATATGATTGTCCCAATCGTATTGCCCTTATGGCAACCCCCAACTCTTTTTATCATTTATGTGCTAGAAGGCGATGGCTGAGGGTATTCACGTCCTTTGAATAACGTTAAACTCTATCTAAAGCACACCTTTATCACCATTGCTCCCTGGTCCACTCTGACCCGGAGTGGTAGTACCTGTTAGGGTTCCATCTATGGGTTAAATAGAAAAATGCGTTTATAAAAATAAAAAAAATGAGTATCCATTAAGAATGAATTTATTTCAAAACTTTGTCGGCAGTAAATAATCCACTGAGGTTGATATGGCATAAAAAAATGTAAAAAACCAAACCTAAATGTTTTTCCAAGGCGGCGTCTGGTGAATATACGGCCCGTGCTAGCTATTGAGAGCCACTCGGTTTGGAGGCCTTTTTATCGACAAATTAATGCGATAAGAAAGTTATATTTTACAGCCCCTCCCGTTTTTTATCAACAAGTAAATGTAAATATTTATACCCCCCCCCTTTAAAAATATTTTTCGATATTTTTTTTTTAATTCAAAACAAATGTCACGTCTTTTTAATATAATTTGTAGTAAATGTGTTAAGTTTACAAATGTATTTTCAGGGAAAAGTGTTCGTGTAAGAGTTCGTAAAGTTTATAGTAAAGTTGCCAGAGACTTTCGCTCGGCGGAAATATTATGTATGTATGAGACAAGGTTACTTAGCTGTTTGGAGTAATGTTTCAACAATTGTTCTGTAGTTGTTCTGTAAGGCCGCTGCTTCTGTGATGTCAGCCTGTCGAATTCCTCGTGTGCTTCTCACGGGTGCTTGTCTGTTCTGGTGATTTTTAGGGATCTGCTCCCCGGCGTCTGATTCCAGGAACTAATTAAGGGACAGATAACCCAGATTTTTGATACCCTTGGACCTTAACGAAGCACCGAGATGATAACATTGATGGGAGCTGCACAAAAATGCTGTGTGCGATGTCCTATACCACCTCATTCCACCCGGCCGGAAGTCACATTCATTTTTCTAATCTAACCTAAATGATAGCCTTTGTTTAAATTAAACATATTTAGAAGTCTTTGATTTGAGGGAAATAACAGGTAACTTGAAATGAAAAGGTCATTTTTTGCCATTTTTTTATAAATCCTTATAGAAATTGGGCTCTGGACTTGGAAAATGTTCAACAGGATGTTAAGAGTTAAACATCGTGGAAACAACAGCTCACAAGGAAGCAGCTGTTACGGTCACTTGCTCCCTATCACACAAACAATCCGAGGCATGCTGAACACTTCCGGAGAAGTAAGGACGAACTCATAAGCGATGTTCTCCTGTGGAAACCAGCAATTACCTACATTGACCAGATCAGACTTTCTTTTACTTCTTTACTTTTTTCAAAATTATATTTATCTTTGGCTAGACGGGCGGTCGGAGAGGCCCCCTCCGATCAATCGGCTGGTCACGTCAAGCCCTAGCACCTATATGATTTTCCCAACCCTATTGCCCTTATGGCAAGCCCCAACCCCTTTTTATCATATGGGTGCTAGAAGGCGGTGGCTGAGGGTCTACATGTCCTGGGAATGACGTTAAACTCTATCTGATGGTGAGATTCCAGTTTTGGAGGTTTGGGGAATGTGGAGCACCCCTTCATCACCATTGCTCCCTGGTCCACTCTGACCCGGAGTGGTAGTACCTGCTAGGGTCCCATCTATGGGTTAAATAGAAAAATGTATTTATAAAAAAATTGTATTATCCATTAAGAATTGATTTATTTCAAAACTTTATCGGCATTAAATAACCCACTGAGGTTGATATGCCGTAAAACAAAACAAACCAAACCAAAATTATATTTGCTTTGTTCTTTACTTATCGGCTTCACCATTCTCTCCTTAGTTATGGCCAAATAATAGGATAGACTCTTGAATAAGGTAGTGTTACATAATCATTAGTATCCTAACACTTATTTACAGTAGTGTAGAAACCAAAATGGTTGTTATAAGTTGCAGCCGGCGGCCTTGAAGGATTGAGTGACAAGGCTTGACCTCATTCTGATCCTTCCGGTGGATACTGTGAGAATCGGTGGAGAAGACCCTCTTCCGGTTTAGATTAGAAAGAGAGCTTTTAGTTCAGTATCGGCCAAACCACGAAGGTGGCGTGTCCTGTTAAGCGCACGGCCGACTCAATCTGCGCAGGTAGTCTGGTGGGGATTTCGGAATAAAATAAGATCTAAAGCAAATCGAAGTCTTGTGTTATTATCTAAAAACTACCAATGACACAGGGCTTCTGATAAAGAGAAATCCTCAATGGAAGACCAGACACGAAGTCCCCAAGACGAAGTACAGACGCTAGAAGAAGAACGTAAGATACCAAAGATGAGCAGAAGAATAATAGAAGTAAAGAGAGCATACAACAGTAGGTCGATTTTGGAACTGTAACATCTCCCATATGTCGAAAGTTGCAAATTCACATAAAGAATTAGCACACAAAATATTTTTCTCTAAAATGTTGCCTTCGTTTGAAGAAATATATTTCAATCTTTTAAAATTTTATCAATGTTGCAGCTTAATTAACGGGGTAAAAAGCAGCATATCAGATGTGTCGGTGTGATGGGGGGGGGATATAAGTTTTTTAACAACACAAGTAAGTAAAATTAAAGTCCTCGGGGTGGCCTAAAGTCGGTATCAGCCAGACAGCGAGGAAGTCTATCCCCTTTTCACTAGCACTAGACCAAGAAGGTTATTTTTGGTGTCTGAGGTGCAGCACCACACCTACCATTAGCTCCTCACTTTACCACATAGATCCCTGTGCTACTCATACGCTGAGTTGGCGAGGACCGGTATCGAATCTGGAACCTTGTGGTTCCTAGTAATAGTGATAATAATAATCCTTAGTAATACTAGGAAAATAGATGCACCCTCCGAGTGCATGTATTTAAGTTTTAATGTAATAAAATATGATATCAAATTAGAAAGGTTAATGAAACTAAATAAGAATGCAGATAAAATGATTAGAAACAGAGGGAGGTATAGTCACAAAATAGAACAACTTTGAAATTAACTCTTCCATCATTTTCCATCACTCCTGTCTTTCATTGCTAAATTTTCCTGATTTAACAATTTAGTAATATAGTTTCGGTTACAGACATACAAGCACACAATCTTCATTATAATAATAATAATAATTATATATATATATATATATATATATATATTTATAACTCAAAAAATAAAAATTCTACTCTGATGAAGGTCGGCAAAATCTGTGTACGGAACATTTTATGCATTTTTCCTATTATTATTATCATCATCATTTCAACTCCATCTGATAATTTTAATAATAATAATAACGTAAATCCGTATACATTTTGATAAACAGACCGAAACACATGTGTAAGTGATATCGATTAAACGTGATATCGATAAAATTCATTTTTATCCATCTACATTTCTTTTCTTTACTCATTTTTTCCTCATATTTTCGGATTCATTTCCCATTCTCACACACACACACACACACACATATATATATATATATATATATATATATATATATATAAGTTAAAAGAAAGGAAATGAATCCAACAATATGAGTATGAAAAGGTGGAATGAAAACATCACACAATGCTGTTAAAGAAGAAAACAATTTATAATGTAATCATAGCTGATACTGATCAATATTTCGATTTTACAAAAATCATCATCAGAGCACATTCATTCCGTAATTCCTCTCCGACCCAAACAACTACGGAGTGAATGTGCTCTGATGATGATTTTTGTAAAATCGAAATATTGATTTCAGAGTAGGAGTTTCAAAACGATTGGAATAGCAATGACGTCATTGAAACACGACTTAATATGCAATTAGAATTATCTAAAAATTCTTTACGCGATACACTCAATAATACAATATTAGACTTTTATTTGTCTGATTTTTTTAGATGAGGCTTGATAATTTGTATTATTTAGATTTTTGGGTTTAATCCTGATTGTTTGAGGGGTTTGATTTATAGGTCATTTGATTGTCATTTATTTATATAAGAAGCATATGTGGACACCATACTTCAACACATATATATATATATATATATATATATATATATTTGTGCTTATTTAGGTATATGCATCTGTTTGTGGGAGGTACGTATATCAGGTTTGGGCATTAGTATGAAGCATTAAAGGAGAAATATCAGAAACTCGGTTGTTTTGGAGTAGAGTTTTGTTATTTTAGTAAATTTTCGGGATTTTTATAAACTCCCTTCTTCAGACGTAGAAAAATATTGACCGTTGTGTTCTGGCTGTTACTTATAGTGTGGTTGTGGTGTGGGGGTGGCTGCTGATTGAGATAGCGATGTTTTATTCCTCGTGTGTGGGTGTACATGGCGCCGGTCGGTTCGTAGTGTTCTTTGAAATTTGTTTATTTTGGTCGTGCGTACTCGGTGTTCCTTGGAGAATGTGACGTAAATAACTAAGGGAATTGTGACTTGAGTAGTAATATAGTTTCGGTTACAGACATATAAGCACACAATCTTCATATATATATATATATATATATATATATATAAGCCTCATCTATTTTTGTATTTGGAGAATCAGTGAATCAGATCGAAATTATTTAAGAACTGTCCAAACTCCATTAAGAGATTTTATCTCCGAGAGTCAAAAAATAATTATCTCATATTGGGTAGACAACCACAACTCTACGGCCGTAGATTAATTTGTCAATTATTTGATCAAAGTAGGATTAGGCCACACATTATATCGAAACACAACACCTACACTAATATCCGTTAACTATTTGTAGAAAATGCTAACGTTCTCGGTAAAAACAAATTGTAAAAAAGAGAAAAGACAAACAAAACAAAAGAGAAAAGGTGTAGACCTTTTTTAAAAAAAAAAGAAAAAAGGAAAACAAATGCGACAGTTAATGAAAGAAATTCCAATTTCAGAGTAGGATTAAGAGATTTTATCTCCGATAGTGAAAAAATAATTATCTTATTTTAGGTAGGCAACCACGACTATTTGATCAAAGTGTGATGGAAATCTGAACATAAGCTACGTAAATGAGAGTAACCTCCCCTTGTTTATTTCATTTAGAGCAAGCCATATGTTTTGGTTGGCCATTTTCATTTCACCGTAAATCTACACTGAAAATACGAATTTGTTCGAATCAATACAACTGCATGTTTTAACACGAAAATATCATAAAATTAAGAAGACGTTTTATAATATTTTCGAGTTAAAATATGCTGTTGTATTGATTACAGATTATTAAGTGTGATTAGGCCACACATTACATCGAAACACAACACCTACACTAATATCCGTCGACTATTTGAAAATGCTAAAGTCCTCAGTAGAACAAATTGTTAAAAAAAAAAGGAAAAGGCTTCTTGAAGTCGTAGATTAAAAAAACAAAAAGTAAAAAGTAAAAACAAAACCAAAACTAAATTCTACAATCAATGAAAGAATTTCCGGTTTCAGAGTAGGATTTCCAAAATGCCTGTTTGTTTTGTTTGTTTGTTTTGTTTTACGGCATATCAACCTCAGTGGGTCATTTAATGCCGACAAAGTTGTGAAATAAATTCATTCTTAATGGATACTCATTTTTTTCTATTTAACCCATAGATGGGACCCTAACAGGTACTACCACTCCGGGTCAAAGTGGACCAGTAATGGTAATGAAGGGGAGTTCCACATTTCCCAGACCTCCAGAACTGGAACCTCGCCATCAGTTAGAGTTAACATCATACCCAGGACATGAAGACCCTCAGCCACAGCCTTCTAGCACCAATATGATAAAAAGGGGCTTATGGCTTGCCATAAGGCAACAGGGTTAGGACAATCATATAGGTGCTAGGGCTTCACATGTCCAAAACACCTGCAATTTTTTGAATAGCAATGACGTCATGGAAGCACGACTCAATATTCAATTAGAAATATCAAAAAATTCTACTAAGAATAGGACACTCATACATTACCCATTCATACCTCCTCAAAAAAGAAGCAACCCCATATTGCATACCATGCCAAAAACCCTACACAATCAAACACATTTTAACAGAATGTAGCAACCTAAAACAAACACGAAAAAAATACTACCAAACAACAAATCTAAAACAGATATTCTACCAAATAAACCCAGAAAAACTACTTGGATACATAAAAGAAGCATACATCTACAACAAAATCTAAAAATCTTCCAAAAAAATGAAAACACAAAAATATATGTTAACAAAAACATCTAAAAGTTTCATTCACAAAAGAAAATATGTAAAAAAAAAACCTTTAGAAAATTAAACATTATCACCAATTCATTTCAAAAACTTAGTCGGCATTAAATGACCCATTGCCGTAAAACAAGAACAAATAAATAGATAAATAAATGTATTTTTGATATTATATCAGAAAAATGATAGTGGAATCATCTCCCCCTGCCACCAGAGGGCGAATCACCAATATATAATATTGGCACCAAATTTAAGCCCCATGACGATAGGCATTTATCACGGAGCCCGTCAACCAGGCGAGTCACTTTTAACAAGCGCTCCCTTCACCTTTCATTTATCATATGAGTTTTCACCAGGCGAGACGCGATATTCAAGCGCTCCCAATCAACAGCGAGTAGAATAGTCTTCTAGCGCATCTTCACCATCAAACAGCGAGTGGTTCATCCAGCGCAACCTTTAACTTCACCTTAACTCAGCAAGATAAGTCTTGTCGCAAATGCCACAAAATTTGCAACACCCTTTTTGTACCCTTTTTTAATACATGTTGTTTTAATTTTCAACTGTTGTTTTGTCTTCTTTCATCCGAAATTATTTGCCTGCCACCGAGAGATATTAAGAGTTCCCTACTACATTGTTAATCCTCTTAATTAGGCTTGATGTGAATAATTTTAATTTTTCGGACTATTGTCCTCATCTTTATTGTGGTAGTTATTAACATCGTGTTTAATAACTACCACAATAAATGTGAGGACAATAGTCCGAAAAATCAAATAATAAAAATTATTTGTTTTAAAGTCAATTTTGAGCTTAGTCGGTAGAGCATTCGCCTAGGAATCACAACGTTTCGAGTTCGGTACCGCTTAGCGTTTTTTAGGACAGGACGCATTTATGCGATATGCACCGGGTCTCATCTAAGGGTTGAATAGATCAACAAAAATGTTTCCAAAAATGTGTTTAAAAAATGGACTTAACAAAAGAATGTTCAATACCCATCAAGAATGAATAGAATAAAACACTTTTGACATAAAAATAACACAACACAAAACTCTACTTTGGTCTTTACTTAAGCTAAACGGGCAAGAGGACCCCCCCCCCCGATCAATCAACTGGTCACGTCAATTATAGTTATTTACTGACATCCCACCACGCACAAACCGAAGCTCATGCATGGCCAGCGCTAAAAATTACGAGTATTCCTTCGGCATTCTTCTTTTGAGGCACCTCGGGCACTGAACAATAAACCCAGCCCTGCACTTTTAAATCAAGGGGGTGTATTTTTCCTGGGGAGTAGCCCCCCTGGAATCACGCTGATATTAATATTTTACTGGTCCAATGGTTGAAACCACTGGACAGACATGGCCCCGGAATCCAGGTGTATTGTCTGGATAATATTACATTTGCAAGTTTTTGTTTTGGAAGTTATTCTAATAATTTTGCCATTTTGTTTTGTGTAAATGTTTATGGTTCTTTTTAAGTCTGTAAAAGGTATTTTAAAGTGTGTATCAAGTGGATTGTTTTTAGCTGTTTTTGCTGCTTAGTCTGCTATTTCGTTTCCTTGGATTCCGATGTGACTTGGTATCCAGCAAAGTATAATTTCTTTTTGGTTGATATTATTGAATTTGGTGAGTAGTTTAGCTATTAATGGGTTATTTATTTTTTTTGTTCATGATTGCTACTATAGCAGATTGGGAGTCAGAAAATACAGACAAATATATGATTTTTAGATGTGATTTTCTAAAAATCCTTCAGTGAAACTTACTTTGTAGAAGTAGTGTAACGATACGAGGACAAGATAAATACACGACTAGTTTATTCAAGTAAAATACAATTATTGTGTTAGTATAGTATTTAATTCTAAGACTAACAACAACAAATAAGTGAATTAAAACTTAGTTTAATTCTAACAATTTATCAAAGAACAAATAAAACAATGAGTAACAATATAAAGTCCTTCTTGTGTAAAAAGTAGAGTTTGACGGACTTACCGGTGTGCTGGAGAAGATATTTGGTATCTTAGGGTGATTTCTTGGAGAGGATTTAAAGTCGCTGCCTCGTCGGATCTGGTCCGGGGTCTCTTCTAGTGATTTTTTGTATTTTGCGCCAAAACTTCTGAGCTCATCACGTGATTGGTATATCCAATCACATAAAGCCTCTCCCTCACTCAACTTCACACACAGAAATTACCATTTTACTGACCCAACACAATATCGTTAAACTTTAATATAGCATCGAAATCGAAATAACAAGAATAATTATTCCTAACGATCATTAGCAATATGAATTTTTTTATTATAGTTTTATTCGTTTTACTTTTGTTGTTCTTTTTTTATTATTAATTCGAATTCAAACGAAAAATCTGTTTTTAAAGTTTAACGCTATCCATTTCGAATCCAAAATAAAACAAATACCGTTATTATTAGAACTAGCAACAGAACACCCTCCGAGCGTTATATTTGAAGACATTGC
>CM042171.1:61019640-61136448 GCA_023376005.1 Doryteuthis pealeii | reverse complement strand
TTCTCTTTTCTGTCTTTTCTTTCTTTCTTTCTTCTGTCTTCTTCTTTTCTTTCTTCTGGTCTTTTCTCTCTTTCTTTTCTTTCCTTTCTTTCTTTCTGTCTTTCTCTCTTTTCTTTTTCTTTATTTTCTTCTTTCTTTCTTCTTTCTTTCTCTCTTCTCTTCTTCTGTTTCTTCTCTTTCTTTCTCTTTCTTTCTTCTCTTTTCTTTCTTTCTTTCTTTCTTTCTTCTCTATTCTGTCTTCTTTCTTTCTTTCTTTCTGACTTTTCTTCTTTCTGTTCTTTCTCTCTTTCTTTCTTTCTCTCTTTTCTTTTCTTCTTTCTTTCTTTTCTTTGTCTTTCTTTCTTTCTGTCTTTCTCTCTTTCTTCTCTTTCTGTGTCTTTCTTTCTTTCTTCTCTGTCTTTCTCTCTTTTCTTTCTTTCTTTTCTTCTTTCTGTCTTTCTCTCTTTTCTTTCTTCTCTCTTTCTTTCTTTCTGTCCTTTCTCTCTTTCTTTCTTTCTGTCTTTCTTCTTTCTTTCTTTCTGTCTTTCTCTCTTTCTTCTTTCTGCTTTCTCTTCTTTCTTTCTTTCTGTCTTTCTTTCTTTCTTTCTTTCTGTCTCTTCTTTCTTTCTGTTCTTTCTCTCTTTCTTCTTTCTGTCTCTTCTCTTTTGTTTCTTTTCTGTCTTTCTTTCTTTCTTTTCTTTCTGTCTTTCTTTCTTTCTTGTCTTTCTCTTTCTTTTCTTTCTTTCTGTCTTTCTTCTCTTTTCTTTCTTTCTGTCTTTCTCTCTTTCTTTCTTTCTTTCTTTCTTTCTTTCTTTCTTTCTTGTCTTTCTTTCTTTCTGTCTTTCTCTCTTTCTTCTTTCTTTTCTTTCTTTCTTTCTTTCTTTCTGTCTTTCTCCTTTCTCTTTCTTTCTTTCTCTCTTTCTTCTTTTCTGTTTCTTTCTCTCTTTCTTTCTTTCTGTCTTTCTCTCTTTTTCTTTCTTTCTGTCTTTCTCTTTCTTTTTCTTTTTCTTCTTTCTTTCTTTTCTTTTTTCTTTCTTTTCTTTCTGTCTCTCTTTCTCTCTTTCTTTCTTTCTCTTTCTTTCTTCTTTCTTTCTTTCTTTCTTTCTTTCTTTCTGTCTTTCTCTCTTTCTTTCTTTCTGACTTTCTTTCTTTCTTTCTTTCTTCTTCTTCTCTTTCTTCTTTCTGTCTTTCTTTCTTTCTTTCTTTCTGTCTTTCTTTTCTTTTCTTTCTCTCTTTCTTTCTTTTTCTTTCTTTCTTCTTTCTCTCTTTCTTTCTTCTTTCTCTCTTTCTTTCTTTCTGTCTTTCTTTCTCTCTTTCTTCTTTCTGTCTTTCTTTCTTTCTTTCTTTCTTTCTTTTGTCTTCTTTCTTTCTTTCTTCTTCTTTCTTTCTGTCTTTCTCT
This sequence comes from Doryteuthis pealeii, assembly GCA_023376005.1. NCBI lineage: Eukaryota > Metazoa > Mollusca > Cephalopoda > Myopsida > Loliginidae > Doryteuthis > Doryteuthis pealeii. Next base: position 61,135,070 of record CM042171.1, on the reverse strand, counting down.
CTTTCTTTCTTTCTTTCTTTCTTAATATCAACGCGAAAAGACAAAATTATAAAGTGAGAGAGACGAAGACAGAATTTGAAAAAAAAATCAATAATTTAAAAAAAAACCAAATTCTTGGATCTATTAAAGACACATCTGATACTTTGAAATTTTAATTCATCTAAAAAAAATAGGGGTAACATCTGTTGTTGTCCCTGGGGAATTTGTTAAAAATTAAATTTTTCGTAATTCTGTGTAATCTCAAATGTTACCGTATAAGAAAAAATGGTGTAAAAAGATGGAGAAAAATGAGCGGGAATTTGAAAGAAACAGACGACAAAAGAAAACAATTTAAACTAAACATATAAAAGATTTTGATTCGAAAGTCAAAAACAATTTTGATTTTGAAAAGAAAAAAAATGCAAGTAAACAGGTTGGGAAAAGACGATATTTTAATCATTTCATTTTTATCTTATTTCATATATATATATATATATATATATATATATATATATATATATTGTAGATCATATTCGTGGTATATTTCCAAGCAGACAGTGCTCAATAGCATTGATAGAGAGTAAATATTTAAGTTAAGGTAGCATTGACATATCCATGCTACATTAACTCATATATATATATATATATATGTGTGTGTGTGTGTGTGTGTGTGTGTGTGTGTGTGGAGTAAAGGATTGGGTAAATCCGACGAAATGTGGTTGAAAACAGAGGGAAAATGCGGATAAAACAACACAACTAAATTCAAATGATAATTCGCCTCATTAAATTTAAATTTAAGGAGGCGAAATATCATTTGAATTTAGTTGTTTGTTTATCCGCATTTTCCCTCTATTTTCAACCACACACACACACACACACACACACACATATATATATATATATATATATATATATATATATATATAATATATATATATATATATATATATATATATGAGTTTATAGGTTTGCTTTTTTTATGCTTTTTTTCAATATTCTTTTTTTTTTTAAATCCCAGCCCAAAGTTTGAAAAAAGACGGGTTATCCAAAATATAGGGCTGGTAACTTTATTTTTATTAACTTGTCACGTTTTGTTTTTATTTCTTTGTTTTTTGTTGTTTTTATTGCGTTTGTTTTATTTGTTTTTTTGTTTTGTTTTTTTTTGCTTTATTGGGGTGTGAGTTGGGGTGTTGTTCTTTTTTTGTTTTTTGCTTTTTGTGCTTTTTTTAGAGGGTCAGAGGGTGTTGCTTTTTTGTTTGTTTGTTTGTTTGTTTTTGCTTTTATTTTGCTTTTTTTCCTTTGTTTTTTTGTTTTTCTTTTCTTTTCTTTTTTTTTTTAATCTCAGGCCAAAGTTTGAAAAAAGGTGGGATATCCAAAACACGGTGCTGCTAATTTGATTTTTATCAATTTGTTACGTTTTTTTGTTTTTTTAATTCTTTTCGCTTTTTTTTTTTTTTTTTTTTTGCTTTTTTAGGAAGTTTTTTTTTTTGGGGGTTGGGGGAGTCTGCATTTTTAGCTTTTATTTGCTTTTACTTTTTATTTTTTATTCATTTATTTCTTTGTTCATTTCTGCTTGTTTTAGATTCGTTTATAAAGCCATACTTATCGGACCCTCATTTGAATAATCAAACGAGGACAGTTACTGTTATTTCCCACGTTTAAAACAACAACAACAAAATAAACGAAATGAAACCCTATCTCAAAAATTATTAAAAACACGTTAGAAGCAAATCGAAAAGAAAAAGACCAAACCTCAAACACTGATGTTTCTTCAATTAAACCAAAGCCACCATTAACACACACAATTCCGTTGGGATTTGAAAATAAAATCATGGCACCTTTGAGGGACGCCATTATCCTTTTAAAGCAAATTTTAGGATTCCCTTTCGTGGAAACACGAAATAAAGGGTCTTAGATTTGCTGTTTGTTTTTAGGAAAAGGTTAAAAAAAATAAAAAGTTCATCTTTTTTTCATTTACACTGGCGAATTTTTTTAGAATTGTCGTCTGATTTCGAAAGTCATTAATTTATTTTTATTTATTTATTTTGAATTAAGAGGAATTAATTGGGTAGTTGGCAGCTCTTAAATCTCCCGGTGGCAGGAAAATAATTTCGGATGAAAGAAGACAAACACAGTTGGAAATTATAAAGGTACAAAAAAAGATTGCTGCAAATTTATGGCATTTGCGGCAAGACTTATCTGCTGAGTTAAGGTGAAGTTTCACTAGAATGATTTGTACTTGCGGTCGTTTTGGAGTGCTGTTATGACTCGTCTCTCTAGGTGGAAGTTCTTACGATAAGTGAAGGGGTTTGATTTTGCTGCCAACATCGAATGATGGCGATCCGCCCTCTGGCGGAAGGGGGAGATAATTTTCATTTTTCTGATAGAATTTCAAATTCTTTCAAATAAAAATTTTCCAATAAAAATCCATTAACTTAAAAAAAATGATTATCATTTACATTATTAATTCGAACATAACGGGTAAGTCAATTCTATTTCTGAAATATTAGTCTATTTGAACATTTTACACTGAATAACGAGGAACGATCCAAAATTAATGCCTCCAATTTAGTTTCTTGTCTGTGAATTTGGATTTCCATATGGTTGATAATCGATTTATAGCAGACCATGCCTTTCCTCTGCGTCCATTAACATCGCTTTCTATGGAGCAGATATTACTGCCTATTCCAAGCCGTTGTCGTATCAGTGCTGTTGTACGGCTACACCACTTGGACCCTAACGAAGCGCTCAGAGAACAAACTAGATGGGAGCTGCACAATGAATGCTGCGTGCGATCCTAAACATAACGTGTAAACAACACCCCACGAGAAAACAACTTTACGATCACCTGCCTCATATCACCCAAATCATCCGAGTTAAGATGAACAAGACACGCATGACACTGCTGGTGAAGCAAGACGAACTCATAAGCGACGTTCTCTGTGAAAGCCAGCACATAGGCACGCCAGAGTGGGCCGTCTTGCAAAGATGTACATTGACCAGCTGTGCGCAGATACTGTATGCTGCACATAGGACCTCCAGAGAAAAATGAATGGTAGGAACGGTTGGTGAGAGATTGTCATGGATATCCGTGCTAATAGCGCGACATGATGATGATGATAATTTAATTTCAGGATATCTTCGGATGTTCTGTCTCCTGCCCTAAACGACGCAGCCCTGTCGGCTGGGGTTTTAGAATACACCGACTGCACCTCTGCAGAGGGGTAAGACCTCCCCGTCCCAAAGTGAGCCACTTGTTGGCCGTGGGTAACTAGCTGTGATGCTTAGAGACAGAATCCTGGTGGATGAGCAGTCCATGACATGCAACACTCCACTTAGACCCTTACTTAGGCTAGACGGGTGGTTGCAGAGGCCTGCTCTGAGAAATCGGCTGGTCACCCCAAGCCCTAGCACCTATATGATGGTCCCAATCGTATTGCCCTTATGGCAACCCCCAACTCTTTTTATCATTTATGTGCTAGAAGGCGATGGCTGAGGGTATTCACGTCCTTTGAATAACGTTAAACTCTATCTAAAGCACACCTTTATCACCATTGCTCCCTGGTCCACTCTGACCCGGAGTGGTAGTACCTGTTAGGGTTCCATCTATGGGTTAAATAGAAAAATGCGTTTATAAAAATAAAAAAATGAGTATCCATTAAGAATGAATTTATTTCAAAACTTTGTCGGCAGTAAATAATCCACTGAGGTTGATATGGTATAAAAAATGTAAAAAACTAAACCTAAATGTTTTTCCAAGGTGGCGTCTGGTGAATATACGGCCCGTGCTAGCTATTGAGAGCCACGCGGTTTGGAGGCCTTTTTATCGATAAAGAAAGTTATATTTTACAGACCCTCCCGTTTTTTATCAACAAGTAAATGTAAATATTTATACCCCCCCCCCTTTAAAAATATTTTTTCGATATTTTTTTTTTTAATTCAAAACAAATGTCACGTCTTTTTAATATAATTTGTAGTAAATGTGTTAAGTTTACAAATGTATTTTCAGGGAAAAGTGTTCGTGTAAGAGTTCGTAAAGTTTATAATAAAGTTGCCAGAGACATTTGCTCGGCGGAAGTATTATGTATTAATGAGACAAGGTTACTTAGCTGTTTGGAGTAATGTTTCAACAATTGTTCTGTAGTTGTTCTGTAAGGCCGCTGCTACTGTGATGTCAGCCTGTCGAATTCCTCGTGTGCCTCTCACGGGTGCTTGTCTGTTCTGGTGATTTTTAGGGATCTGCTCCCCGGCGTCTGATTCCAGGAACTAATTAAGGGACAGATAACCCAGATTTTTTATACCCTTGGACCTTAACGAAGCGCCGAGATGATAACATTGATGGGAGCTGCACAAAAATGCTGTGTGCGATGTCCTATACCACCTCATTCCACCCGGCCGGAAGTCACATTCATTTTCCTAATCTACTCCAAATGATAGCCTTTGTTTAAATGTAATATTAAACATATTTAGAAGTAAAATAATAAAATTCGAAGGCAATACAATGCGTAAAAAATAAAGACAAAAAGATGTTTATATGTCTAATCGATTTCAAAGCGAAGCTTTATCGTCAGAGACTGACTTCAGAAATGACGTGCTTATGTTTTTTTTTTATTTGTGTGGTTATAATTTCTCTTCTTATTTCCTTTTCCTCTCCTTTTTTTCCTCTCTTTCTTCTTCTCCTCTTTTATGAATGGGCGAATAACTGTAATTTCTTATTTCTCTCTTTCTTTTTTTTCTTTCTTAAAAGTTTGTTGAGAACAAGGCTGACATCCGGTAAGATGTTGCAATGTTGCAATGTGTAGCAATGTGTAGCAACGGTGTGAGCGTGTCATAATTTCAAAAACAAAAGTGAGCAAATGAATAAAAATATTTTTTACGCATTGTATTGCCTTCGAATTTTATTATTTTATAACATACTTAACAATGCTTCAAGCAAATTACCAATTACTTTTATATTTAGAAGTCTTTGATTTAAGGGAAATAACAGGTAACTTGAAATGAAAAGGTCATTTTTTGCCATTTTTTTTATAAATCCTTATAGGAATTGGGCTCTGGACTTGGAAAATGTTCAACAGGATATTAAGAGTTAAACAACATCGTGGAAACAACAACCCACCAGGAAGCAGCTGTTACGGTCACTTGCTCCCTATCACACAAACCATCCGAGGCATGCTGAACACTTCCGGAGAAGCAAGGACGAATTCATAAGCGATGTTCTCCTGTGGAAACCAGCAATTACCTACATTGACCAGATCAGACTTTCTTTTACTTCTTTACTTTTTTCAAATTATATTTATCTTGGGCTAGACGGGCGGTCGGAGAGGCCCCCTCCGATCAATCGGCTGGTCACGTCAAGCCCTAGCACCTATATGATTTTCCCAACCCTATTGCCTTTATGGCAAGCCCCAACCCCTTTTTATCATATGGGTGCTAGAAGGCGGTGGCGGCGGGTCTACATGTCCTGGGAATGACGTTAAACTCTATCTGATGGTGAGGTTCCAGTTCTGGAGGTTTGGAGAATGTGGAGCACCCCTTCATCACCATTGCTCCCTGGTCCACTCTGACCCGGAGTGGTAGTACCTGTTAGGGTCCCATCTATGGGTTAAATAGAAAAATGTATTTATAAAAAAATTGTATTATCCATTAAGAATTGATTTATTTCAAAACTTTATCGGCATTAAATGACCCACTGAGATTGATATGCCGTAAAACAAAACAAACCAAACCAAAATTATATCTGCTTTGTTCTTTACTTATCGGCTTCACCATTCTCTCCTCAGTTATGGCCAAATAATAAGATAGACTCTTGAATAAGGTAGTGTTACATAATTATTAGTATCCTGACACTTATTTACATATTTTAGCATACGTGGATCCCTTAACAACAATATATATATATATATATATATATATATATATATATATATATATATATTGTTGTTAAGGGATCCACGTATGCTTCTGACTAAGGTGGCTGGGTTTTCTTATAACTATAGTCCGATCCATGTTCCGGTGAAGAGAAGGTAACTCTCTCGAAAATCTAACAGAATAAAACGAAACTTTACACTTAAACAACCGAGTTTCTAATATTTTAATGCTTCACACTAAAACCCAAACAAAATATATATACCATAAATAGACGGATATATATATATAAAACACACACACACACACACACACACACACACACATATATATATATATATATATATATATATATATATAAGCCTCATCTGTTTTTTTTATTTGGCGAATCAGTGAATCAGATCGAAATTGTGTAAGAAATGTCCAAACTCCATTAAGAGATTTTATCTCCGAGAGTCAAAAAATAATTATCTCATATTAGATAGACAACCACGACTTTTACGGCCGTCGATTAATTTGTCAGTTATTTGATCAAAGTGGGATTAGGCCACACATTATATCGAAACACAACACCTACACTAATATCCGTTAACTATTTGTAGAAAATGCTAACGTTCTCGGTAAAACAAATTGTAAAAAAGTGAAAAGACAAACAAAACAAAAGAGAAAAGGTGTAGACCTTTTTTTTTAAAAGAAAAAAGGAAAACAAATGCGACAGTTAATGAAAGAACTTCCAATTTCAGAGTAGGATTAAGAGATTTTATCTCCGATAGTGAAAAAATAATTATCTTATTTTAGGTAGGCAACCATGACTATTTGATCAAAGTATGATGGAAATCTGAACATAAGCTACGTAAATGAGAGTAACCTCCCCTTGTTTATTTCATTTAGAGCAAGCCATATGTTTTGGTTGGCCATTTTCATTTCACTGTAAATCTACACTGAAAATACGAATTTGTTCGAATCAATACAACTGCATGTTTTAACACGAAAATATCATAAAATTAAGAAGACGTTTTATAATATTTTCGAGTTAAAACATGCAGTTGTATTGATTACAGATTACTAAGTGTGATTAGGCCACACATTAAATCGAAACACAACACCTACACTAATATCCGTCGACTATTTGAAAATGCTAAAGTCCTCAGTAGAACAAATTGTTAAAAAAAAAAGGAAAAGGCTTCTTGAAGTCGTAGATTAAAAAAACAAAAAGTAAAAAGTAAAAACAAAACCAAAACTAAATTCGACAATCAATGAAAGAATTTCCGGTTTCAGAGTCGGATTTCCAAAACGCCTGTTTGTTTTGTTTTGGCATATCAACCTCAGTGGGTCATTTAATACCGATAAAGTTTTGAAATAAATTAATTCTTAATGGATACACAATGTTTTCTATTTAACCCATAGACGGGACCCTAACAGGTACTACCACTCCTGATCAGAGTTGACCAGGGAGTAATGGTAATGAAGGGGTGCTCCACATTTCCCAGACCTCCAGAACAGGAACCTCACCATCAGTTAGAGTTAACATCATACCCATGATATGAAGACCCTCAGCCACAGCCTTCTAGTACCAATATGATAAAAAGGGGCTTATGGCTTGCCATAAGGGCAATAGGGTTAGGACAATCATATAGGTGCTAGGGCTTGACATGTCCAAAACGCCTGCAATTCTTGGAATAGCAATGACGTCACGGAAGCACGACTCAATATGCAATTAGAAATATCTAAAAATTCTACAGACAATACACCTGGCTTCCGGGGCCATGTCTGTCCAGTGGTTTCAACCATTGGACCAGTAAAATATTAATATCAGCGTGATTCCAGGGGGCCATCTCCCCAGGTAAAACCTACCCCCTTGATTTAAAAGTGCGGGGCTGGGTTTATTGTCCAGTTCCTGGGGTGCCTCAAACGAAGAATGCCGAAGGAATACTCGTAATTTTTAGCGCTGGCCACGCATGAGCTTCGGTTTGTGCGTGGTGGTATGTCAGTAAATAACTACAATTGACGTGACCAGTTGATTGATCGGGGGGTGGGGGTGGGGAGTCCTCTTGCCCGTTTAGCTTAAGGAAGGACCAAAGTAGAATGTTGTGTTGTGTTATTTTATGTCGAAAGTGTTTTATTCTATTCATTCTTGATGGGTATTGAAAATTCTTTTGTTAAGTCAATTTTTTAAATACATTTTTGTAAACATTTTTTATCTATTCAACCCCTATATGGGACCCGGTGCATATCGCATAAATGCGTCCTGGCCTCCTGTCCTGAAAAATGCTAAGCGGTACCGAAATTCTTTTGTTAAGTCCATTTTTTAAACACATTTTTGTAAACATTTTTGTTGATCTATTCAACCCTTAGATGAGACCCGGTGCATATCGCATAAATGCGTCCTGGCCTCCTGTCCTAAAAAAAACGCTAAGCGGTATCGAACTCGAAACTTTGTGATTCCTAGGCGAATGCTCTACCGACTAAGCTAAAAATTGACTTTAAAACAAATAATTTTTATTATTTGATTTTTCGGACTATTGTCCTCACATTTATTGTGGTAGTTATTAAACACGATGTTAATAACTACCACAATAAAGATGAGGACAATAGTCCGAAAAATTAAAATTATTCACATCAAGCCTAATTAAGAGGATTAACAAGGTAGTTGGGAGCTCTTAAAATCTCCCGGTGACAGGCAAATAATTTCGGATGAAAGAAGACAAAACAACAGTTGAAAATTAAAACAACATGTATTTAAAAAAAAGGTACAAAAAGAGTGTTGCAAATTTTGTGGCATTTGCGACAAGACTTATCTTGCTGAGTTACGGTGAAGTTAAAGGTTGTGCTGGGTGAACCACTCGCTGTTTAATGGTGAAGATGCGCTAGAAGACTATTCTACTCGCTGTTGATAGGGAGCGCTTGAATATCGCGTCTCGCCTGGTGAAAACTCATACGATAAATGAAAGGTGAAGGGAGCGCTTGTTAAAAGTGACTCGCCTGGTTGACGGGCTCCGTGATAAATGCCTATCGTCATGGGGCTTAAATTTGGTGCCAATATTATATATTGGTGATTCGCCCTCTGGTGGCAGGGGGAGATGATTCCACTATCATTTTTCTGATATAATATCAAAAATACATTTATTTATTTATTTATTTATTTATTTGTTCTTGTTTTATGGCATATCAACCTCAATGGGTCACTTAATACCGACTACGTTTTTGAAATGAATTGGTGATAATGTTTAATTTTCTAAAGGTTTTTTTTTTTTGACATATTTTCTTTTGTGAATTAAACTTTTAGATGTTTTTGTTAACATATATTTTTGTGTTTTCATTTTTTTGGAAGATTTTTAGATTTTGTTGTAGATGTGTGCTTCTTTTATGTATCCAAGTAGTTTTTCTGGGTTTATTTGGTAGAATATCTGTTTTAGATTTGTTGTTTGGTAGTATTTTTTTCGTATTTGTTTTAGGTAGCTACATTCTGTTAGCATGTGTTTGATTGTGTAGGGTTTTTGGCATGGTATGCAATATGGGGCTTCTTCTTTTTTGAGGAGGTATGAATGGGTAATGTATGAGTGTCCTATTCTTAGTCTGGATAATATTACTTCTTCTTTTCTGGATATTTTGGTTTGATTTATTTGAAGTTTTCCTATTTGTGGCATTATTTCATGTAGTTTGTTGTTTTGGAAGTTATTCCAATAATTTTGCCATTTTTGTTTTGTGTAAATGTTTATGGTTCTTTTTAAGTCTGTAAAAGGTATTTTAAAGTGTGTGTATCAAGTGGGTTGTTTTTAGCTGTTTTTGCTGCTGAGTCTGCTATTTCGTTTCCTTGGATTCCAATGTGACTTGGTATCCAGCAAAGTATAATTTCTTTTTGGTTGATATTATTGAATTTGGTGAGTAGTTTAGCTATTAATGGGTTATTTATTTTTTTTGTTCATGATTGCTACTATAGCAGATTGAGAGTCAGAAAATACAGACAAATATATGATTTTTAGATGTGATTTTCTAAAAATCCTTCAGTGAAACTTACTTTGTAGAAGTAGTGTAACGATACGATGACAAGATAAATACACGACTAGTTTATTCAAGTAAAATACAATTATTGTGTTAGTATAGTATTTCATTCTAAGACTAACAGCAACAAATAAATGAATTAAAACAAGTCCTTCTTGTGTATAAAGTAGAGTTTGACGGACTTACTGGTGTGCTGGAGAAGATATTTTCTATCTTAGGGTGATTTCTTGGAGAGGATTTAAAGTCGCTGCCTCGTCGGATTTGTTACTGTAAAAAAAAGAAGAAAAAAAAGGACGAGAGTAAAAAACAATTTTTAAAATTGCTTACTCAAATTTTGGGAGTATATAGCATAAGAATATTGTGACGTAAGCTGTAACGTAGTGCTATGACGTAGTTTTTGTTACAGACAGAAATACAGACAATCTCCATTATTAATAGATATATCAGAAAAAATTATAGTTGAATTATCTCCCCCTGTCGCCAGGGGGCGAATCGCCAATATACGATATTGGTGCCGAAATTAGATCCCTTGACGAAAGTCACTTACCGGTTTGGCCACTCGACCAGCGAGTCGTTTTATCAACCCTCAGCACATATCGTGTTGACAGTCAACCAGCGAGGGGAAATAATATTCCTGCGCTCACCTTTACATTATCGTGGGGCCCTTCAACCAACGAGACGCGATTTTCAGGCAGTCACCTTTACCTTGTCAACCAGCGAGTAGAATAGTATTCTAGCGCTACCTTACTTTCAATCCCAGCAAGATAAGTCTGGCCGGCAAATGCAACATATTTGCAACTCTTTTTGTACCCATTGAATATACGTTTCTTTATTTTCAACTGTTGTTATCGTCTTCATCAAAAATTACTTGCTTATCACCGGGGAATTTTAAGAGTCCCAAATATCTCTTAAATAGTCTTATTAAGCAAGTAATTTAATTAATTTTATTCGTATTTTATTTATTTTATTATTCATAATTATATCATATTTGAAATACGAAATACTACGTTAGTGTTCGTTTCGATAGATTTCTTTTAAACTTCGAAAGGGCACGTTATACTTCTTTCTAGCTTACTACTATATGGGAGGAGAAACCCTGACAAAACCAAATGAATGCAAAGATATAAACTGAAATGACATTAACGGCCCAGCGTCCTGATATTGTCATCTGGTCTGTTAATAAAAAAAATAAAGAAAAAGTTTATTTGGAGTGAGTGCACGTATGTGCTCACTTCAAATAATCTGTTAATAAAAAAAATAAGTTTCATCACTGAATTAACAGTTCGTTGTGAGGAAAATCATGACTGTGCTCATCAGCGTAAGTTGGAAAAATATGAAGATCTACAAGAACAATGCGTCAGAAATGGATGGATAACAGATGTATTTCCTATCGAAGTCGGATGCCGATGATTTATTACCAACTCAACATTCGCATTTTTTGATTAAACTTTGACTTCCTCCACCAGACAAGAGGAAATACATAAAAAAGATCCAGGAGAAAGCTCTAACCGCATCAGCGTGGATATGGTAACCCAACAGTGTGATAATAAAACAATAAATTTTGGTTTGGTTTTGTTTTACGGCATATCAACCTCCGCGGGTCATTTAATGCCAATAAAGTTTTGAGATAAATCAATTCTTAATGGATAATACATTTTTTTATAAATACATTTTTCTATTTAACCCATAGATGGGACACAAAACAATAAAGTTTGGTGGTATCGTGAAATACTGCTGGGGTGTTCTGGGTTAGTGGTAATGATGCTTCAACCCCCGAAACCATGGCTGAACCCAGAATCATTATCTGATGAAGGCTTTGCTGGTTACAATGCTATTGTGTAAACAGCAGTCGTTGTATGAAGTTTTTTTTTTTTTTTTTGTATTTTGTTTGTTTGTTTTTTTTTTTTTTTTTTTTTTTTGTTTTTTTGTTTTTTGTTTTTTTAACAACCAGAACGCAATATATGAAACAATACAAACGCAACAACGTAACGATTAAAACTATCACGAGAACAGTTAATAATGCAAGGGAGACAACTCATCACACCTTCCTGTTCATAAAAGTAAAGTCGTCTGGGTGGTATAAAGTCGGTATCAGCCAATCAGTGAGGGAGTATATCCCCTTTTCACTAGCGCTAGACGAAGGAGATTGTTTTTGCATCTGAGATGGAGCGCCACACCTACCATCAGCTCCTTACTTTACCGCACAGATCCCTGTGCTACTCATACGCGGAGTTGGCGAAGCCCAGTATTGAACTAGGAACCTTGTGGTTTCTAACCGAACGCTCTACCGACTGAGCTAAACCAGTCCTGTAAGTAGATTTTAAAAAATTACATTAAGTTTCATTCATTTTTCCCGAGTCTGATTAAATTTTAATTTATTGGAAAAAAGAACATGAAATTTGGGCCATACTTATCGCAACCAAAGATAACAACCAGCAATAATTTACAAGTTATCTCCCTTTAATTATTCTTTTTTAAGTCATGTACAGTTATTTCCCTTGTATTTAGTTTTCAAATTGTTATCAACATTCTTGCATGTTCGATCACTGAAGTGTAAGAAATGATAGCTTGTCTCCTATTGGCTAAGAGAGCTGGGTATTTCGTAGTAGTGCCAGTCTTCCCACTCAAGGCTTGATTTGTTGGAGTTTACGGCATGTCAACCCTTGTTGGGTTATTTTATACCGAAGACGTTTTTATTCTATTCAAACTTGATGGGTATTCAAACATTTTTTAAATTGAATTTTTTTAAACACCTTTTTTCATACTTAACCCATAGATGGGACCCTGACAGGTACTACCACTCCTGTTCAGGGTGGACCTGGGAGTAATGGCAATGAAGGAGTACTCTACACTCCCCAGGGCCCCAACATCGGAATTTCACCATTAGATGCCGTTTAACATCATACCCAGGACATTAAGACCTTCAGTCACCGCTTTCTAGCAAATATATGATAAAATGGGTTGGGAGTTTGCCATAAGGATAATAGGGTCTCCGATCGCCCTTCTAGCCTAAATAAGGGCCAAAGTGAGTGTTGTAAGTCATGAACTTCTCAACCACCAGGATTCTGTCTTTAAGCATCACGGATCACTACCCAAGGCCAACAGGTGGCCCATTTGGGGGGGGGGTCTTAAAGGGCAAAAATGGAATGTTGCAAGTCATGGACAGCTCAACCACCAGGATTCTGTCCTTAAGCATCACGGGTTACCACCCATGGCCAAAAGGTGGCCCCATCAGGGCAGTGGGGGGGGGGTCTTACCCCTCTACAGAAGTGCAGTTGTCATTTTCTACGGCCCCAAAAGACAAGACAGAAATTCTTCTGAATTTTTGAGATGAGGCTTGATAATTAGTATTATTTGGATTATTCGGACTATTGTCCTCATCTTTATTGTTATCTACACTATTTCTCTGAATTTTTTAGATGAGGCTTGATAATTAGTATTATTTGGATTATTCGGACTATTGTCCTTATCTTCATTGTTATCTACACTATTTCTCTGAATTTTTTAGATGAGGCTTGATAATTTGGATTATTTGGATTATTCGGACTATTGTTCCTATCTTCATTGTTATCCCGAGTTTGAAAAGAAGGTTCCCGAGTCCGACAAGAAATACCTGAAGAAGGCTGGGGACACACCGGCCGAAAAGTTGTACAGATAAAAATGAAGATGAGGACAATTGTTCGAATAATTTATAATTAGTACTTACTAGGTACCACCAAAACACGTCACATGATCAATTTAGGCTATACTGAAGGAAGAAACGTAAATATTTTTAAACCTTTTAAAAAATATATTTTAGAAAAAACTATTTCAAACATATTTTCATCAAAAGGTAAGTAATTATGGAAATTTTTGTGAAAATCGGATCATCAATTAATTTTTCATAAAAATCTTTTAAAAAAGCCTCTAACTTTTTTTTGGCTTCGTTAAATTTCAATTGATTTAACTGTGCGAAAATGTAAACATTGTTTTCGTTCATAATTTTCATTATTTCCGAAAGCTGGAAATTTTTTTTTTTTTAAATCATCAGGAGCTTTTTAATGTTTCTTCTTTTGAATGGACAAAAAAATTTCAAGATAATATTAACCTTTATGTAAATTTAATCGTGTTAAATATAGGGGGGGGGCGTAAATTCCACGGGGCAAATTGGAGGTACCTATTATAAGTACTAAATTACAAACAGGACATTTTCGAAAAAGGATTATATTGAAAATTTACCCATGAAATGTCTTATATCTAAATATAGTGGTGTAATGATAGTGTACATGTATGGGGTAATGAGTGGTTTTGGGGTGTTTTACAGGTTTAAAGTAACTGGATATTCTTGGTGCGTGTTCTTAGAGTTTTATGCTAGGTACGCCATCTCATTTGGCGGTTGGGCTGAAACGGAAGGAATTTATGTGGTGAGGATTGATGTGTATTTAAGGACCTGCCCTCCCAGACCAGGGGAGAGAAACAACTGCAGTAGCATTTTGTTGTCGAGACGAGCGTGAAAAGAAATACATTTGGATATTGTTGTTGAGAGGAGCGTGATACAGTTGGGAGAGTGTTTAGACTGAAGATTGTCAGTTAGAAGAACATTGCGTCGGACTTGACTGTGACCCCCCACAGATTACTTTCATTCCCGAATAGAATTACACTGACAGATATCTGTTTCGACCTTTTATAAAAAATGATCTTCCTCAAGGGCAACTATATTGATGAAAGAAAGGAGAAATAATTAACCGTTTGACACAAGAGGTTCAAATAACGTTCACATTCTGGGCCGGAGGGTCTTTCAAAATTTATATTTAAAAAAATGTGTATTTTCGATTAGAAATAAAATAAATTTTATTTTTAAAACTAAAAGTCTCAACGTCAATGAGAAAAATTATCATTTGTTTTTCTATCTACTTTCAATCATACTGTCGGATTTGTTTCAATTATATATATATATATATATATATATATATATATATATATATATATGTGTGTGTGTGTGTGTGTGTGTGTGTGTGTAAGATAATCCAAATGACTAGTTGGTAAGGGATGATTCTATTTGGGATCATTGAAATCTCACTGTACAACCATGCTATATGCTCTTGTAAGTACAAACATATATATTCATACAAGGATTTTTATAAATCCCTAAGAGAGCTCAATATATAATAACCAATAAATTAATCATATACAGAGCAATTGTAACGTACCCTACTGCAGATGCACTGACCACCGTGTAGCATAGACGATACGTACTGCAAACATACACAAGGAGGGCACAACGGTTTGTTTACCAAAACAAATTCCTCCTCTCCCTCTGCCAGGGGGCAGCAGCTAAACCGGTCAGAATTACTCCTGTGTGCAGGGACAGTGGCTAGTACTACTGTCTCCCATGATGTGTTGATAGTCAAAGAAGACGTTAGTGATAGTGGCAGGGAAGAGGGAGGTCAGTGGACATGCGTCGCCGTCATGGTCAATTGACTTAAGTCAACAGATTATCTTTCTCTGTTTCTCGTCTTGGCTTGGGGGTGAAACTGCTTACTGTTTGTTTAATCCTAACAGCTGGACCTTCACATTCATTCACAAATATTTTCGTAGTGACAAAGTTTTTAGACAGGAGTTTCTTTTCTTTAACCAATTTATTGTCTCAGACAGTTTTCCAAAAGAGAGGGGAAGATCTCATTCAGTTTCGTTCTATATATCTTGTTTAAGTTTGCTTTGTTTTCTTCGTTAAGTCCGACTTAACCGATCTGTCTTCGGCTCTTAATAACTTAATTCCGACCCAAGTACCAGCCCAAAAATATAACTGACCTGACGCATACAACGACTGGCTTCCAACTGCTCTCTCGCCTCTCAGGATAACTGTCTTTTATGCCATTTTGTTCAGAAGTTTCAAGAAGATTCTCGAACATTCCAAAATACATGTTAAATATCTTGGTCACTCCTAAACCACCTGGTCGCCCAGATCAAAGGAGACGAGCCCCATTTCAGTCGCCATTATGTCTGATTTTTGGCGAAATTGTTTATACAAGAAAACTTAGGATCTTATTTTTGTTTATTTCTAACTTGTAATAGGAATTTAATTATCTCTCTCAATGAAAAATGTTTTTCTCATTATCATTTCTAACCTATCCTCGGATATCATTTTTTTTTTCAGGCTTTGCAACACCAGCCTAGCCAATATCCAATTACATCACACAATATTTAACTTTCAAAGAAATAAAGACTTAACAAACCGTCATCCTGTTATAATATTTTTTATTTTATTTTGAACAGAAACTCAAATTGAGTCTAGCCTCTTCAGACAGAATTATAACTGGATGACGGCTTGTTAAGTTTTTTCTTTTTTTGGTTTGATTTGTTTTGTTTTATGCCATATCAACCTCAGTGGGTCATTTAATGCCGATAAAGTTTGAAATAAATCAATTCTTATTGGATAATACAATTTTGTTTATAAACTCATGTTTTTCTATTTAACCCATAGATGGGACCCTAGCGGGTACTACCACTCCGGGTCAGAGTGGACCAGGGAGCAATGGTGATGAAGGGGTGCTCCACATTCCCCAGACCTCCAGAATTGGAACCACACCAACAGATAGTTTAACGTCATTCCCAGGACATGTAGACCCGCAGCCACCGTCTTCTAGCACCCATATGATAAAAAGGGTTGGGGCTTGCCATAAGGGCAATAGGGTTGGGGCAATCATATAGGTGCTAGGGTTTGACATGACCAGCCGATTGATCGGAGGGGGCCTCTTCGACCGCCCGTCTAGCCCAAGAAAGTGCCAAAGTGGAGTTTTGCAAGTCATGGACTGCTCATCCACCTGGGTTCTATCCTTAAGCATCACAGGTCACCAACCACGGCCAACAGGTGGACCCATTGGGGGAGTCTTACCCCTCTGCAGAGGTGCATTCTAACGCCCCACCGACAGGGCGGTTCTTTCTTTGAAAGTTTTATATATAAATATATATATATAAATAAAAGTACAGTCCAGGGGAGACAACTTTGAAATAATTTTTTTTTTTAATAATTTGAACAAAGTCACAATTTTACTTTTTTCATTAAAATCTTGGTTATTGTCAATTTAATCAAAATGGTGGAAAGATAAGAATTACCCATAATTCCTTTCAATACAATGTCAATAAACAATTCCCTTTATTTTTAATGCTCAATTTGTCTATTTCAAATAGAAAATCTCCATTCTCCAATCCTGAAGTGTAAAACCTCACCCACCCCCTCCAAAATATATTGCTTCTTTTTTTTTTATTGAACATCTTCAACAAAGTTTTCACAGTAGACAAAAGAGAATCGTTTTAAGTCTTTTTCAATCAAACTTTTATCTACTCTTTTTCTTATAGTTGATAGTAAAGAACACTTATTAAAATTTCATAGAATCTTATTTTATATATCTATACATATATAAAGGGCAGTTGTGTGTATATGTATGTCCGGAGGAAACTTCGAAAATAAAATAAACGACAAAGTAAATATATATATACACATTAAATACCACCAGGGCTTGGTTTTTGAGCAAAAATAATAGAGATTTGATTTATATTCGTGAAGATATTTAGAAAATAAAATTTAAATGATAACAGCATGGATTTTTTTTTCCCCCATTTAATATTTTAGATAGTAGACATTAACATTTCTTTTCAGAGTAGCTGGATCAATGCAAGGTTTATTTTTTTATATAGGGATTTAAATGGGGCATCCCATGAGGATTCAACTCACGATTCAGTAATAATGGATCTGCAGGACTAACTTTTTAAAAAATCCCCCTCTACCCAGGTGACGCCGCTGCTAGTTCCATAATAGATGATGTTCCTTATTATTATGAAGGTGCTGAAAAGTTATTGGCCCAACCAAGAATGGAATGACCCACAACCAGGAAATGTACCGAATGGTTTCTCTAGCTGATTTAACCTATGGGGGAGTGGTTGGTTGGTTGTTGTTTGTTCTATGTGGTTTAAGCTCATTCGTATTAGTGTATAATCCCAAATATAATTGGTTGTTCCTTTTTGTGGGTTGGTAAGGTGAAAGGGAATTCAGCCAAAGAAGTGAAAGGAACAAAGATAAGGATGACTTAGGCTAAGTCTTTTATTTCGTTGATTTACACTATTTCTTTTGAGGGGAAATATTTCCAGAGCAAGTTATTAGGTGTTTCTCCTTCAAAGTCTTGGAGTAAAAGGGCTAAGAGAACTTTTTGTCGCCAAGAATTTGGGGGTTTTTTGGTTTGAGGCCTTCTGGGAGATTGTTACTTTTTGTGTCTTTTGAGTGTTTTTTTATATTTAATTTTGTTTTACTTTTATTTTTATTTTATTTTTATTAATCCCCACCCTCATCGCCAGCACCCATAAATAAAAGAAGCATTCTTTTCTGGATTCATCCAAAAACTTTTCAGCAGAGTGGTTTATTGTCAGTATCAGTTGGACATCATAATTGATAGGCAACTCATCTGGTTATTTCCTACAAGTCTAACATAAACAAAGGGGAACCACTCTTGACTGATAATTTTTAATTTATTTATTGATTGATCAACTAGGAAAAAAGAAGTTAGGGTTAGGGTTTATGGTTAGTTTAATGGGAAAATTAATTTATCAGTTAAGAGTGCTTCCCCTTTGTTTATGTTAGACTTATAGGAAATAACCACCCATCAATTATGTAAAAGAGAAGCTCAAATCCCTGTCTGTGGACAGGAATGCAATTGGTGTTTTCTTATTTATGTCAAGGCAGAAAGAGTGAACAAAAGATTTGATTCTGCCGCATCTTCTTTACATGCTACATTGACCATGCCACCTAGTGGCTATTTGTAGACACAGGATGTAATTACCTTTCATGTCTCCTATTATAAAAATAGGTGAGAGAGGTAATCCCAACACCCTGATACACATAAAGTCGGCCGAGTGGCCTATTGTCGATATCAGCCAGACAGTGAGGGAGTCAATCTCCTTTTCACAAGCCCTAGACTAGGGAGATGGAGTGCTACACCTACCATCAGCTCCCCACTTTATCACACAAATCCAAGCAGTGCTAATCATGTGCTGAGTTGTCGAGGGCTTTTTGTTTCCTAGCAGATGCTCTCCCAATTGATCTAACCCTCAGAGTAGAATATAACTCAGTACAAATTGTTAGATGGAGAGATGGCCACACCCAAACAACATCCAATAACGTCATGATGAGTAATGACTCAGCAGGGTAACCCTGACAACCAGAATCTTAGTAGAAAAGAAAATAAACAGAAATGAGGTGGGGGAGTCTCACCCAGGATGAAATGAGGGGGCAGGAGTCTCACCCAGAATGAAAGGTGTGGAATAAGAAACAAAAGCTTTAAGAAATTAAAAGCAAACAAACTTTTTTTTTTTGACAAAACTTTATTCAAACAACTTTTGAAGTTTAAAAATAATAAAAAAATGAGAAAAAAATTTCAGCAGAAAACAATAAAATAAATAAATTTTTTAACAGGATTTTTTTTTGTTCGTTTCATTTAATCAAGATTTGAACAGACTTCAACAACAAAGGATTTTTTTTTTTTTGGTGGGGCGGGGGTAATGTTCTTTTGTTCTGACAAACTAGAATGGTAGTCGTAAAGAATATCAAATTTGATAAAAGTAAATAAAATGTTGTCAGTAAATAAGATGGTAGGATGTATAATAAAAAGGAGATTCTTTTTAAAAAAAAAATGGCAATTCAATAATAATAATAATAATAATAATAATAACTCTTTGGAAGATAATAAATATTGGATCTGGGTATTCCCAGTTGTTGCTGTTAATGCCAAAACTAATCCAAGATTTGGGTGCATGACAGGCTAAATTCCCAGAAACTTTTTTTTTTTTTAAACATTATTAACCAAACAATAAACTAATCAGATTACTTCTTACTTTTTAAAAATCTAGATTTAATACAAAAGCTTTAATAATAAGTCTCTTTTTGCCATTTCAAATATACACAGAATGATTTAAAATTTATAATATACAATGAAAGAGAAAATCTATACAATTCTTTAGTTTTCATCAAGCGATATTATTTATTTACTAAATTCATATTATTTGAGTTTTACTAATAAAAATTCAAAATGTTTTTCATATCAGAATCTAATTTCAATATTTCTATAACATGCAACTTTACAATACAAAATAACATTTAGAATTATCAATTTGGTTTGGTTAGAAAATTTCTTTTGTTTTTTATTCTGCCTAACAATTTCCACCCAAATCATTAATGTTGGCATTAATATGCTCTGTTGATCGTGTGAATTCACTTTTTTCAGTTTTTAATTTTTTTTTTTTTTTTTTCATTTTTTTAAATGAGTTTTTTAATTCAATTATATTTTTTCTTCTTTCTGATTTTGTGTTAAGATTTGCTTCAGTTAGAAACAAATGTTGTTTTATTAATTTAGCCAATGGTTGAATTATTTTCTAGATTGAAGCAGACTGTTGTCTCACAAACACCTGTAGTGCTCTGAACTGTCAAAGCTTATAAAAATAGATATTCCATTTAACGCCCCACCCTCACAACCATTTAAAAAAATAATACAACATAAAAAATTTAAAAAAAATGTTTTGTAGTATTGTTTCCAATCAATGTGACTGAAGAAAAATGGAAAAAAAAAAAAAAAATGAGAATATTAACGAAATGATACAAAAAAAAAAAAAAAAAATATTTGGATGAAAAAAAAAAAAAAAAAAAAAACATTAAAAAAAATATTTGTATGGCAGTTTCTACTTAATAGATAAGTAAATACTGAAGACTTTTTAGAACTTTTGGTTCTGATAAAAGAAAAGGACATAGAAAGAAGGAAAAAACGTTTGACTTATTTCAGGGGATTTGTTTTTGCTATGCTATTACTAATGCAAAACTGTTGAAGAAAAATAATAAGTGAAAAATTGACACTTAGATTCATAACAATCTAAGGTTTAAAAGATACACTTATTTATTACACACAGACCAAAAAAAAAAAAAGGTTCAATTATTTTGCTAAACCCTCAGAAGAATAGTTTATTTTTGTCATGCTCCACCTGCTAATGTTAAAGTAGAAGAAAATTATTAAATATGATATTAGTGAAATTAGATTGGCATATCAAAGCCTGTTCTCTTGTAGATGAGTCCTTCCTTCAAGTTATACATTTTTTTTTTTTAAATTTCAAATCATATTTTAAATAGAAATGCCTTATTAATGATAAAAATGATGATCTTTATAAGTTATCATTGATTCTCACATATAAGGCACCAAGAACATACTAAGAGTTTCTTTTGGAAAAGAAACCATGTTTATTATAATATACCTGCTATCAATTTCGTTTTTTATGCATAATAAAAATAACGGCTGCACAATATAAAATAGTTAATTGCTGTTATTATGCAACAGCTCTCAAGATTAAAATCTTATAAGAAATATTTTCTGCACTGTTCTTTTTTTTTTTTTATCTTTATTACAGTTCATATCATAAAAATGTCCAATGGATGGAATAAAATATTGAACCAAGAATTACAGGGATGAGAGAAACACTCCTCACCCCTGGACCCCCCACCGTCAATTCTCCAAACTAGTTTTCTTTTAATAACACCTCATCTTCATCGTCTTACTGAAGAGTATAACAGTTTTATAGATTAGGAAGAAAAAAAAATTGTAATTTCAAGATATAAGAAACAGTGATTTTTTTATATTTTTTTTTTATTAAAATGTTTTTGTCTTTTTTTTTTATTCCAAAAAAATATTGAAATTTTTGGAGATTTATTCAGAAGATAGCTCCACCATTATTTCATGTCTACCTTATAAAGGCAAATTTATAAAGAACTTAAAAGTTATCAATTTTTCAGGGATCTCCAATTAATAAAGCCCAATAAAAAATAAAATGTGCTCATATAATTGCAGATGTGGAGACTCCAATTGGTTTACAAAACATTCAAGAGGAAATCTCAACTGCCAATTTTACACTGGTTTGTAATCCCATCACAAAGAAAAAAATTGTTCAAAATTGCAATATGTCAATGATTTTAAGGGGGATTTTATGATTTTCTTATTAACGACCATAAAATACAAATTACTTAAATATTTATCAATATTTTTATGATTATTCAACTAGTTATAAAAGTTTCTTAGAATGTAAATAAAAAGGTGCTTAATAATACCCATCTCATCAAAGATGTTACATTTGCATATGGTTTAATGGCATATCAACTTTTGTGGGTTATTTAATGCCCAAACCATCCTTTTCGAAGAACAGTAGTGTTACTATTTAACCCATAGCTGGGGTTTGCATATGGAATCCATACACTAAATGTAACAACTATTATGGGATAAAGGTAGTATTATGTAGTTTCCTGATTAAAACCATGTTTACCTTAAATAATCATCAAGCAAGGGAAATATGACAAATGGATCATCTGAATGTATGAGAGAGAGAGAGAAAGAGAAAAAAAAAAGTTATGTTAGTAATTTACAAGTCCACATTCAGCAACTGACACAAGCAAATAATGTGTAGTGCCACAACAAAATAAATAATTAATAAGCTTGCTTTAACTATTCACTTTTAAAAAAGGTAAATGAATATCTAATAAAGCAAAATTGAATAATACAAAGATTTTTCTCAGAATGCAGAGGGATTATTGCGAATAATGATTGAAAGTTACAAGAATCAACAATGCATTTCTGAACAATCAAACAAATTCTTTAGATGTTTGATATAAGAAGTTCACATTCTCAACCAGGCAACAACAAAAAAAATGTCCTTGGTTTTAATTTCAAAGCCCAAAAAACAACTAATCTTTTTTTTAATGCCTCATTTGGATTTTACCTAAATTTTTAAAAAAATCACAATCACTGATGATGTTGGACAAAATTTCAACTGAAAAATGTTGAACATTAAAAAAAAAAAAGAAGAAGAAACCCTGAAATTCTTTATGATTAACATAATTGGGCAATTGTTAGTCATTGAAGGGTCTCCAATTCAGTTACTTTTTATTCCCCCAAGATGTCTGATGATTATGAGACATCATCTAAACATTTTAATGAAATAAAAGGAAATCTACTAATAATAGTTGAATGAATGAATGAGATGAGAAAAAACCATTAAAAGAAATAAAAGTAGAAATCACCTTGAATAAGAAACAAAGCAAAGTCAGAAGACAATTTCTATAATAATCTCATCAAATTGTGAAACCTCTAGAATTAGTCACAATTTTGAAAAAGAAACAGGAATTTAGAATTTTTAAAACAGTGACTAAAATTATGTCGATTCCACTGGATATTTTCTATTTCTTCACTGCATTAGAAGATGAGTCCTCATTTCAAGAAACAATATTTTCACATATGATACTGGTTGAGATTTCTTTTGCTTTTTTTTATATATATAATATATATATATATATATATACACATATATGCATCTAGTATTCCATATAACATTTTGTTTTGTATTTGCACATCAATAAACCTCATTTTCTTAGAACTACCAAAAAAAAAAAAAAAAAAAAAAAAAAAGAACTAGGTGATAATGTAACATGAATGTAAAATGATATAAGATTCAAACCCTAAAACTAACATTTGACCAAAATTGACCCATTGTATCAATCATGTGATGGGAATCATTTTTCTAATTCATTTTTTTCTATAAGATGAACAGAGAGTTGAAATTATTTTCAGATTAAATTTTCATTATTCTGCATATCAAAAACTATAACTCTTTGTCTCCCAATTCCAAAAATAGCAAACACGTTGGATCAGTTATTAATAATAAGTAGTTGTCGTTGTCGTCAAAAACATTCATCAGACACAATCACAACAATAAATTTTAGTCACAATAAACTTTCTTTTCTTTTTTATAACAGACTCTTCACTGCTATACATTTGCACGATATGCACATAGAGATAAGCACAAGAATACATAGAAAGATGGAAGCAGCACACAGTTTTTAAAGGATATAAAAGATAAAAACATACAAGTAAAATTCATAAAAAAAGCCTGAGTAGCAAAAGTTTTGTTTAGAAAGTTGTCAATCATCTTTGAAAAAGCTTTTGAGTTTTGGAGTTAAACAGTGTTGAGAATGACTTTTTTACTGCAGTGTAAACACTGTTTAAAATGAAAATCGAAATAAAAGAGAAGGAATTCGATTTTTTTTTTTTTTTAAGTTGGAGAAATAACAGTTTGTGGAATGAGCATACTTTGTGAGGACGAGGAACGAGAACAAAGTGTACATTTCTTTTTTTTTTCTCAAAAAGAATTTAAATCTTGATTCCTTGAACATTTCAATTTTTAATTATTAAAATCTTCAAATTAAAAATGTCCCCCATGAAAATTAGAATTTATTTAGCTAATGTTATTCAGTTTTTTTAGGTAGGTATATAGTTTGCTGGTAGAAATGAATACAATTCCTCTGACAGCTTCTTTGTTTTTTTAGTACATATCAAGTTTTTTCTTTGGCTCACTGAATTAAATCTTGTTTTATACTCAACAGATAAATTTCTCTCAGCTTAAAAAACGTTTCTCCATTGTTTGAAATATTGTTCAGAGGGACAAGCAGATGGAATCATAGTGCACTCAAAAGAAGAGTTCAGCAGTAGAGTAATATTATGTCCATAGTTCAAAAACTAATGGGAAAACAAAAACAAAAAAACAATGATGGTAGAAGCTGAATACAGTAATAGTAATTCAAATAAAACACTGATGCTGTCTGACAAAAATCTTTCTTTTTTTTTAATTCCCCCACCCCCAGAAGAGACTGCTTTTAAGATTATCAATTATACACCCTGCCTGAAGAGTGTATTTGAAAGGGGTCAGGATATTTGATTCAAAAACAATCTTTATAAATAAGGATTATAAAATATCAAAGCTTTGTGATTTCTCTTTACAAAAAATAAACATTCTTCAACATTGTACAGTTCAACACATTTTTTTAAGTTGCACATTGACAAAATAGAGTTTTAAAAATGAACACAGAAATAGAGACAGTTTTAAATGCATAAAAATTTTATAATGCTTATTTTTAAAAAAGACATAAAATTAAATCCCTGTGTTAAGGAATAGCAGATTTAGTATTTTCAATTTAAAAAGAAAAAAACAAAACCAAAGAGACTCAAATCACAAAACAAAATGGTAAAATGTAGAAGAGAGAAAAAAAAGACCCACTGCCTCAAGATGAAATAAATTGGTTGACATTGAAGGCTTATTTGTGACATGACATTTGGAGACAAAAATAATTCTCTTCTGGATTTCTAGACAGACCTTTTTTTCATTTGTTTGACTTTGCATTGTTCATTGTTAAGAATTAAACGTGAACTCTGTCATCATCCTCATCCCACACTGGGCTGCTGCTGCTGGTGGTGCTAACAAACTGAATGGTCGGCCTTCCATTTGAATTGCAATCTTACATGGAAGAAGTCATTTATGCTCAACAGTTTGAATGTTACTCCAAAAAGTTTCAATTCCAACATCATTTTTGTTTTTATGCTTACTGAATAAACGATGGAATACAAGATATATCATTACACATAGAGAACAGTAATTGTATCCGTGAACTGATGATGCATTACCTTTTAAATCTTCCATTTAATCATCAGAAAAATCATAAATATCATATATCAAATGTTTTATTGATTAAAATTCTTTCCAGTATTAGTTCCCATGCTCCAAGTCTTTTGTTTAGAAGAAAATCAGCATGAACAATGAAAACTACTAACAGGCGGCATCCCCCATTGGTTGCTTTTTCTGTACATATTTACATTATAAATCCATCATTTATAACTGATGAATATTTTCCTGATATTGTCACTTAAGAGAGATACTTCTTTTTAATTATATATATATATATATATATATATATATATATATATATATATATAGGGTGGAGTAGAAGTGACAGTAAAGTCAATAACAACATACTACTATTGACTGTTCCACCCAATATACACGCACACATGCATACAAACTATTATTATAAAATTTTAACACAGCCACAGACATTGCGAATACATAAGATACAATTACTATCACCCCTTTATTTTTCCTTTTTCTTCAACAAAATGTGTTTACTCTTTAAAACCCCAAATACCGGTAATCATCACTAAATTATCATTTAAACATTTTTTTTTGTTTTCATTTTGCCTGCCTAGCAGAACTATTTGTTTGTTGGGATATGTAAAATAGAAATTTACAAAGTTGCAAGAGAAAAAGGGAACTTTAAAAAAAACTTTTTAATGCATATAGGAAATTTGGGGGAGCATTTTCCACTACCAAATTCAAATTTCAAAGAAAAGGTGATAGAAATAACATCTTGTTTTCTACAATTAATCAATTGAAAATAAATAATGTGCAGAATATAAAACAGAACTTTGAAGCAGTTTATAAATATCAGTTGAGTCTCTTCATCACCATAACAACCAAAAAAAGAACCAAACAATTTTGCTCTATTAGCCTCTATTTTTTGTCTTTTTGTCTTTTTTCTCCAAAGAATTTTTGCAGTCTCTTTAAAAGTTATAAAGTTTTCTTTGTTGCTTTGTAAGTTTTCAGTTTCAGTTTTTGTTTGGATTCTTTTTAAACACGAGAGGCTAAACATTTATAGGTCATTTCTGGAAATGAATAACTGGTGAAGGAACAAGAACTCAGCCAATCTTCCCAAAGTTCCTATGTTCTATGTATGCAACTTAATAATAACTGTTTATCACAGATTGGAATAAAAAAATATATTCAAATGTCAGCAAAGACAACAAAAGATTTGATAGCATTAACCAACAAAGAAACCTAAAGGTCATTTAGAACAATATCAACAACATGCTAAGTAGAGAAGAAAAAGATTTCTTTTTAAAACTATTCTAACAACCAACAAACTGATATTTCCTCCCTAATATACTAAATCTACATGTTAAATCATCTGTTTATAGGATAAAGATTGTGAACCGTTATGTGATTTTATAACCTAGTGAGTTTATTTTAGATGCCTAGTTTTAAAATATTTCAATCTAAACCTTTTTCTACTACTTGCATACCATAATAGTTATATTACATTTAGTGTATGAATTTTGTATGCAAATATAACAACTATTATGGCACAGTTGTAGTATCATTGTTATAATTCTATTTAACCAAATGCCTAAGTCAGTATCTACATTAATATAATAACAGATGTGAAATAAAAAGATTAAGAATTTTGTTGATCCTATTCATTGTGAAATAAAACCAAAGAGAAAACTACACAGTTCCTCTTTCATTGATTTCTATCCAAAATTTGATCATTATTGTTATTAGTCTAAATAACATTGATCTTTGTAGGCAATTCCTATTATATAATTTGTAATATGTTTGTAATAATCAAAACGTGTTTGTGGATTCTATAGCAGAGACAATGTGCCCTATCATACAAAAGAATATGTACAATCTGGATATATGATTGTATCCAGTTGAATACCTTATCAGTTTATACAATCACTCAACATCCATGAACCAACAGTTTATATACAGATCATGTAAAAAGAGAAAGAAAAAAAAAATCAAAGTATGACGTTTTTTCTAGTATCAATTTAGAATTAATTATAATACAATAATTGTAAGTCAACCAAAAAGTTCAGTTGACATATTTGTGAAGAGATTAAGTTAACAGCAATGGACACATTTTAAAGGATTCATTCATCCTTTTTTTCTTTCTTTAATCTTGTTTCAAGTCATCTTTTCATAGTCTGCCTGTTGAGAGAACAAATCAACTGCTGCTGCTGCTGCTGCTATAAATATTGATTTAGCAACAATACCAATGTTGATGCTGTTAAGTTATTGAACCCAAAACGAAATGGATCAAGAAGAGAGGAATTATTTCAAACCATTTTCAATATTTTGAGTGCAACAGAACTAAATATAAATTTGTTTTGTTTTTTTAAATCATTAACATAATATAACAGCAGTTTGAATAGCCTGAATCTAAAGGCTACAATGACAAACTCTACATTCAACTTTTTGTCCTTCCATATTTTATGATAGTTAAATCATAAAAGCTAGATTTAATCCCACAATTAAAAAAAACATACAAAACTATATAAGAAGAAAAATAGGTTTATAGAAGGATATGCATAGAAATAGCTTTTAATTAAAATGAGATACAAATAAAATCATCCGAGTATAAAACACACCAGAAACTATGGAACATAAAAAACTGACAACAATATAAAAACAAAATTAAATGACCAAAAAGCAAGACATTATTTATGTATCACACTTACAAACACTTTTGATAAAAACAACAGTTTATTAACTGCTCCTTGCTATAATAAATAATTTAAGCCAAAGAAAAATAAATCATTAATAAAAAAAACTTTTAAAAAGTAAAATAGTTTAATCTTGCTATAGCTGGAGTAAAACAACAACTGTTTTGTACAGTCTTTTCTTGATAAGCACAAGTATTGAAAAACAAACAAAAAATATTTACAGAGAAATTATATACAAATAAGAAAGTTACACTCTTTATATAAATTCTGATTTTGAAATGGTTGAATCAATATCCTAGAAAGCCAGAAGTAACAGAACAGCAATTAGCTTACAGATATTCACAACAGGCAGATGATAAATTATCACATAATAATAATATTATGAACAAAGTGGTGTATCTTCTAGTTTCTTACAACAAAGTTGCACAGAATTAGTTTTCACTATTAGTTTCTGTAAACAAATCAATGTATGAAATGAAGAGATTGGATAGAGAAATTCATTTAAGTTAACAATCTTGGCACTTGATTCCTCCTTTTGGATTTTTCCTCTCATTTTTCTCAGAGTCTGACTATTTCACTGAGTATGCTTTCCATTTACATAAAATACCATGAGAAATTGATGATTTTGTCAACATCAAAGGGTTAAAATGTTGTATTTTGTTCATGATAATCATTTATGCTCACTAATAAAAAGGAAATACTTTACACAAAAAAAAACTGTGGAAAGAATCACCATTCCCAAGAACAAAAGACACACAGACAGACAAAAGATACAGACACAACAGACATCTAATTAAATAGTTTTGTTTTTGTTTTTTTTAGAAATTACATTATCACATTGTTTTACAAATTCTTCATTTTTACAGAAGTGATATCAGCGGAAGAGATGATTTAGGATTTTGTTGTTTTTTACTTTGTCCATACATTGATTCATTTCTCTCCTGCCAATGTAAATAGGGATTTGTATTTTGATGGTGAGATAAAAAATATATTCTATTTGAAACTTGATTATGTACAATTATATCAAGAACTGTATTGATATATATATATATATATATATATATATATACACACACATATATATACATACAGCAGGCAGCACCAAGGACAAACAAAAAATATCAATATAAGCAGAATCAATTATGTTCTTTGTGCATTTTCTTTAACAATATTATATAGCACAACTAAAATGTTATTTTCATGTTGAAATAATAAAAAATAATACAAGAGGCTTTTAAAATTGATGGATAATGAAAGTTTTTAAGAAAACAATTTTTCATTATAATAAAAATATTCTTTCTTTTTTCTTAAACATAATTAATTTAAAATAACTAAATTTTAAAATAATAAAAGACAAAGTTCAAATAAAATGTCAACAAATACTGAATTCATTTCACACTTGTTTGTATAACAAATGCCAATACATTAAAATAACAGCCAATTTGCCAAAAAGTTTCTGGTGTGTAGAAAGTACTGTTATCTTCTTTTTTGTTTTTTTCCTAATGGGTTAAGAATTGTGCAATGAAATGTTATCAAGTGTTCAACTTTAAACGTATAGGTAGAACACCTGATTGAAGAGAAAGAGTATTGTGTAAGACACACACAATATTCATTCATAATCTTTAAAAGATGACAAACAAAACTGGAAGGCCAAGATAGTCTTAATCATCTGCCCTATTGTCACCTGGCCTTATTCAATTATCATCTCTTTGTCGGTTCAATAACAAATCCTCACAGGTTAATGGAAATGTCCCAAAAGCCAGAGATGATTTGATAAAAACAAATATCATAACAAGTGTTTAGAGAAAAAGAAAGAAAAAAAATTCCTACACAATATCAAATGTTTATTTTCAATAATTGAAATTATGTAAAAGATTATATTTATATATATATATATATATATATATATATATATATATATATTAAAAATTATCACCTATTTCAAAATTACAAGAATTAACCCACAAATTTAGTCGTGTTATATATAATGAAAAAAATGTTTCCTGTTTATTGATTAAGGATATTTTAAAATCTAAACAATTTTTAATTTGGATTTTTAATTTTTCTAAGCAAGAATCCTAAGGAATCATCATCATCATCATGAAGATTTAAAAGATTAACAACTCGCAATTTGTATAACAAAACTGTCTTTCTGAGACAGTTTTAAAAAAAAGGAATAGTATTTAAGATATACACTAATATCTTTTTCTTTTGGTTTGTATAATGAACACTAAAATGTTCATTTTTTTTTTTAATTTTCTTTTGAAACAAATCCACATTTTAGATTTTTTTTTTTAGCATCAGTTCAAAAGACGAGGTTTTCATTCATCCTCTGACTATGGAGAGGAATTTCTCAATTTTTCTTTTTTTCCAATAACACATAGTAAATAAGAAAATATTAATCCAAGCAGATGAAAGAACTGCCATGAGATTTCAGTTAAAAATTAAGTAACTTTTAACAAAATGAAATAATCATTTAAAAAAAAAAGAGAGATAATATATACTATGTTTATTTTTATTTTTTAGATGAAATATTATCAATCATTATTATCATTATCTATTTTGACTATTATTTTCTTTCATCTTTGAATTGTTGTTTTTTTTTTGGTTTTTTTTTATCACATCCTCGCACACAGGAGCAAGAAATGTGCAGATTGGAAATAAAAAATAAGCTCTCAGTGAGACAAAAGAATATATGAGTTGAAGCCTCATTAAGAACTTATCCTTTATTAGTGTCTCTCATCTGATCTGCACTCTTCCTAACTGTTCTAGAATGAGAAATGAGTTGCAATAATAAATCAACTAAAAAAGAAAATATAAGTCAAAATTATCATTAATAATAAAAATGATATTCAGGTTATTTTAATTTTTTTTTTTCAATATGTAAAAAGTATAGAATTAAACTGATTAAACAAGATATTTAAATAAAAAATGACTGGCATTAAAAAAATATCTAATCAGTGGGTAATATTCTTTCTGACTTTAAATAACAGGAGAATCTTTCTCACAAATATCACTCATTAAATATCAACTATTTTTATTATTATATTTATAATTATTATCATCA
The DNA here is from genome assembly GCA_023376005.1 of Doryteuthis pealeii. NCBI lineage: Eukaryota > Metazoa > Mollusca > Cephalopoda > Myopsida > Loliginidae > Doryteuthis > Doryteuthis pealeii. The sequence continues at coordinate 61,103,984 of CM042171.1, read as the reverse complement.
AGAAATAAAGTGACAATTTAAATGACTATTGTTATATATTGCCAGTAAAAAAAATGTTCCATTTTATTCTAAAGATTGGCAAAATGATTTTCTTCTGATAGAATTAAAATCAATATTAATCAACTGAGACCCTTCATAAAAGATAATCATAGACTGGATAGAAATGTCCAGAAAAATTATCCCAAAGGATTTTAGGATGAGCTGAATCATAAACTGGAAAAAAAAAAGTTCAGTTTTTAATGATTGTTAAAAATCAGACAAAAGAAATTAAAGACAAATTTCCAATCAATTTTATACATTACAAAATTTGCTAAAGAAGATAAAAGGAAAAGAAAACAAAAAACAGAACTCTTTCAAACTGACTAAAATATTATCTTCTTTTAAGAAAATGGAATACATACATATGGCTGCTTAAATGTTTAGACTTTTCTACTTTCCTATCAAAATAAATAAAAACTTTGAAAAAAATGTAAATTTGTTTTTCTTTTTTTTATAGTTACTGATCATCTAAGAAATAAAAGAAAAAAACATCGGCTTATTGGCTTTCTACATCCGTTTGGAAGAGAGATAATTCATCAATGATAATTGAATAAAAAATAAGACTTTTTTTTTTCAGTCTATAGGAAATAGGTTTCACCTTGAGACAAACAGATGAAATAACAAGATTACAGCCATATGATGATAGAAAGAAAATTCTCAATTTATCAACAAAATATCAAACTTTAGTTTGTTAAGTAACAAATAGCAAGTAGCATAAATAAAACAACCCATGTGTTGTTGAAGAACTCTAAAAAAAGGCTCTTTCTGGATATGAGTCAAGAAATAAACAGGTTCTTACTTGCCGGAAAGTAAGAGGAACTTGAGATTTGGCTTACAACAATTAGTAAGAACATTAACTCAATTTCATGAGCTATTTTATAGACCAACTAAAACCTCATATTTCAGAATTAATATTCAAATAAAACTTTAAACCAATCTTTTGGAATACATAAATACCTAAGTAAACAAGAATAAGAAAGAAAAAAACAGATAAAATAGAATTTAAAATACAAACTAAAAATGGAAGAATATAAGTGAAAACAAATTCTTTTTAAAATAATTAGAATAAGAATGAAATATAGATTGCAATGGACTCTGAAAGACAACACTTAGGCAGTAAATGTCTACATATTTAGATTGATAAAAGAAGCATTATTGACTGTGCCAAAACTACAAAAATAATCTTTTTTCTTTTCTTTTGATGGCACCATTTAGTTAACAATCAAAACAGAGGAAATCTGTTGATGGAAACTTGGAGAATATATACTTTTTGGAAATTCCACAAACATCAAGAAATTCAATAACGAGACTTAAAAAAAAAAAACACATACAAACACAAATAAAATACAATTTAGAAACAAACTAAAAAAGACAAAAGACAAAAAATGAAAAATCACAAACTTAAATGTGTCATTTACATATATTATAATACTATTTACTAGTTTCACTTTTTTTATCGATTCCAAATTAAAATGTCAGAGAAAATATGTAAATAGGACACAAACAAATATTAACTGATTAAAAAAAAACATTTCAGTCACCCATAAAAGGTAGATTTTATAACAAATATAGTGAAAATGTAATTCAGAACAGTTTATTTTTTAATCAACAATGATGGTTGATTTGGGCACCTTGAACGATTCGCAATCTACACATACAAACCATTGTTAGTGAGTGCCGTATATACTTGTGGCGTTGAGCCAAACTAAGTTAAGCTTAGTAAATGTCAATAATGTTGGTTGATCTGCCAGGCCAAGGATTCAATGGCCTTAAAGTTCCTTAAAGACTAAAATCCCTAACTTTATTGTTTAATTACCAAATATTAAACTACATATTTATTTATGATTCATATGCCAATTTCTACAAAAACCTTTTTCTTATGAGATCAAAATGGCATTCTTAATTCTTAATTCCATACACAATTCAATATAGAAACTATTTTTTAGGAATTTTTGTCATTTTCACAAGGGAGGATTTCACTGCAGCTAAACTTCTGAGGAGTGACTTTAAAACGTTAATAGAAGTCGTAAAAATAATAGACAAATTTTCAATATTATTGTCCACTCCCAAAACATTCTATTGAAAATAAAAGACCTAATATATTATTAGAGAAGGATTATAAGATAGCTGATAGAAATTCTTACCAAACATGAACCATGAACCTGCAGAAGGAATGAATGTTACTTTGAAGTATGTCAAGAAAACAGTTTTCTCAGAAATTTCTTTTTTTTTAAATACACATGCCTTTTCACACATGCTATCACATATAGAAAAAGAGCTTCAATATTTTAGATCACAAAATATAAAAATAAACTGTGATTAATAAAGATTTCTGAATGCACATGAAATAAGATACACTGAAATATATGGATATGTATGATATAGGCAAATCTACAATTAAAAATAATGAGGATTTAATTATGCATACATTATGTTGGCTGTTGGCGCTTATGTGTATATATACGGTTTTATGTGAAATATACAAATGAGCATGCACGCTGAATTTTTTTTTTGTTTTTACACAGCTTTAGTGATTTAAATATGAGTGAAGAACAATTAGTAAAAAGCTGAAATGTTAATAAAGTAATTAACGGAGAGCTGTCACAAAGAAACAGAACAAGACAAAATGGTAAAATTAAAAGTTAATGGCTGACTGAGATTAAGAAAGAGTGTTAAGTTTGTTAAGGCAAGATGTTTGTTAGGAGACAAATGGGGTCTAATGGAGTTTATGTAAGATTTTTGAAGACATCTTCCAACTAGAATATCAAGAGATTTGGAGACCATGTCTTTTCTTCATAGAACACTGTCTAAGATAATACTTGAAGATAAAGAGTCTTTGGTGGAGGATAGTGTCTTATTGTATTGGATATACAAGAGTGAAATCTATTGTAGATGAAAAATAATGTCCTATTGATGATGGTGATGATGATGATGAGGAGGAGGAGGAGGGGGGGGAGAAGAATGACTTTATAAGGAGATAAATGGTATCTTCTTTAATAAGGATATAATTCTGCTAGGGATGGGTAACTTAATGTGGGGAAATAGAGATGCACTGTATTATGAAAGCCTGACCTAAAAGACAAAGACAAAATAGAAAATTATTTGTTTGCATGTTGTTATTTTGTTGTAGTTGTTGTTTTTTTTTTAAAGAGGTCTTGATGAGACATTTCAAATAAAACTTTTCAAAACAGATAATTTGTTGAATAAAATACAAAGTACACAAGTATCATACAATAGAAGAATAATCAATGATTTAGTATCCAGACATTTAGTAACTGTGAAGGAAAAGCAAACAGGATTAATTATGTTTGGATCTGACAAGATATTTCACAAAGGAATTGCATTCAATTTGAAGTTTGTTTTTTTTTTTGTTTTTTAAACATGCCTAGTAAGAAATTAACCAAATATTACATTCCACTTTATTTGTTTTGTTTTGTTTGGTCCTTCTTTTCAATATTGTCAAATAGGAGAGATTTGTGCATTTATTTCTCAACATTTGGAATCTTAAAACTTTCACCAAAAAAGGAAGAAATGACATAGATGATAATTACTTCATGGTAATAGGATTTTTATTTCTAATCTATGGATATTCATTATAGAAACACAGCCAAATAAATAAGCCACTGTTAAGATTTGACCTCACAATCAAACCGTAATATAAAGTTTTGTGTTTTATAATGAATTAATAGTATCAAAACTTCATATACTAGTTCATTCAAAGTCAGCCATTATCCTAAAAGAAAAAAATAACTTAAAAAAAAAAACATTGCTAATACTGTCATGCATAATTTTAAATTGAAAACTGAACAATCTTGGACCAAAACTTGCACCGGTATTTTATGTAAGAATATGTTAGTTTCTATTCCAATCAAAATTTTGGTGCATTAATAAACAAAACAAATATTTGCCTAATATTACACATACAAAATTAACAAAGTACAATATATATAAATAGGAACAATAACAGATATAGATTCTTAGATCTGGTAAGAAGTTCAAAATTAAAAAGTAGCATTGTATTTGGCACTTATATATACAAATCTGTACATCCATGCATTAAGAATAAAAACTTTCAATCATGAAATAATTATATTTATGTATTAACTAATTGATCTACAATTGATCTACACAAAGATAATGATAGAGTTCATTGAGTTCAATTTTATCCCTTGCTATTTTGGAGTTGAGATTAATATTCTAAGAGTCTTTTTAGCAGAAGAATATTTCATTTATAGAAGTTTGGTGGCAGTTGATAGATAAATGAAAACTGTTTCATTGCTTTAAAAATTATTTTTTATAGTCAAAGTTTCTCTTTTTAAATAGAGGATTAAAAAATATTTGACATGTTCACAAACATTCCATGTCCAGATTAAATAAATATTGGTTGGATTATAAAAGATCTTGTATGAAAAATATTTATCCAATACAAGAAAACTACACAGATTTTCAAAAACAGTCAATAAAGAACACTTATCTCATTTAGAAATTTTTCTAAGGCTTTTAAGACAACAAACTTGCATGAATTTGACAATACAAACAACTACAGATATTCAAATGTTAGTGAGGTCATTTCTTTTTTTTTTTTTAACTGATCTTTGAAGTTAAAATGACATAACTTCAACACTTTGTCAATCCACTTTTTCTATTCAATCTCAAAATATTATCATGGTAAGTTCATTTTATTTAAATAGTCAAATGACCATTACTGAACAAAGTTGAACTTGGTAAGTGGCCAACTAGAACACTGATCCTAGTTTTTTAAATTTGTAACAAACATTTTTATTTGACACAAATTCAAAAGGAAATAAAATTCCATGTCATAACTTGGCCAATTCAAACCTGTATTTAATTTGTCACTTTAAAAAGGTTGGGCTATTTGTAAACATATGGAATTAATGAGATCTCAGAGTTAGAGGTTTACATTTCAGATAATGTGCCACCACAAGCACAAATTTGTACTAATTGGTTTGTTATTAGTAGATGAAAAATTAAATAGAAGTCAACCAAGTTATTAGCCAGTAAAGAAATATCCATATTTATATTTGTCTATTCATATATCATAGTTTCACGGGAATATCAAAGTGTTCAAGTGATGCATCCTGTAAAAGAATTGAGTGACTCATTGGACGAATTGTTACATGTCACCCATATTTAATAACCAGGAGCCACATAGCTGCCTTCAAAATCAACCCCTACCAGTAGGAATTTTTTTAAAAAACAACTAAAATATTAAGAAATTAGAATTGGTGTTTAAAAACAGATTTAAGCCTGAAAAAATGTACCTAATTATTAAATATGGTAAAATACCTGCACAAAAACTTTTTTGATATGTGCATTGCACAAAATGATTTGCTTGGCCTTTGCATTTAGCAAAGAATCAGAGTTACCAAACAGGTGTGTGTGTGTGTGACCATTTGAAGGAATAGGAAGGGTTCAAAAATGAATTATGCCCTCAATCAATGAAAAGGTGTAATGAACCATTGTATTATGCAGAAGAAAAATATTTTTGTAATCTGATAAATATAGAGGGGTTTGTTTTTTAGTGAGAGTTTCTTTAAAAACCATCAGAATTGGTTTCATACATAGCATTACAAGAATAGATCCAAATATCTTCTGCTGAATTCTACTTAGTAGCAATGAATATAGCTTGTGTTGATCCCATTGCTTAATAATATAATGGAAATAAGGCTTGCAGTTAAGAACTACCAAGGAGAAAGTCTGCCAAATATTGCACAATTCACCCACTGAATGAAAATGGAGCTGTGTTACACTATAATAGCACAATATTCTAGTAATCAAATTACTTTTCAGTATCATTGTTGTTCATTAAACTTTTAAAAAGATATTCTTACAATTATGTAAGTTGGACTACAGATAAGAAAGTCAATAATTGTAAACCTAACAAATGGGAATTATACTAAAATGAATGGTTAGATCATATGAACAACTGTGCAGATTGTTTTCCTAATTTAATCCCAAGTGATAATAAAAATCTATAGTTTTTAGGGGCTATGAAGAGATATTCATTTTACATTTGAAAAAAAAAAAAAAAAAAGAGAAAAAAAAATCCTAAGAGAAAACATGAAAGATTTGTTCAAAAATACTAACAGCATCTGCAAAGAAAAGATTATTTGTCAGGATTAGCTAACATGATGCAAGCAGACAAGTGAAAATGCAAAATGTCAATGGTAATGAAGCAATGGTAAGAAACTAATTTTTCAAAATGCACACAACACTTTTTGTAACCATAAACACATTAAGATTTTAAGAGGAATCTCATCAATTTGGATTTAAAATCATTTAAAATGTAACCAATAAAATTATAAATTATTAGTTTACCTATTGCTAAATAATGTGCATCTATTCATACAACAGATTTAAATTTACTTTTCTGCCATCATCTATTTTATAATGCTAAAGAGATAATCAATTCAAACTATAAATATACATAAATGTTTGGAGGTTTTGTTTTGTTTTTGTTTTGGGGGGGGGAGTATTAATAAAGTTCCTTCACATATAAATATATTATGAACTAATTATCTCCAAAAAGAAAATGTCTCTTTGAAATGCTACAATAAATAATCTTTCTATGCAAATGTCTAAAACTAGATTTCCTTCACTGTAATGGGGTTTTTTTTATAAAAAAGAAATATGAAAAACACAGCCAAAGTCCATAAAACTGATATTCTAAAGGCCTTTGTTTAAAAAAAAAAAAAAAAAAAAAAAAAAAAGATATCCAAAGCAAAAAGAAATATGTGATTGTATATTTGTCTATATAAAATGAGGGCAAGGTGGAGCTTTGATGAAATGAAAATATTCTTTTCAAGATAAAAAAAAAAATTTTAATTTAATTTTTTTTTTTTAACCACTACAACCTAATAAGCTATTTGAAAATTAAAAATTCTTAAAATTAATTTTTTTAAATAATACTTTTAGGATAATAGTACATTGTATGATTTGATAATAAACTAAACATTTTAAATATTATCTAAAACAATTTATAGAAAAGAATAGAAGGAAGCTACTTAAGTCTTTAGTCAATTTGTTTTGTATGTTTATGATCATTTTCATATTATCAACAAATCATACATTATTTTCAAATTAATAAGATTTAAGTTATTCTATCAAATATTCATATGCAACAACAGAAACTGCAAATGAATTTGTGAATTCAATTAAAAAAGAAAGAGAAAATATATTTTAAGTGGGAATAAAAGAAAAAAAAAAAAGAAGAAGAAATACATATCATCAAACATTTAAAGTCCTCAGAGGCAAACATTCCCATTCTGTTGCTAAGGTGTGCAGATCCTTTGCGCACATAATGACATGTAAACGGTTGCCCCTGTCACCAACGTGTTGACAACAATGACAGTGAGAGCCACACGGATTCGGCAATGGAACGTGGGAGACATCTGGAAAAATACCAAATTACAACACAATTAATGGATGTAACCACAAGGCATCAAACATAAACATGTAAATACATATATATATACACACACACACATTATGAATGTATATATAACATATATACATGCATACTTTGGGTTTTGATTTGATCTCAATCTTAAATGTTAAAATACATACTACATTAAAAACAAATGCACACAGCATTAAGTAAAGATTATATTAAGAAATATTGATTTCATACAAGTTTTTCAAAGTTCTTTTTTTGTTTTTTGTTTTAATATAAAAGTTTGGAAATAATACGCTTAAACATTATATGATTTTCTTTACATAATAAAAGTTGAACAAAATAGTAAAAAAATATTTAATTCTCTTATAAGAATACTTAAGGAGAGAATTTATCTTTTTAATACTTTACAATCAAATTTAATCCATCAAGAAATCTACAATAAATTATACATATGCTATCATTGAAAGTATATACATTATATTAAAATAGTAATTTACTACATCAACATTGTTAAAAGAAATGTTAAAAATGTACAAAATATGTTTGGTACTTAATAGATAAGTTTGTCATTTCAGCAGCAATCTTACATTTTTACAAGCAAAAATCATTTTGTATAAATCATTGTTAGAATATAAATTATACTTACCACAGATTTTTTTTTTTTTTCAATTCATATAATAATGTGATTAACAATTTAATAAATGATAACAATATATTTTTTAAATAATGACACTATTGTTTAAAAACATGGATGAACTGAGAATAATAGAAAATATGTGAAAAAATATTTTTGAAAATATTACATTCTTAAATGAAAATATAGAACCATATTTCAAATTTTCTAACCTCTTTATAAAATAAAAATTTACATATATAATCTAACTTTTTAATGCAACTATTTTAACATTTTGGTTACAAAACTGCTTACATCTGTAGCACTAATTCTTACACAAGAGAAATGTTATATTGACCAATACTAGAATAGATAAGTGAATAAAAATATTAGATACAAGAGAATTGTATCCTTTACAAGTTTGTCAATAGAAAATGTTTAAAATATTTGTCTTTAAAGCATTAAATTTTTGATACATTTAATTATTTTCTCTAAACAGAAATGATCAGTTAAATATATATATAAAATTCTTACAACTTGCTATAGATTTGTTTATTTTTTAAGGAATTTTAGATAATAAAGCAACAAGTTACTCTATTAATAGTTTGTTATTTTTTGTCTTTTCCTATTTCACTTTTCATTATTAGTGAATTAAAAAAAAAATGTGTTCAACTGGTAATCACAAATTACACTTCAAATAATTTCTCTACAATCTTTTGGTTTTTTTATTCCATCTTTGTCTAAGTTTTTAAAAAACTAAAATATAAAAACTTCTTTTAATCATTCTAAAATGCCAGAGTCTTTACAGTTGAATATGTTATTTAGATAAAAATGAAACTGATTTGTTAAAATAAAAGCCAAAATCATATGTGAATATTACAAGACTATCAATGTCATGAAATGCAAAACATATTGCTCAAGGGAATATGAGAATTTAATCATTTTTCTTAATTTACAATAAATTACTGTCTTGCTAAATTGACCTATTTGATATATACATTTTCATACCAGAATCTTTTTTGAAAATAAAATCAAACGTCTGTATATTATTTATAAATCTCAACAGAAAGAGTGAAATCAAACAGTTTAATTGAATCCTATTTATTAAATTTTGCTACAGTGATTTACACTGACAAAAATGAATGAACAAAACTTTCTAGCACAGAAGACTATGTAATAAATATTCCAATTTGGCAATTGTAAAAAATGCTTAAATAAATATATAAACACTAGAATAATATCAAAAATGACTTATCTCAAATTGATAATACTATTACAAAATAACTTCTATAAAAAGATGAAAGTCATCACAGTAGTTATACAACTTTAAGAAAATACAGGAATTTTTTTTCCTTTACCAATTATTTAGTTATTATTAATACCAATTGAATGAAAAAGTAGATAACAACATTTAAACTTTGATTGTGAAAAATTACAAAAAAAAAAAAAAGAAAAAGAAATGTAGCCTATCTTCCAAAGAATATCTCAGGAAAATCATCTAAATATCTTAAGGATTACATGCAAACAAACTTTACCATTTATTTAACAAGTTTTAAAAGTCAAAAGAAAACAACAAATTTATCAGGTTTAAACAAATTTTTCTTTTCTTTTTTTCAAAACAACTTTACAAAAATATCTTCTTTTTTTTCTTTTTTTCTTTTTTTGTCCATTTTGTCCATTTTGAAACTCAAACTTTATCAACTCTTAATAAGATCAGATATTTAGAAACAGCAGATTTGAAGTAGTGAAATAAGTCATTTATAAGATAGGTGTGGTGAGTGCAAGTATGTATGTGGGATTAGTATGTGACTAATGACATACAGAAAAATATATTTTTGATTTTTCTCTTCAATAAAATAAAAAATAAAATTGTCAATTTCTATAATTTCAGCATGAAATCATGTGTGTTTTGTTGTTGTATGAATGATTGTTCTGCTGGAAAGTTTAAAAGTCTTTCTTGAATTTAAAGCAGAGGAGACAGTTGATAAATAATAATTTAGATATCAAGTGTATAATAACACCATTTAAAAAGATGACAGTTCATCCGAGATTCAAATCCTAGTTTCATCTTTATCATACATCTCCATTAAATTTATTCATTAAACAAATCATCATCATCCTCTCCTCCTCCTCCTCTCATGAAATTTATCAGATTACAGAAGAAGTTTTCATTTTGTTCATATAATATTTAGAAATTTAGAAAATTAAATATTATGTGTAGATTGTTTAGCAACTAAAAGTTGTGAAAAATCATTTCATGAGTATAACATTATCATAAACAAATTAATAGTGGATATAGAAAAATAAATTATTTTCAATTTTGAGATCATGTTGAAATAGTAAAATAGTGTTCAATGTCTTTCAATAAAAAAGTTTTAGATGTAACACTTTATGAAAATAGTGAATTATCTTGAATACAAAATGTTCTTTATATATATAATTTGGGTATTGAAAAAAAACAAGTAATGGAAATGAATGGTTACATGAAGATATAGACCATATATACCCAAATTTGCAATGTTTTTTCTGTTGTTTGTACAAAATGAAATATTTATCAAGTGTTCTATAACAATGTAGAGTTTATATATTGTATCTGTTTCGACTTAATGTGTGTGTGTGTGTGTGTGTGTGTGTGTGTGTGTGTGTGTGTGATGAATGTTTGTGAGATTAACAGCTTCAAAACATTTTGTTATTGTTGTCTCTGTTCTCAAAAACTTCTGATCAATGCAATCTCCAATCACAATAGAAAACATGGTGCAGGTTGATTAACCCAAGTGATCATCTTTCTATAGTCATAATAATAGATAGGAGGAGAGTTACAAAATAAATCAGTATCAAAATTTCAGAAATAGTCTATAATTCCACACAAACTCTGAAAGCATTATATATATATATATATATATATATATATATATTTGCCATTGTTACTTTTCAAAAAGGAAATTTATCAAATATCAAATCCACCCAGTTATAAAAGTATTATTTTAAAATATTTTAAAATAAATTCACCTTAATAGTACTTTTCCAGTCTCCAAGGCAATGCAGCATCCAACAATGAAATATAGATATTTTAGAGTTTGAAGTGGATTTAAAAGGCACTAATATGAATGTCTATCAATTCAGATAGAATATATGGAAGACAGGAATAAGAAGTAATCAATTGGGTTTAGATAATCAACAACACAAGAAAACACACTGATCAAAATGTTATGAAAACAAAAACTGATATGTGGATTAATAGATGCAAAACAGTTTTTTTTTTTTAATGGAGGAGTAAATTAGCTCCTTTCCTGAGTTTTTGTCCTAAAATCCATCTTCATTTTTTGCTTACATTTCAAAAAAATACACTTATATAATTTCTTTTCTTATCACAAAATATATCCTATATTTAACAATCCACCACTGATAGGTAAAATGTCAACCATTTTAGCAAGAAAAATTATTACAAATAATAAAAGTATATTATTTGCACAACAAAGTAATTGATATAATAAAATTGAAAAAGGTAAAGTTGCCCTGTGACTGACCTGTAGGTATGTTATATGTGACAGCCACATAAGAATGCCTCATCATACTACAGTGACGCATTGCAGATACTCTATTAGCCGACACGGAAGTGGCAACTTCTTCACGTCATCCATTGACACCAAATGTAAAATCCTTCTTCGACACAAATACTGTAAATTGAGGTGGACAACCGGTAACTTGTATGTAAAAACTTGTCGCTTATAAGGTAAATTCTTCATGACGGCAATGCATGCTTCACTTGGAGAGAAACGTGGAAAAACTTGTAGATTGATCACTTCAGAGAAAGGCCAGTAGCAACCTTTGACATCGATGGTCATTAAGACTTCAAGTTTTTTATAATCCAACACTCCAACAACATTGACTTTGTATTCCTTGGCGTGGACAGGTTGGACACAACGTACAGCTAGAAAGTCTCCCGATTTACTCGATCGAATTTGTTGAATACCAGCAGGAAGTGAAAGATTCTCCACAGATCTTACGGATTCCCCAGATTCAATATGTTGCACTTGAAGACATCGACCCCAGCTGACAATAATGCAGTTGTCCCCGGCCTGGGCATTGAACGTCAAGACTTTGGCACGTAATGTTGGCGATACGGTACTGATTGTGATGTTGTTGGAAGGGTGAACTCGCATCTTTCGCAGCAGGTAGTTATCAGGCATTACAAGGACTCGTGTTGAATGATCGGGACGCAGCAAGATGCGTTTTTTCTGTGGTGATATGTAACACTCATACCATCGGTGGAGGTAGTAAGCAATGCTGAAATCTGCTAACGACAACTGACGGGCAAGATCAAGCACATAGAAGATGGCAGTTAGATCCTCCCGGGTCGGATTCAGCTGAAGCACAGCAAGGTTGTCATGGTAGCCAATAATGCTAGCTTCTTTAAACATGACAGGCCACGGGTCCCAACACCGGACTGTCATGTCAGTGTTGAACACAGCAAATGGGTTCAGTCCGTCAATGACCACATCCTCCGAATTCTTAGTTGATATGACAGCCTCAAAGATGGAGGGTAGCCGAACACTAAAGTGTTGGCCATCGGTGTTGTCGGGCTTCACAAGGATGCCATAGCGACGGTGGGTGTCCCTATTGCTACAAAAGTCTGTTTTATCACTGAAGCCATTAGCATTTTTAAGACCCCGCACCCACTTAGTGTAGGAGCAGGACCAGACCAACTCGCCACTGGTGGACTGGAAGAGGCGCTCAAAATACTCCCTGTTGCTGAGCTTGAGGTGTTTGAGTGATACACTGTGATGGCTGTGACATGCTCCCATAGCACCCTACAATCTAAGGACTGACCAATTAAAGATGATGGTACTGCAAATCAGGTCCTTCCAAACAACAATCTGGGACAAAAATTAAACAGTACAGTGAATTTTATGCACATTATCAACATAGTAAAGAAAAAAACAATACTGGCAAAATACTAATTAAAAATAAACTTTTTATTCATTCTTTTAGTTATGAATTACAAAAAAATTCATTGAAAATTCACACCACACAAAGGAAGTACTTTCATCTTTATATGTTTAATTATATTATATACATCAAAGCTTGTACTTGGAAATAACAATATACAAAGGTTCCTCTATAATATTATGATTGGTAATAGCTGAAATGGATAGAATCAGGTTAAAATAATTATTTTCTCAACAATTTTTACTTTATAAATACAGATCTAATCCTAAGATTTGAATATAAAAAATATGTATAGAGTAAAATGTATCATACATGAAAAAAAAAACAAAAGTATAAATTAGATTGCTTTTATGTTTTATTGAAAAATAATTGATAACACATTGATATTTTAAGTTTTAAAGTTTTAATAAATATAAGTTAAAAATGATATAAGTAAGATACATTTATATTAAGTGGCCTAATGTATGTAAAAAGTACAGTGATATATAATGAACATATTTTCTCAAACATCCAGATCTTGAGAGCATGATTCTTAAATTTACCACAATATTACTGAAATGGTTCAACTTTAAATAGATAGCATATTATGTCTTAATTTTGAAATCAGAAAATTCAATAGTCAATAAGGCTCACATACCTGTTGAATACTAAAAGAATACTTTAAAAAACAAGTTTAATGTGTTAGTGTTGAAGCATGATTCAATATATAAATAAAAACAAAATGAAATCCAGAATTAAATACTTAAACTATTTCAGCAGATTAACAAAAAAACAAATCTGAATGATGAAAAAACATCTACAAAATGATTTATACTTTCATCCTGAGGATATTTAGATCAATATATTGAAATAGAAAATAAAGATGTTAGGGTTTATTTCTTTGTTTAATGGCATATCACTCTTCATAGGTTATCTAATGCCAAAGCCATCCTTGTAGAAGAACAGTAGTGGTACTATGTACCCCATAACTGGAGGAAGGCATACCTTTCCCAAGGATATTAATCCAAAGGTGAATGTAATAGAATGACTGGAGTTCAAAACTCTCTTTACTATGAAGTCACAGTCCAGCACATTAACCACTAAGCCACAGGGAATTCCTCATATGAATATTAATATTCAGGAAACAATAAGTTTACATTGAATGAAGAAAATATCAATGAAGCTAAAGAAAGAAAAAAAACCTTAGATTATTAAATATGTTAAAAGAGCAAATAAGGCAGAACATTAATTAGAATCCATTTTCATAAATGATTCTTTACAATTTTGAACTTTAAAACTCTTTTACATTCATTCTTTAGATTTAAAATCTTGAGGCCATTACAAATTACCACAGACACTAGATTTTGTCAGGATATATTCTCACTACAACAACAACAACAATTGTCTAAAAACAATATTTTCTAAGAAATCAACCTCATATCAAACAAAATATCTAAAAAGTTCAATAAGAGGAAAATTCAAACCAAAATATTTGTTATTCAGGTTTCTTGTTATTTGTTCATAAATGGAAATAGACATCAAGTTTGTTTAATGGGATTATAAATCTTGTCACAAAAGATGTTAATTTTTGTTTCCAGAATAATTTCTACTAATAAAAACTCAGTCTGTTAATTTGTTCACTACATTCACAAACCAAAGCAATTTAGAAATAATTAAACATCCACCTAATTATCTCACCTCAAGGCCACTAGACTCATTAAAAAAATAAATAAACTCAATAGCACCCAACCGAAAGCACATCACACAATATGGCCATGAGATGACCTATTAAAAAGTGTGGTCATCAACAGATAACCAGGAAATGCAATGTAAAGATCTTAAAATAAGATAAAGTATTAACTGATAATGTGTGTTATTATATTATGGTCATGGGATGACTAGAAACTTTGACCAAATGATTATACTAATTGTATAAAATAAGTTTTAATCTTCATTTTTAGAGAAAATTAATCTGTCACTATGGTCAAAGCCTAAATGAAATAATCAACTCAATATTATTTTGGAAACAATGGTCATTTTAAGAATGGGATTCTGATTAATTCTGATGAAAATTGCCATACACAAGTGATGTACCAGAATTTATATCTGATCAGATATCTGGTGCCAGATATGAAATAAAACTGGATATCCTATGTCACCAAATATTGTAATATCCAATTGCTAGAATTCTTTTTTTTTTTTTTTCCAATTACAAGTAAAAAAAGAAAAAATGCAACCTCCAATATTCACAGCTTCAGCAATTCCACTCCTTAAAGTTGCTTTTTTTTTTTCCTTTTTTTTTTTTTTTTTTTTCAAGTGTGCTGCATTTCATAAAAATATTTTCAAATTTTTACTATTTTTTATATGCATTCCATGTAAATTAAAGTCCCTTCTCTGAAAATAACTCATGTATCTTTTGTAAGTACAATTATTTGAGGTATTGGTGTCCCAGTCAAATTGTCTTATTATAAATAATTTATTTAATGTTAAAAAAAAAGTATTTATTTACTACCTAAATATACCATCCACAGTAAGTTCTTGGCTGTACTAAAATATTTTCAAATTATTACTAATTATTTTTGTACTTTGATAAGTTCAGGTTATGTTAAATAAAACATCAATAACTATAATCTTTATACAATGCAATATTAATACAAATTAATATTCATCAATTCATATATTATAAAGTTGCAGATGATGGTTGAATCAATTAAATTAATTAAAATACAAAACAAGTTGACAAACTATTCTGATGCTTGATATGAAAATATTAACACAAAGTTTACAAAATATTTGACATAAATCTGCACAAAATATGTAGAGCAACAATGTGGCTGGAGACAAAAAAAAAGTCATTACTAATTATTGAAAGATTATTGAGCATAAGTACAAAAAGAGTGTAAAACAAAACAAAATAAAAATGTAAGAAAAAGAAATGATTGAAAGAATTAACTTAATTAGTTGATATCTCACATTACTTTGGTTGTTTTTCTTTTGAATCTGTTACATTTTGACATTTGATAGTAGAAATTAGAAGCTACTGGCATCGGCTGAGACAAAAGAACTTGCCAGCACATGTAAACAAATTAACCTGATTTTTTTTTCATTCTATTCATACTCAATTTTCATTATAAAAATAAATTTATCACCTCTTCTTTCACTAACAGAACCATTTTGCATTGTAACTCTTAAATATTAGTTCTCTTAGCACCTAGACACAGGCAAAAATAAACATCAGATGTATTTGCAATAATGATCGTTTCTTTAAATACTCTATTAATTTATATAATAAAGGGAGTTAATTAGGTGCAACAATGGTTGACTGAAGTCAGGAATTAATTTATGATATCAGTCAATGAATTTAGTTTATAGAACATGAATGTTTTATTATTTAAAAGTTTGTAAGGGCCACAACAAGAACTCCCATATGTTGTGCCGGCTTGGATAGATAATTTATTCAAAATTTTTACATAAGAAAATGGTTAGTATTATATATGGGATATCCAGTAATTTCATATCCAACAATATCCATTATCTGGACAGATATCCAAATGTATATCAGCACATCACTACCATGTAAGTGCAACATTAGAAAAATACTACTAATGTAATCTATGTTAACTTAGGTAGAATACTAAAGATAATAGATTTTTGTGCTCCAACTTAATGCTATATCATAAACCACTCTATTTCAATGGTACACCTAACTATATAAAATCCATTCAATTTATGCCAGAAATATTCAGGTGAATAACACTTGATAATTAGAAAATATCACATACAGTAATACAAAGTGTAAATAATGAACATTTAGAATACAACTTTTTCAAATTATTTTCTTTTTATTATGGAAATATCAGACCAAACATTTTTTATTTTTTGATTCCAAAATGTGGATTATACAGAAAAATTTCAAAACAGTAGTAACTATATCAATTCTATAAGAATAAAACATAATTTGAAAATGAATAATAATTTTTTTTTAAATTACCAGTGGATACTCACTGATTAAAACTGTCTTTTTATATAATTGGAGATAAACACTTGTGGTCCTTCTACCCATGCTGGGAAAATACGTAATAATTTGTGGTGTCTTCTCAATGGAGAAAATCTGAAAGAAACAAATTATTAAACATCATTTACAATGATTACTGTTTGACAAGCAAATAAATTATTGAAAGCAATTTTAATTATAACTGATTAAATTCAAATACAAATAAACAAATATTAGTTAGGCATCATCATCTATATACGGTGCTCGCGATGTAGCAGTTATCATTTTACATAGAACTAATACCCAAGAGAAAGGTATGTACCCAACTATTCTCCCTCCAGGTATGAGTAAAATAGTAGGGCAGAGTGGGCTCTTTAACATTGGTATGGCAACCAGTCTAGGAGAAGGAAAGCTGAATTCACACTAATTGTAGACCTGAAGAGGGATGGGCTCCACCAGGATATTCAAGCCCCCAAACTAAACCAGGTTATGAGATAAGTCTTCTCTAACTGGCCAATCCTTTTAAGCGTTTGAAAATTTTAATTTTAAGTTCACAGTATATTTCTTTTTAGTAGACTTAGTATAAAACTAATTGACACTCATTGTAACTGCTAATGTAGGAAACAAAGCAACAAGCATTTAATATATATTCCTACTGTTAGTAAAGTATGAACAAAATCAATTGTATCAAGCATCACACAATCAATGCTATGGTACACTGACTATAAATCAATTAGTATAATTTATTCAACATATTCCCACTTACAAATTATACTAGTTTTTACACAATTATTGAACATTGAATAACATTATTATATCATTATGAAATATCTTGAAAACTTATTTATACTGAACATTATAACAATATTTTTATAGTCAATAATAATACTAAAAAAATAAACATTTTATAAGCAAAAACAAAGGCACCAAGGAATGTTCAGTGGCTCCAACTATCACTGGTGATTTAGATGTCAAAGAAAATAGAGTTATTCTTAACACCCACAGGTGAAGAGTATATGTTACAGGATTATTCTAAATGATGTGGGTAGACAATAAACTGATAGCAAATATTCTGTTAGATCTTAAGGCTGTCCTTGAAAAATAATACAAATACTATCATTAGCACAGTCATCCCAAGTATATTTTGTATTGCAGAAATCTGAGAAGTATACTGAGTCACCTAAAAGAGTTGTTATGAGATATGAACTCTTAGAAAATTGACTGTTCTGGAAAAAGATCTTGAAAACCATCCAATGTTGTAGACTGAGAATGTAGTACTGGGATTTTGAAACGGAAGCAAGTGGAGAGGTAAATATTAAGAGGGAAAAAAAGCAGGTAGGTGAACACAAAAGAAATCTATGCATTTCATTGCAATTGAAAAAGTCGACAGAACAACATGCCAACTAAGCTAATGGATTTAGGGTGGAAAAAGAAATATTCCAAATCAATATTGATTATTGCAATATTTTCTCAAAAAGAATTACTAATCTGATTGTGTCCTTTAAATCTACAACAGTATTGTTTAGTAAGAAATATATTTTTACCAGGGCATTTAATAATATTGCACTATTCACTTTTGATTAAATAATTACATAATTTTAGTATACAGAATTGAACAAAAAAAAAAAAAAAAAAAAAAAACAGACAGTAAAAAAACAAAAACAGAACCATTTTTTATTATTGCCACAAATTTTAATGAAACTTCAATGTTTTAGACTAACAAAAGAAGTGATCATTTTCCTTGATTATTGTTGTCAAAGTCCCCTTAATTGTAGCAAAAAGTCATAATTTTCTAAAAAGAAAGTCTCAGAACTCAGAAATACCAAAAAGAAAAAAATTCTCAGAATTTTCTTGTCCTTTATTTAATATCCAAATTTGTGATTAGTCCTTTGGTAAAGATTTTTCATTTAAATTTGTGGCAATAATAAAAAATTGCTCAGTTTTTCAGTGTCTGTTTTTTGTTGTTTTTTTTTGTGTTTTTTTTTTTTTTGGGGGGGGGGTCCAATATTGTATTAAATTAGTAAGATGTCTTGCTAATTCCTAATTCTTAGTTTTTTTTCTTCTTTAAATCCAACCAGCTTGGTTTTAAAATAAGAGAGGTTCTCAGAAACCAGAAAATTGGATATTTTAGTTTCCAATAAATAAAAAACTAATAATGGATCATTCCATAGGTCTCTGTGGAAAGATCCATGCTGAGAATATTGTAGTGTGAACAAATCCAAAGCAAGGTAATTAGAGAGCAAAGTGGAGTGAAGGATGTGATTGCAGAATACGGAAAGCAGAAGTTCTACTAAACCAGACATGTTGCAACAGATGGGGGGCCATGCAGTTGCTGTGTGGTATCCAAGAGACTAGAAACAATGAATCAGAAGAGCTCCACGATGATGGGATGACAAAATAGTCAAATGATTCAGACCAACATGGAGAAGAAGGGCGAGAGCAAGAAGAAAATGGAAGAGCATAATGGCTGCCAATGATGTGGAAAACACCAGACAACCTGGCCAATAAAGAAAAGCTATTTTAGACTATAAGGTCATCGTAGATTACAATGATTACAGAAAAATTTGACAGTTAATGAAATGTCTTTACTGACTAGAATCCCTGCTATGGAGTCAAAAACTGATATATCTAAGTTTTGTTGTTTTTTTTATTCATTCATAAGTAAAGAGGAGAGGAATTATTCAGGCCTATTTTTATTTATGAAATATTTCATATGATTATTTGGATTATTCAGACTATTGTCCTCATCTTTATTGTTATCTGTACAACATTTCGGCCAATGTGCCCTCCGGCCTTCTTCAGGTATTTCTTGTTGTAATCAGGAGCCATCATGGAACTTTGAACCCAACCCTTTATTCAATCCATGGGGGTATCTCGTTCTCATTCCGCTAACCATAGATGGGATAAAGGTGTTAAGCTGTGTTAATTATTATTCTATGTTACTGCCACCCTTGACCAGGATTGAACCTACAGCCTAGAGATAACTGTCACTTAGAACTGTCTTAACCCAACGCCTTTATCCACTATGCTATGTGTCCAATTGGACAAAAAAAATTCAGATAAATATTTCATATGAATTTTGTGTTTTGTATATGGAAAGCAAAACTGAAAAGAGCAAAGTGAGTAAATATGAAGAGACAACTAAACTTTCACAAACTGTTAATCCACTTTGATCTGCAGAATATAAAGAGTTAACAGGGAATGTAATCGAAGGATCTGATCTTTTTAGAGAACTTCAATCATCATCAGTATTGTGGGGCTTTAGCACAGATGGACTCCACAATTGATTCCCAAATGAATGGTATTAGGGCCACAACCCGACCAAAGGGTCTCTGGCAAAAATCCAAAGGGCATCTCCATCATCGTCGGAATCAACGGCCTTTGGTGTACTTGTCACTGCATCTGTGGAAAATCTGCGGGAAACAAGGACATCTCCTTTCCCTGACTGGGATATGGATGCAAGGTTTGGGGACTGCTAGTGAATTTCATATTCCCTTGTTGCTCCTTCTATGAATTTACTACAGGTGAATTCGTTGGATGGAGCCAGCTCAACTGACCCTGGGTGAAACAGAATAGAAAACAGAAATGAGTGTATCACTTATTGCAAGAGCAAGGTCCTGGACTTCAATAAAAGAATTCCTGGTAACAAAATTTGGATATGATTGTTTAAAGCCTCTTTTGTTGGTGAGAGATTGTGGTTTCCAGAGGAACAATGGAGAGATGACTTTATTGGAGGCTTAACAGCAATGGTCAACAAATCTTACGCTTCTCTGCAATGGAGATGTTAGGTAAACTAATCTGTGCAGTTAAGCATCTGGGTGCTGACAGTAGATGTGGCACTCTACCTCAGCAAAACAATCTCACTGGTTTAGCGCTAGCAAAAAGAGGACAGACTTCCTTGCCATTCAGTTGATATTGTCACTCTGCAGACTTTATTTACTTATTGCAAAGTAGAATGGAATGTCAGATTTAGTCAATCTTATTGCGTGCTGACCATACTTTGCGCTTACCAAGTATTCAAAGCTTTTACAGAATACAGGATCCAAGTGACAAAATATACAATCATTGAGCATATATATATATATATATATATATATATATATATATATATATATATATATATATGTAGTATAGTGAGAAATTTGAAAAAACACAAGTTTAAATAAAATGAGTGGTAAGTTTATTAGCCGATGCTGCAGTGTTTCGATCTGTTAAGTAGATCTTCTTCAGGGCATTTGTTGATATAAGGAAGAATAAAAAAATTTTATCACAGAATAATGAGAAAAACTGTGATAGTTCTTGTTTATCAATCTGTTCAAAATTTTGAATATATATATATATATATATATATATAATGGACTCTCATCAATTTCAGCACATGAGGGTTCATAAGATACCATAAGCTGATCCAATGAACAACCCATAGTGTTTTTGTTTATACTGGTGAAGGCTTATGTTGGACTATCCTCACTTTTGAGCACAATCAATAAGAAAGAGTTGGTGCAAGGAATGCCACAAACCCAATCTACGACTGACCTCAGGCTTTTAAAATTCAGTTTTCCTTCTCCTAGACTGATTTCCAAAGTTAAAGAGCCTTGTCTGCCCTACTATTTACCCATAGCTGGAGGGAGAATACATGGATTCATACCTTTCCCAGGAGAATTAGCGCTATGTGAAAGGCAAACAGGATTGTCGAGGATTTGAACTCAGGTCAAGTCCATTTTTTACAACTTAAACCATTACATCACGCACCTCATATATATATATATATATATATATATACATATACATACAGTGATGCTGATAGCTTTTTATTTAGTGCATCCTAGGATGCACATATTTTTTTTGAATGAGTCCCCAGGAAAATTTATGGGCCCCAAATAAAGCCATCTAATTTCTACCTTGTAACATATCCTGTGTAATTCATTTCTAAGAAACTATTGAAATGTATTTACAGTTAGCTTGAAATGGTGAGGAAGAAAAAAAGAAAAACACTGGGATGTATGGATATGATTTTACTGTGTCTTTTTAGATTTTTGTGTTTCAGGGATGCAGGACGCGTACCTATCAGCATATATATATATATATATATATATATATATATATATATATAAGAGAGAGAGAGAGAGAGAGAGAGAGAGAGAGAGAGACTAGTGCAGACTAAAACAAGCTAAAAATAAGTGATAAAAGTGAGAGTGAATGTTGAGTACAATATTACAGTTCACACATAAACTGCTTATCTATTTTTATATTAACACCTACTCATATAGCAATGCTTAACATGTAATTGATGAGAAGTCAAATTTCCATTAGATGCTCTAAAAATGTGACCTTGTATATAAAAATGAACGTGTGTGTGTGTGTGTATAAATGTCATCCTGACATGAATGTGCCATGAAAACAAAGGAGCGGTGAGAGAGATTGGATGTGTTCCTGGATCATGATTCATATAGAAAGCCAGAATTCTAGTCTCCCAATTTATACCAAAAGAGCAACATGCCAAGAGTTGGCATCTCTTGAGGAAGAAAATAAATGAGAATCAAGTTCTGGTTAAATGCAAATTAGCTTCTCATTGTAGTTTACACTTGTGGAGAGTTAAACCTTTTTATGCGTTGCACCAAAATTTAATGTTTCTGAAATAACAGTGACATTTAAACATTCATTTTCCATCTCCATTGTTACAATCACAAGTAAACATATTCCATGGACTCAAAAACATTCATTCCAATAACACCACTAGAGTAAAATGAAAATCAAGACAGACATGCATACACACAAACACACAATTATAATTAGAGATAATGTTATATGTTAGAAATATAACCCAGAGGAACAAAGTAAGAATGATTAAACAGAAGAATTTACATTCATAAACCTTTAAAAAGTTATTGTATAAATACAATAGAATATAAGTTTTTAAAAGATTGTATAAGTTCTGATTTTATTGTCCTATCATTTGAAAAACTAAGTATTTAATCTTTGCTAAAGCAAATATAGTTGAATACTGTTTTTTCAATAGCAAAGAGAACTGTAAAAGACTTTTTCCATAATGGTTTAATATTTTTTTTTTAATTTGTCTCATAAAATTCGATATAATCTAGAATTTTCTGAGACAAAAAGGAGTAAAAATGTCAACAAAAAAGTGGAACAGTGAGTCAGTATTGAGCTGAATTAAAAAAGAAAATGGGTCTTTTTCTTTTATAGAAGTGTGAAAACAGATTATAAAATTGTGTCAATTTCTTATTCAAATAATATCATCATAGTTAACAAAATTAATGACTACTAATCAGAAGAAAAATGGTTTTATGTATTTACCCAACCCATCTTTACCAATTGATTACCATTATTCCTAGGTCCACTCTGTCCCAGAATGGTAGTACGTGTTAGGGTACCATCTATGGGTCAAATAAATATGTTTAGAAATTATTTGTATTCAATAGGACCGTGTGTAAAAAAAATTAAAAAAACACATAAGAATCAACTACACAAAAAATGTAAATTTGTATATACAATGAATGTGATTTGCTAACTTCTAAGCATAAAATAACCCTAGATAGATTGACATACCATTGAAATCAATTAATTAATCAATCAACCAGCCCACTACAGATGTGACAAAAGTCAATTTTTAAGCAGAGTACAACCAGTTTGAATTTAGAGTTTTCCTTCTCCTAGATTACTTGCCATACAAAAGCTAAAAAGACAAGTCTATCTTACTATTTACCCATAACTGGAAGGAGAATATCTTTACCAAAGGTATTAGAGCCATGTGAAATGCAAATAGCCTCATCCAGAATTTGAACTCTGATCACTAGGTCCATTTCCAATAATGATAATACCTCCATAAAATGATCTAATGGTCAACAAGCTAAGCTAGCAGATCTTTACTAGTGAGTCTAATTTTCACTGGGTGCCCTAATACTTCTGGCCTTGTGCCAAACTAAGTTCACTTTAGTAAATGATTACTAATCAGAGAAAAAAGTAATATAGACATTGATCCTAAAAAAAAAACCTGTTTCTGTCGTAGTGTTTATGCAGAACATCTTGAGTGAATTAAGCAGAATTGATGGTAGCAACTAGAAAAACTGCACAGAGAAAAAAAATCTATTCAGAAAAGTTTTGGTAATGATCCAAAGAAAATACTATCATTGGGCTTGGTGCTTTTTTTGTTTAATGCACTTAAGAAAGGAAGAAAATAAGGATGCTTTTTATTATCACAAACTTACATTTAAAAATTGAAAGTTACCATTAAAAGGTTTCTGAAAATCTGTTATTTTCTATTACAATAGTTATAATTGATGTTCTTGTTTTTTAGATTTGCAATTTAAAAGCAAAAAAAACAAAAAAAAAAAAATATCACCTCATCGACATAGTCTTACTCTGATGTATCTAGTAAATAACAAAAAATGTTAATAAGAATTAATATTAAACAAATAAATCTACTACATAAATTACAATGTCTGTCTGCCTGTATATAACATGTTGGTGCTTAAACCAGTGATCCAATCATGATGAAACCTTACACACAGGTTAAGCTAATATTCAGAAACAGAACTGGCTAATTGTTATTTCAATAAAACTCAATAAAGGAACCCCTTGAGACATATTTACAATGGAGGAGGAAAGAAAAGATGTTTCAGTGAGATATGGGGAAGGGAAATAATCATTGAAATCAAATAATAGAGTTAGAGAATGTTAACTATGTAACAATTGATTAATCAGATTGTTTTCAAAAAATACTCTTATGATATAAAATAAAATAATCAAACAGTTTATCATCAAAAATATAATTAATGTTATTGTTTACTTTGTTGTTAATAGACAGGCAATATTTAAAGGAATTATTTTTTAAAATTAAAATAATTTTTTAGTGAAATAAAAAACAGGTAATATTTAAGGGAATTTTATATTAAAATAAACATTTTTTGTGAAATAACATCAATTTCTTTTTTTTCCTTAATTTACTTAAAAAGGCAAAATTTGAGTTTTTATCAATCAGAACCATTTAATTTAAAATTTGACCAATAATTTAAAAAAGATGGAAAATTAATGAATTAAAATGGAAAAACAATTAAATAATCAAGTCATTGTCATAGTAGTAGTATAAAATTTAAGAATTAAAAAGAAAAAAACAATAGATTACACAATCATTGGAGTTGTAGTAAACAAAAATGTTTAATCCAATATTATTTTTAGAATATTTGATGTTACAAGACCCCCTTTTTAGGGCTAACACTTCTGATAGATTTTCCTACTTATTATGATGCTTTTTTTTCTCAGGTTATGTCTACTATGGGGGAGGGGGAAAGAGGATGATTTTACTGAATTGCTTCAGTCAATTGAAGGGTTTTACAGTGATATACAAGGTGCTTGTACCATACCTGAATATGTTCACTCAGTTATAATTTCTTCAATGAGATGAAAAAAAAATTGATCTGCCATAAACACACCTAGCAAAGGTTGCTGTTGAAAATCCAGTATAGGAACTCTGGTTCAATAGCATTTTCAGGTACACTCTGGGAACTTTGAATAACTCTACCTTTCTTGGGTATTACCGGTGGGACACAATGGTTGAGTGGAAATACGGTTAGAGGAAGAATAGAATTAGGTTCATGCGTATGTATATGTTTGTGTGTGTCCGTAAAAAAAAACAAAGGTTCACCACATCAGTTAGGTCTATAATGTTCAAGAGCGCCATAAAAGATGTACAAGCACCTTAAAGTGAAGCCACTTAAAGATAATATCTTTAGGTGGCTAGTTTTAGGATAAAATAGGTCTTGAAAAAGTTGATGGTCTGAAAATTGGCGTCCAGCAGTTCTAGACTGCTGGACGCCAATAAAGTAATGTCTATGATTTTAGGAGAAATTGCCGCCACGATGTCTGGCTGTAAAAGTTAGTACCAATTTTTGGGTGGTCAAATCCATGGGGTTATGGATGGGAGAACTCTACATATATTCAGCTGGCTCAAGCCCCTTGGGCAGATCGAGACCAGCTATTGGAGTGAGAGCTTTGTCCAGTAGGCAGTTAATAGAAGGAAAATAAGTAAGGTACCACACGATAGAAAGTCAGACTTGTAGTTATTCTAGTAGCAGACTTAAGAGAACTTCTTGCCACCTGACAACATACATTTAAGTGCCCTCTGCTCCGTCACAAACTGCACAAAGTGTCACACCTTCTTCCTCCATTAGCGTCCTGTCATCAAACTTTGTGTTGTCGTGTTTTTGTTTTTTTTTTTTTTTTTTTGTTTTTATATCCTTGTGAACCTGTCTCTAGATCATGCCTTTCAAACCGGCCAGCACAGATATAACAATGTGGAGTCATCAACATTGTGCAACAAAGGTGCACAAGTGCAGAGTGGTTATTCTCACATCGGTATTGTAGCTAGTTACAATCCCCACCCAGGTTGTCAACTGCATGACATGCTTGTTGTCTCATCATATTCTTTCAGCTAAACTGGAAAGGGTGAGGCTTGCAATTTATCAACAAAGAACAAGCACCACAATACAGTTGCACATCTGATTTTATTCAATTTTGGCTTGGATATGTAACAGAGAAAAGAGACTTTGAGATATGGCTTTTAAGATTCTCCCTTAGGCAGAACTTATCAAGGATTCCTTTCAACACTAAAAAATTAACATTCACATCAGCTTAATGTCTCAAATTGAAATCACTTCAAGATGAAAGGGTTTAATATCTGAACCTGAGACAGAGGGGATGAGGAAGTTCATAACTTTCCCAAGTGTGTTAGTCTGAAAGTGAACATAATAGTACAACAGCAGTTTGAACTCTTACTACAATGTCACAGTCCAATATGCCACTAGGACTCCCCCTCCATTTTCAGATGGAGGCAAGAATAACAACATCATATCTTTGTTGAATTCCCTCCAGAACTCATTTGACTTGGATCTTCATGGTTCTTTTATGGAGATTTCAGACAAAAAAAATTAACAAGTAAATCACAATTTTCAGTGTGTGTGTGTAGGCAAGAAATGTGACTGATTATTGGGATTACTGAGATGAAAGGAACACTGAAGCTTCTGTGGCTTTCCTCTTTTTCAACACATTGATCATCAGCTTTTGCTCTATAGTGTGAAATCTTATGGAGGCATTTGTAGTGTAATGGTTATTGTCATTGGAAATGGACACAGCAAACCGAGTTTAAATTCTGGATGAGGCTGTTTGCATTTCACATAGTGCTAATACCCTTGGGAAAGGTATGAATCCAACTATTTTCCACCCAGCTATGGGTAAATAATAGAGCAAACTGGACTCTTTAACTTGGGTATGGCAACCAGTCTAGGAGAAAGAAAACTCTGAATTCAAACCTGTTAAACTCTACCTTGTGTCGCATTCTGCTCATGTGGAGGGGGTTAGGTAAATATAGTGTGAGATCTTGAATTCCCACCTTTACCCCAATGTGTGGGTGTTACCACATATCATAACACCCTTCTTTTGTCAGCAGCCAATATGTCTTTTACCCTATTGATGTGAAGTTTCAAATTCACATCATTAGAATATGTGAATGTTACCACATATAACATGCTTCTCTCAGCTGCCACCAAAAAACATAATTGCCAGTTGCATTTCCGTTTCTTAATTCTTGCCTTCACTGCTTTGCTCTATCTTACTAAGTTAAAGTTAAGTTAATTTCAGCTACTAATTTAACTTATTGCATCTAATTAGTCTTCCTAATTAATTCCTTTAACTAATTATTTCTGTGGTTCAAGGTTACATTTTACTAACCGGCCTAACTAGTGCCACAAATACTGTGCAATAAAAATAATTTATACAGCAACAATAAAAAGGGCAGCTCTTAATAAAAAAATACTGGAAAATTGATTATCTTTTAAACCAAGATGGAGATTTTTTTTTTCAGACTATACAAATTGAATTATTAAACAACTTTATCTTCAACATTCATTATAGACATGCTTCTTCCAAATCTAGACATGACAACAAAAAAAAAAAAATAAAAAAAAAAAAATAATCACTACATATGACTTGTTCAAAATTTACAAGTGACTCTAAAATAAACATAATATTCTAAGACTCCTTTTCCCAACTCTTTTATTACTTCTTAAAATTTGGAAAAACACAGAATTTCCCATACAGATAATAACTTCTATTGTTTACAGCTCTTTTCTGAAGGTCTCACAGGTAAAGACTTTTCAGTCTCAAAAGATTTAGTGTTTTTTCTCTAAGTATCCCACTGTTAAATTATATATTAATTATATCTTACCTTCTACTATCAAAAGTGTGAACGCCTCAGTTGGTAAATGATAATAAAAGATTTGCTTTTTACTTAAAATGCTTTCATTACAGGTACTAACAAAAATATGTGCCCTCCAGATGCAAGCATTTAAGTTTTGATAAAATACTAAATTAGAGAAACTAACAAAACTAAATAAGAACACATAAAAAGATTACACTGATTTTATTCTAATTTTATTTTAATTGATTTCTATATAAAATTATACATAGGATTATTTTTAATACATTTGAAAATAAAACAATAATATTAGAAAACACCTAGTAATTATTTGTTAAAACCAGTATGCAAATTATCCACACCATATACTATGTAAAACTTTATTTCTTAGTGATATATAACACACATTGCAGGATTTTAAATGCATGGGCTATTTTGAGGCAAATCTAACTCAGCTTGAAATTAATAAATAAGATGCTAATTAAAATCAAATAATGATTATTCAATAATCATTGAGAATATAACATAAATAACTAAGGGAATTGTGACATTGATTTTAAACCCATAATCTCCACTATAATATATATATATATATATATATAATTTGGTTGTTATACATAGTATCCAAATTTCTACACAAGCAATAGAAACATTTTGTTCAAGTCTCTAGAAAACAAAGAAAACCATTAATTTTGTTAAAATCTAAATGCCAATTCATTTCTAAAAAAAAAACAATTTCTAATAACAGAAATCAATAGCTCAGCCAGACCAATATTGGTAATCATAAGTAGATGTACTAAATGTGGCCTTTGTTTTTTTTTTATTATTGGATATTTTGGCCTTAACTAATAAGTAATGACAAACTGTTGCTGAGAATAGAAATACTTTTAAGGCTCAGTTCATAGTTAAATCAATAATCTATATACAGCTAAGTTTTAATACAAGTCCTATCATCATAAAATTGCATATGAGCCAGCAATCACCTATCTGAATATGTATAACAACTTCATAGTTACAGAGATTTTATAAACATAAAAAGTTTGTCATAATGCAAAAAGTATATGATCTAATTTGTCTCCTCCTAATGAGCAAATACTTGAAAAGTGTGTCAATTAAGAATGATTGTTTATTAAACATGAAAAAGGAAGAAAATCAATAGAATCATGACTAAGCAACACTAGGTTAGGGTGTTTTTTTTATTCTGAAAAGTATATTTTATATTTAGTTCACAACACTTTTATTAGAACATTCTCCAACTATCTTTAGGTGGGTGGTATAGTAAAGCTTACATGATAACTAAATACTAGAAAGATGAAAAACAACCAATAATTAAACACATTCATATTTATCATATTTAAAAGATATGTTAATATTAGGAAAATATATACAATAACAGCCAGGAATATGAGCATAACATTCAAGATTACGGTATGTATTATCCAACTCTGATTCCTGGAAGTACAAAATAGTTCAAAAATGAAAAAAATAATTTTATCTTAAGTCATGTTTTTAAATTACATTTTATTTTAGGGTTTTTTTCTCTTAAAATCTGTAAAAACTACATCAACTCTTACTGTAAATGATGCTACATGATTAGAGTAATATCCAGATAGCCAAAATATCTGATAATCCATCCGTCATACATGGTTGGTGAGGTTTGTTATCTCATACAAACAACTGATAATCTTCCTTCTCAGGTGGTTAACTCATAAAAATCTATATTACCTTAGCCAAGATTAAATTTCTGACTTAAATTTCATCAACTTGAACTAAGATATTTCACATTAATCACAAAACTATTTTTCATACAAATTAATTGGCTATATCACTAATGAAATCTAAGAAAAAAAAAGGATGATGTTGAAGAGCTATAATTTACAATATACAAATTCTGTATGTTCAATATAAAATTCTACCTCTACAGAAAAGATAACTGAGAAAAGAGATAGTTTAATTTAAGTCAATTTTCTGATGGCTTCAATGTAACTTTTGCTACAGTTAAAATTGTAGAAACCAACTGACCATTACAAAACAAAATGTACAATATCTTGCTTTTGTTTAAAAGAGTTTTACATAAATTCAAGTAACAATATTTATCAAATCACTTTACACACACACACACACACACACAATATATATAACAAAAAAAAGGTGGTTCTATTCCTACAATATACTGGGGGGGGAGAAAGTTGGCTTAGTTTATTAAATAGAAACAAAGACATTTTTTTTTTTTACATTAACTTTATTGATCTTTATAATTCCAGTTTGCCAGAATGTTTCATCTTTCTCAGCAAAGGATTGCTCAGATGCCTTTTGCTGTCTTCCATGGAATTTTAATTTTTTCAGATTAAAATAATTCTCTACAGTAGAATAAATGGTAATCCAAAAGTAAAATACTTAATAAATGCACTGGATGAGTGAAAACTTACCAGCCTCTTCTTAGAGATGTTAAATAAAAAAGTTGTTGTCTTGCATTATTTGGATAGAATACCTATGCCCTATTTTCTTCATTTTTTGATAGAGGGTTTCTGTCAATTGTTGTTGCCTTCAATTGGACTCATTGGGAAGCAGCATTTGGTTTGGTTTTCTGCAAGAAATTTATTATAGATGACTCTCATCCCTTCCACAATATACACAACATTACCTTTTTGGATGAAGTTAGTGATGGTTTATTTTGCTTGCTCTTTTATATTCTACAATGCTGGAAATTATACACTTTTTCTCATCAGTTTGAATTTGTTTTAAATAAACTGAACATTCAAATATGTAGGTTTTATCTTCTTTTTTTTCTCTCAACTTAAATGGAAGTTACACACCAAAGCAACTGATGCAAATAATTGTAAACACTTAATCTGGGTATTTTGAGTATGTTTGTTATTCTTTCATGTCATATAACTGGCTTTCTTTGTTTTTAAGTTCTTGATTTGGATCACTATCAACTTCAAATGGACTACCAAATCAGGGAGCACTATACAGCAAGAAATCATCATCATCATTATCATCAGAAAACTTTTCAAACCACTTTTGACATCTTTAATCATGTCTTTCAATTTTTTTTTCTTTTTAATCAACAAAATTATTCTTATTAAGTTTTACAAGAACCCCGCTTGTAAAACTTAATAAGAATAATTTTGTTGATTAAAAAGAAAAAAAAATTTGCAATATAAATTCAGGGTTTGGTTTATTTTGTTTTATTTTACAGCATATCAACCTCAGTGGGTCATTTAATGCCAACAAAGTTTTGAAATAAATTCATTCTTAATGGATACTCAATTTTTTTATAAACTCATGTTTTCTATTTAACCCATAGATGGGACCTTAACAGGTACTACCACTCCAGGTCAGAGTGGACCAGGGAGCAATGGTGATGAAGGGGTGCTCCACATTCCCTAAACCCCCAAAACTGGAACCTCACCATCAGATAGAGTTTAACATCATTCCCAGGACATGAAGCATTTCCTTTCACCACCACCACCCCGCCTCCATGTGACTAAGCAGAATGAAATAACAATGCATATGAACATTGGACATTTTAGAAAAAAGGAATAATTATCCCAAAACTCCATTGCAATTCCTTTTTTTTTTCTTTTTTTTTAATACTAGTTGATATGACAGCTGTCCCAATAGAATCAAAATTGATCTTTTTGAATGAAGTTAATTAAAAATAAATACTCCCAATATCATCTCTAACAACAAAAACCAACTTTTCAGGTTATCTATTAATTAGGTGCTTTACTTCCTTCTCTATAAAAAATGAAAATATTTCACTTGTTTACCTACGTTAGTATCAATGTAATGTGAAATACATTGAAATATTTCTTCTGATTTCTTTCATCAGATTGTGATTAACAACAATGAATCTTGGTGTCAACTTAAATGATCTGAGAAAAATAATTTATATTCATATCCAAATGCACACATGTATTTTTATGCGGACATTAGGTTTTACCTAATGACCTACACTTCCCTAACATGTGACAATACTGTTTTCATGATGTTTAAGAATATCAACCTGAATTATTATAATACATAAGATAAAAGAATACAATAATCGGGATATGACACAAAATCAATTTTCAAATTGAGTACAACTGGTCTGAATTCAGAGTTTTCCTTCTTCTAAACTGGTTGCCATAACAACGCCAAGAAGCACAGTCTACTCTACTATTTTACTTATAGCTGGGAAGAGAAGAGATGGATTCACACTTTTCCCAAATTATTTCATTTGATTATTTTCAACTCCTTAATGCCAGTCTTAATATATCAACATGCATTTCAATAAATATTTAATTTTCTTGAATCATATTTTTGCATAATTGTGTGGTGGCGTGGGTTTTTGACAAACCTTGTAGCGAGAATTCTAAGGGCCATTGTTTTTCAGATCAGGGGATGGAAAAATACCAGTAACGGTTATGGCACCAACTGACCCCAGAGGCAAGAATCTCGCAAGTCACATGATAGAGTTAATTAGGAAGTCAGTTTTCAACCAGAGATGAGGAGAGGACAGACGTGTGTTGCTGAGGTTGTAACTCAGACTGAGCGGTGAATCAGGGCAATGCAGTAATAAAATCTTTGATCAAAGAAAATATTTTATATTAAAGTCAATTAATGCATGATTTAAAAAGATGCCCTTAGTTAGAAACAGCCAGACAAGAACTTAGAAAAAGAAGAGACAAGATAATGACCGGACAAAAGAAGAAAGGAGAAACAAGAAACAACCACTAGACAAACAAGTAAGTCTTAACTATCTGTCTGTCTCTCTCTATCATACGAGAACTCTCTCGATGTATACACACAAGGGTATACAACAATATTATATCAATTGCTTATTCTTATCTTTGGTTTTCAAGGATTTCTTTAAATCAAATGATATCTGCAGCTGTTACATAATTCCACAAGCAGCTTATGCTTTATGTATGTACCTGTAGTTAGAATATTTGAATAGGGTCCATTAGATTTAGAATAACAGGGTCCTGTGGAAAGTTACCCGACAGTTATTGGTGGTTAGTAACCTTTTTACTTGACCCCTTGGACATGTCAATACAGACGCGTGAGAATTAGTTTTCAGATGCAGCAGAAAATTCAGTGAGTGGACCTGTAGGTCACTCGCTCTGAGCCGCTCTCAATCCACAGCAGATGAATATGGGCTGGGTTGCGAAATAAAGCTTTATCAGAAAACACCCAAGTCTTGTTTGTTGAGTTAATATTAAAACAAGCAATGACCGCCCCAACACAAAGAAATAAACAAAGGACCAACCCTTAACAAGGAGCCCACTAGATCGACTGAAGAATATGGCAGCCCAGTTAGAACCAGTAAGCAGAATGTAACAAGTGTGATCTCTCTCTCTCTCCCTCTCATATACCTGAGATATGTTGGTGGGTATACCACACAGTACTAAAATCTTAATTCTTCTACTCCTAATTGAAAGTGACATTAGTTTTGGTCATTTGCAAATCATTTATACTCTTTTCTTTAACATATCTTTTTCTTCTATAACAATAGCAGCACTGATCATTTACAAAAACACCAATAATTACTACTTCTTTGGTGAGCAGAGATAACAAGAATGTGAGAAATTTATCACTGAAACAGGTTAAGTAATTCACATCTAAGTCTGAAAAATCTCTGTCACTATTATACAGAAAGTCCAATAAGATAAATTCAAACAAACATTCTAGGCAGTTTGTGTTCATTAAAAAAAAAGAAAGAATATCTAAATAAAGATTAAAATCAAAATTTCTAGACTGAGATGAGACATCATGAAAGTATATTTACCATTAATTTAAAGGAATTTCTAATATGGATTAAAGTTCTTCAAAACAAATTCTTTTACAGAATTCAAAATATAACTATATTTTCAGCTTTTCACGACCGTAACAAAACAATCTTATTTTTTATATTAAAAGATTATCCCATTCTATGAAGGATTTGGTCATAAAATAAATATATTTGATAAATGGACAAAAACTCAAAGACAGTAGTACACTGGAAGCCTACTACCTTGTTGAAATATGCTCGGCCAGATGAACTAAATGGGTGGGTTGGTTGGTTGGTTGGATTTTACAGTATGTCAACCCTTGTTGGGTTATTTTATGCCGAAGACGTTTTGTTTTATTCATTCTTGATGGGTATTCAAACTTTTTTTTTAACTCAATTTTTTTAAACACATTTTTTAAAACTCATTTTGTTCTATTTAACCCATAGATGGGACTCTAACAGAATTGACCTAGAAGTAATGGTGATGAAGTTGTACTCCACACTCTCCAGAACTGCAAAATTGGAACTTCACCATTAAATGTCATACTCAGGACACTAAGGCCCTCAGCCACCAGCTTCTAGCACATATATGATAAAAAGTGTTGAGGATTTGCTATTAAGGCAAAGGGGTTGGGACAATCATATAGGTTCTAGGGCTTAACAACCAACTGACCAGAGGAGACCTCTCTGACCGACCATCTAGCCTAAGTAAGGACCAAAGTGGAGTGTTGCATGTCATGAACTGCTCAACCATCAAGAATCTGTCCTTAAGCATCACAGGTCGCTACTCATGACCAACAGGTGGCTCCGTTGGGGAGATTTTATCCTTCTGCAGAGGTGTAGTCAGTGTATTCTTCTGCCCCAGCCAACAGAGCATTTAGCACCTTGTAGATTCCATGCCATATCACATAGCTGTCATTATTTAGGTGCAAGGAGGAGCTACATGTTATTAAGTAGCTGTTTCTAATCTTTTGGCAATTCAACTTACACTAAAAGAATCCCTTTCAACACTACAAAATACGATGGCAGTTAGTTATTCCATGAATTATACAGACTAAGATTTACATATTTGCAGTTTCAACAACTTTCTATTCTAATATGTTCTCTAGAATTCTTCAGTTGCATTCTTTCTTCACAGTATAAAAAAAAAAACAATTATGAGGAATGATTAATCCAGAGATAAAAGTATTTTTATTGTGTAATTTCATTATTCTAGAATCATTTCAATTCTATTGACCATCAAATGGTTTGTTTATTTTTGTTTTATGGCATATCAACCACAGCAAAGTTTTGAAAGATTTGTAGTGATAGTTTAGAACTCAATTTTTTTGTAAAAAAATTTTCTATTTAACCCATAGATGGGGTCCTAACACTAGGTCAGAGTGAACCTGGGAGCAATGGTGATGAAAGGGTGCTCCACATTCCCCAAACCTCCAGAACTGGAACCTCACTATCAGGTTAACGTAATACCCAGGACATGAAGACCATCAGTCACTGTCTTCTAGCACCCATATGATAAAAAGGGTTGGGGCTTGCTAGAATTGTAATAAGTTCGGGACAATCATATAGGTGCTAGGGCTTGACGTGACTAGCCGATTGGTCAGAGGAGGCCTATCCATCCGCCCATCTAGCCTAAGAAAGGGCCAAAGTTGCATGTCATAGACTGCTCAACCACCAGGATTCCATTAAGAATCACCCACGGCTGACAGGTGGCCCCATTTGGGAGGGGTTTTACCCCTCTGCAGAGGTGCAGTCAGAGTATTCTAAAGCCCCAGCTGACAGGGCTCCATCAAATGATGAAAAATAAAACAAATAAATATATAAGAATATAACACTTTGTCCAGAATAAAATGCTTAAGTTTTATGGTTTTTTTGTAATTATTGACTTTTATCATAGAGTGGTGCCCCAACTTACAAGTTTTCTGGGTTATGAGTTATCACTTGGTGAATTTTTTGCTTTGAGTTGAGAGCTAAAATTTGAGGTAAGAGTAAGTTTTAGATATGCTTATGTTAATAAGTTCACTAAAAACATTTAAGTTTCAAAATTTATAACGCCAAAGAAAAATATTATCTATCAAAAAAATAAACATTAAAACATATTACAGCACATAATTTATTACATTCTATTTCATTATGTTTTTATACAATACCCTGCTATTTTCTTATTAAAAAAACAAACAAAAAAATTAGGGTGTTGGGGGGAAAGGGTAATGGCATTTCAGTTTATTTCAATGGGAAGATTGATTTGATAAACAAGGAAATTGAGTTACAAGTGAAACAAATTAAACTTGTAAGTCAAGGTAACACTGTAATTTTTTTAAATCATAACAAATTCTGGTCTGGTAGCATTGATATTTTAATATAAATTTATATTTTCAGCAATCTTTGAAAGAAATGATTTCACAATTTAGAGAGCAAACCAAATTAGTGAAATGGCCTTCCAAAACGACAAAATTATAAAGTGTTTACCCCAAAAATATTCAATGTATAAATTCCTACTTTTTTCTTTTGTATTTTAAAATTTCAATATTTTGAATATCAATATGTAATTATTCTCCCACACAAAAAAAAAGACTAGAAAACTACCCTAACATAAAATGCACATATACTGCTCAAGTTAGAAATAGTTCAGAAGTGATGCTGATAGTGTCCTGGGACACACGGATTTGATTTGAATGAGTCTCTGGGAAATTGATGGGTCCCAACTAAAGTTTCTTAATAAATTGTAGAGTTTTATTATGAACAACTAAAGCCATCTAACCCCTACCTTGTACCCCATACAGTAATTCGTTTCAAGAAAATATTGAAATGTATTTACATTAAGCTGGAAATGGTGGGAGAGGAAAAAAAAGACTGGGACGCATGGATACAATTTTAGTGACGCATACTTATCAGCATATTTGGTTCTGGGATGGAACTTAATTTACCACAAGTAAATTGGTAAGGCTATCACATACATATAGAAAACAACATACAAATCAAAAAGTCCAACTTTTTTATTGAAAATTTTTTTTATATGTGTAGCAATCATTAAGGATATCAACTTTGAAGAATAAACTTGCATAAATATGAAATGGTAATAGCTTATATTCTGTAAAGAGAAAATAAGTATTTGCCAAAGAAATACTTTGGGAATAAATGTTTAATGTAATAACTTTTCTATTTCATTAATCTTGTATAGACTGTAACAAGTGTAATTAATTTGAGTCTGATTGGTTGTATGAGTTTAATGGCTTTATGCCATATTGAAATAAGCTTAGGAAAGTTCAAATAGGATAAGTTGAAAGTTTAAGTCTATCAATTCATGATCTCTCAAGCAAGAATAAAAGTGTTAATAATTGTTCACTTTAATTATACTTGCTTTCTATATGCTTGTTGTTGTTTTGTTTTTTTGTTTTTTACTTGTGTGACATAATAGAATAGTTTATAAAGTATGAAATGACTGCTGAGACAAACGCTAACTTTTCTGGCACGTTTCAGTGCTATTCAAATTTTTGTTAATAATAATAATAATGAACAAAGAGAAATAAGGTCTGTAAGTTTGGTATTCAAAAATAAAATGTAATAAAAGCGGAAGTTCGCACAGCATAAATTGTAATACAATAAGGTGAAGAAAAAGAAGAGTTGGTGTATGTTGCCAAAGTAAGAAAATATTTTATTGGCAACAGTTCACAAAAAAAAAGTGTTTGGCGACCTTCCCTGCCGCCTCTGCAAATTGATGGGAGAAACCAACTCAAATATCCCACCGCGTCCTTCACATGAATAAGGTTTATTATTCTGTCATTTATTATTTTTACCTATATTTTAATCTTTATAATAGAAAGAAGTGCTTTAAAAAGAAACACAAAGAATATATATCCCTTTTTCTTTTTTTGGAGTTTTGGAATAAGCACCACCATATCCCCATCCCCCTTTTTTTTTGTTTTGGTACAAATGCAGAATAGCGCACAAGAGATAATATCATTAGAATCGCATTTTACGTATAAATAGCATTAGATTACGGAAACTCTAGAAGTAGACTAATCCTAACCTTAACCCTAGCGTCTCGGGTATTTCCATGAAATGTAAATTTAAATTAGATGTAATGCTTTTTATACGTAATCTAATGATATTATCTCTTGTACATCAGTACCTTTTTTTTCTTGAAAAAGGAAGAAAAAAAAACAGTTAAGTTTTAAGAAGGACCCATACTAAAACGGGCTCTGACTTTGTGTCCGGTGTTAGTCTTTAATATTCCCTTTAGAATGCCACCTTCTATACTTTTCGTGAGACAATTTCAATTTGGATAGTCTGAATTCTACTGATTCTGAAGAAAGTTTTTTAAAAAAGAAAACGAAATTAGAGGGGATTGCGTAATCCGAAAATTTAGAAGGGACGCTTATCCTGAAATTTTTCATGAAAAAATAAACGCTGGAAAAAGAAGAAAGAAGAGAAACGCTTATTTTAAAAATATTTTCCTTTTATCTTTTTTTCTCCGTTCTTAAAACTAACCAACCGGCATCTACACTCACAACGAAAATATTTATGGATATTATTATATTATTATTATTATTTATATTATTACTTTCTCTTGTAAGAAAAAAGAATTAAAGAAAAATAGATTTTGTAGCTTACTTTGTAAAAGAAAGCTTAATTTTATTAGATCTTTTTTTTCTTTCACGATTGTCAAACAAAACTAATTAATTTTAAATAATGAATGACAACTGAAATAAGAAATTTGGACAATGGTTTTTAGTTTTGATATTGCAAATTTTTTAGAGTATTTTTTTAAAATACTCTTAAAAAATAATAAATATCCATTTAATTATTTATAGCTGAACTGGAACTCTTTGTACGACGAGGAACTACCGTCGTGATTATTTAAATCATTAATAATAATTTATTTAATTTAGTTTGGCCTTGTCATATTGTACGACAAGACCAAACTAAATTAAATAAATTCTAATAAATTATATTAATGATTTTAGTAATCACAACGGTAGTTCCTTGTGTTCTTCTAAGAGAGGATTTGCCTGTCTGAAAATCAGAAATTGATATCTGCTTTTTCATGACACGTAGACCGCATGTCCCTTTTTTTGGGGGGGGGGGATAAAAATCTGAAAAAAGAAAATTAGTAATTTATTGTCATTGTAGAAAAAAAAGTGTTACTGTTTAACTCTGAAAGAGTAACATTTTTATCAGACAATTAAAAAAAGAGAAAAAAAAAAAAAAACAGAAAAAATTAAACATTTAATTACATTTTTTTTTTTAGCTCCTTTAAACTTTAAAAACTATTTTCTAATTAGACGACCCGTTAATGTAATGTCGACTATTTAAAAAGACATTTTAATTTCTAGTTAACAACCACATTATTAAATTTTTGAAAGAAAAAAATGACGTTCAGCACGAACGCGGACCCCACAGTTATTATTTATTGGCTAATTGGACTGGAAATTGATTTATTCGCTAAGTGTATTTTATTTTTAGATGAATTACTCTAATGAAATATCGCTATGATGTGCTGTTATTACATGATTTGTTTCTTACTTTTACTTATGTTTAAACAAATTGGTTGCTGTGGAGTAAGTATTACTCCACAGCAACCAATTTGTTTATTAAACATATTACTTAACTCAGTAATATGTAATTGTACTAAAAATAGAGTAAAATGTTTAACCAAAATATGTATCACATTTTTTTTTTAATTTAATTTAATTTTTTTAGAGATCATCTTTCGGTAGACTGTGAATCCAAGTCGTAAATTTTACTATAGTCAACCGGACAGATGTTATTGGAATATGAAATGAAGTCCAATTTTAATTTCTCAACTGGATTAATACTTTTACTAAAAATAAAACTCTTAAGGAAAACATAACTTAATACTTAATTCATTTAGAAGTTGTTGTTTTTTTTGTTTTGTTTTTTTGGGTTTTTTTAATTGATGTTATATAGATCTAAAGTTGTTGCGTAGTGATTCAGTTATACACTTCTTTTTTTTTACCTCAGCGTTATTTTAAGGGAATTGAGATTATAAACTTATCAAGTCGGTCCTATACTCAAACTGAAAATTACTATTCGCTGGTAATTTTGCCCAGTATTATTTCAGAAAAAATTAAAACAGTCCACTTTTGCAGTTCCGGAGTAAAAAAAAAGTGTATAACTGAATCACTACGCAACAAAATTGAATCTATACGTCATACAACATGCTGTCGTTTAATTTTTGAAAAAAAAAATTATAAATGAATTAAATTATGTTTTCCTTGGAGTTTCATTTTATTAAAAGTATTAATCCCAGTTATGAAATTAAACATACACTGGACTTCATTACATATATCACTATATCTGTCCGTAGACTATAGTAAAATTTACGCTCCTGAATTCACAGCCTACCAAAAATAGAGTACAATATTTGACAAAAATATGTATTACCTAATTTTTTTTAATATTTTCTCTTTTCTTAAATGAAAATGTTATTTAAAAACTTGGATAAACAAAAGAAAAGATACGGAGACAAAGAAGAAGAGCGTCTTTCTTTACTTTGAAATTTAAATGGATGGGTTTAAAATCTGTAATATTTCATATTAATATTAACGAATAATGACAATGTCTTTAAATAATGATTATATAAATAAAAATATTATCCTTTTGAATAAAATTCAATCAATTATTGTTAATGGTTTATGAATAAAATATAGAAATAAATAATTATCTCAATGAATTGAAAATGTCGTCTGCCAATTTTTTCGATGACACAACAAACAGGGTCCAAGAGAGATATTTACGGGCGGAAATAAGATATAATAAATAAAATCAATTTTTCATTGATATTTGTTTAATGTCAATGAATAAAATAAAATATTATTATTGATATAATTATATTCTATTACTTTGGGTGGAATATTTGTGGGTTTTTTTTTTTATTATAGCAATTGTGCTGGGTTTTGTTTTTTTTTTGTTTTTTTTTTTTCAAACCTTTTACGAAAGTAGTCATGCTTTTTTTTTTTTAATTTGAAAATATATTTAAGCATCTTTTATGACCTTTAAAGAAAGGTTTTTATTTCTGATTAATCCTAAAATAAAAAAAAAACTATTTTTTTAAATAGCTTATAAGAAAAACAACAAAAGGGATAAAAAATTTCTCTTTCTTCAACCAACAACATCCATGCATAATATTACATGTCATTGTCTATTACTCAATGATTATCATCTTTTTTTTTTTCAGATAAGAAAAATAACCCATGATTATTAATTATATAGATCAATATAAATAATAATATATTCATGACAAAAAATTATGGTATCTATTATTGGTAATTCATTTTATTTAAAAAGGGACAGATTTTGTTTTCATTAAAAAAGGTGTAAATTCAATTATATCATTCGGAAACCAGTAAAATAAAAATAAATAAATAAAAATTGTTTATTTAATATTTTATGTCCAAAACAAAATAACTGATTTTACAAAGCGGCTAATTTAGAAATTGTTTTTCTTTTAATTTTTCCCTATATTTTTCCATTTAAATTTCTTGAATTTTCAACGTTGACTTTAATAAAAACTTTAACATATTGAAAGACTCAATAAATTATAAAATTTTCTCCATAAAAGTGTACAAAAAGAGAATATATACTAAGTATTATATACTTTAATAATTTTAATAAGGTAAATCATACAATTACGCAGTTTTTTCCCCGTTTTAACACTTATATTTTTTCGCGTCAGACTCTTTAATATAAAAATATAATAAAATGTTTAATTTTAGCCATGAACAGAATATTTTGAAGAAAAAAAAAAACCAATTTTTTTATGGATTTTTTATACATTATACACTAAGCAAACTTTTTTTTTTTTAATACAAAATGAATAAAATTAAAACAATTTCCAAAATATTGAATTAACATATTTCCCCGGGAAAATTTTTCTAAGTTTAATGTTTAAAAAAAAATACCAAAAAATATACACTTTTTTGGCGCGTTCCAGACTTTTATAATAGTAAAAAAGAAAATTTAAAAAATACTTCAGGAAATTTTTAAAATGCTGTAAAAAAAATAGATTTATATAAAAAATGTGGACTTTTTTACGGAAAAAAAAACAAAACAAAAATAGAAAGAAATTTCTGTTGATAGTTGTTGGTGTTCAAGGTGTAGGCACAGTAGAATCCATCGAGGTTTATTAACAGGATTTTAAAAGAATAATATATACATATATAAATATATATAAAGCTCAGATATTATAAGAAAGATCCGCTTTTCTCACAAATTCCAACCTTTCGTTTATTTAAATATTTTCTTTCTGAAAAAGACGAGGACGACAGTACAATACAACATATACATCATTCTATCCGATCTCGCAATTTTTTTAAATAATATATATATATCATAAATATATATATATAATGTATGTTATAATAGGAATATCTCACTCTCTTACAACTCCAGACTTTAGTTTATTTATTTATTTTAATGAGGAGGAATATTGCTTCTGAAAAAGAAAACGACGATTATATTCATCCACCATCCATCCATCCATCTGTATATCTATCTAATCCTATCCATGCTCGCAAAATACCACACACATAAAAATCCACTTCTCCCAAGACATCCTCTTTTTTCACAAAATGACAACTCTGCCAGCCTCAGAAAACAAGTCGCTCTCTAAATAGTTATAAATTTTAACTGACTGCAGTATTCCTGTCGTCAAGTTGCATTAGAGTTCTTTAAATATCCAACGTTTGAAATTTGCTTTGTTATTGTTTGTAAAAAACGTTGACACTTATCCGCTGCTGCTGCTGCTTGTGCT
Organism: Doryteuthis pealeii; assembly: GCA_023376005.1. NCBI lineage: Eukaryota > Metazoa > Mollusca > Cephalopoda > Myopsida > Loliginidae > Doryteuthis > Doryteuthis pealeii. The sequence continues at coordinate 61,061,249 of CM042171.1, read as the reverse complement.
TGTTGTCGCCGGAAGTCGATGTGAATTAGTTACGTCCTGCGCACGTCGCTATGTTGTCAGGCGTAACTAAGTGATAAAAACAAAAAATAAATATATAATATATATAATAATATTTGACTTAGAAAAGTGTTTTTGTGTTTGTTGTACTTCTAAAATAAAAGGCCAATGTTTATACGACCTACTTGGACCGAATTTCTTTTAGTTACACTTTTATTTAAAGTTTTCACATACAATAGCTACTTATAAGTTCATAAGATAAGTCATTTGAAAACTGAAAATCTCAGTTTGAACAACATCCTAAATGATCAATATATATATATATAATATATAATAATATATATATATATATAATATATGATATGTAGTATGTAGGTATTAGTATATCATATACAAGACACTATACATTATATACATATATGTAATATATAATATAATATATACACATAGTATATATATAAATATAATACATATATATATACATGTGTGTGTATGTGTGTACTAGCACACACACACACACAGCACATATACTATATATGTTAGAGTATAAATATAGATTAATAACAAAATCAACACTCTTACTAACATATTGAAGCACTTTTATAGTTCTTTATAACCATGACTTCTTGTTAATGATTTGTATCCAATGCCAGATTGTTGCTATTCAACATATATTCTATTCCAGTAAGTCATCTCTTATCTTTGTGATAATATAATATATAAATATATAATAGTATATATACACTCACATTTTTCAATTCGCACGCATACAAAACATTTCTTCACTTCATCTCATACAAATCCTAAGTCCTGATGAGTAAGTTTCCACGTAAAACCAAAATACTCGAGTATCAACAATTAAATTCCACTCCATCATAACATCCTCTGTTTGCTTTCAATATAATTTCCCACATAATGCATACATATATACATATATTATATTGTATATATATTAATATATGAATTTATCCCAAAACTTTTAGTATCTCTCTNGGGAGAGAAGATACCAACTAAAGAATGGTCATGTCTTTAATCGAGAGCCTTCATGAATCAAACCAAACCTTTATCAATCCACGGGGTATACATGTTCTATTCATTACACATGATGGGTAAAGATTAAGCGTGTGATTATCTCTTGTTAGTCACCCTTGTGGCCAGATGATGAACCTGCAGGCCCAGAGAGATGTCCACTAGAACTGTATAACTCAACATATATCTTGCTGCCAGGTGCCGAGTTTGAGAAGGTTTCTGGAGTCCTGACAAAAATACCGTAAGACAGGGTGGAGGGCACATCGCCGCAAATGTTGTTGTAATAAAGATAAAGAGAGACAATAGATCTGAATAATCTAAATAATAAAAATTATCAAGCCATCTCAAAAAGTAGAGAAATAATTAAATAGTTCTAAATAATTAAAATATCGATTTTGGTAATTCTTTAATAAAAAATTTAAAAATATTATTACCCCTTGATCTAAACACCGCACAGCCTACTTTTAAAATAATTGGACACACACAAACGTACCTAATCTACGTGCTGAAATGGAACTCAAGTCAAATCGTTGTAGAGCACTAAAAAAAAATCTAGCTTAAACCACCAAAAGTCGCTTTTAAGCTACGCCTGTCTGATGAATGATAGAAAAAAAGAAAAAAAGAAAAAAGTAAAAACAGTGTGGTCGTCTGTCTGTATGATGTTAAATCTCAATCTAATGGTGAAATTCTACATCGGAGCTCTGGGGAACTCTGGATGTACTCCTTCATCAACTTTTAATCCGCAGGTTCCACCTCGTAGTACCTGATGAGTCCGCATCTATGGGTTAATAAGAAAAAAGTTATTTTAAAAAATTGGTAAAAAAAGAATGGTTTTAAAAAAAAATGCTGACATGCCATCAAAATGAAAATAAACAAAAATCTCTTGGCATAAAATACCAACAACGGTTTGATCAGGCCATAAAATCACCCAACTAACCAAATACTGTCATCTATCTTTGTTCTTTTCTCAAAGAAACTATTCTAATAAATGGAATACTGTCTTGGCATTACAATAACCGAACAGATTGACATTCATAAATTCAATCTTATGGTTATTTCCTATAAGTCTACAATAAACAAAGGAGTAACTCTTGACTGATAATATTATTATGTTATTTCCCCATCAAACCTAAGCCTAAAACCATAACCCAACTCCCGTCTTCTTTTTCCTGTAGATCAATTAAATAAATAATAATTTATCAGTCAAGAGTTTCCCCTTTTTTATGTAGACTTATAGGAAATAACGCCAACTTACCAAACCAAGCCATGATAATAATGAAAAAAAAAAGAAAAAAAACAACAAAAAACAAAAAAACAAAAAGAGTAATTAGTAGAATTATTATGCATTTTTCTTTTTTTCTTCATATTTTTCTTTTTTGTTCTTATCAATAATCAATCGTATATTGGCAGAGCCGTCTCTTCCTAATTAATTTATTCTGAATTTTTCCCTTCGTAAATGAATTCATATAAGCGATCAATAGAATCAATGTGAATATTGCAATGGATCTGTTAGGTTGTAGCGTTTGTTTGTATTCGCTCGGTGGAGTTGTCTGCCCTTTTAGTTCATGAGCCCGCTAGGGACAGTATAAAGAGCCGTTTAAAACTTCGCTCTCTCTCTTTATAGTTTTCAGAACTACGAGCCACATGGGGTAGAATTGTATCAATAACAGCTTGTACATAGTGGTCGCACCCCCTTACATTACTTAGTCTTTGCAGCATGGACTATCGCTAGTCTCCATGTTCGTACTCTTTTATGTTATACTTTGTATCTTCATGAATGTGTAATCTTATTTGTGTAACTCTGTATAGCTTATTGTGAACGTTGTATTCTACTGTTACCATTGCTGTTGTATTAACTGTTTGTCTATTAACCTTTGTCGGAGTTATTTGTATTTAAAGCATGTTGAACTTTAAACCAACGTTAAAGGTTGTCCATCAAGAGTTTTTAACGCGTTCTAAAAGCAAATTTTACCGCATATAATGCAAACTGCTACTAATGCAATAGCGTGCAATAGATAATATCATTAGGCACGTAAACATCTCCTCACATGAAACAACGTTAAAACAACGTAGTGGTAGTACATGTTAGGTTCGCCATCTATGGTTAAATAGAAAAATGTATTTTAAAGAAATGTGTTAAAAAAATGAATTTAAAAAAATTTTTTTTGATATCATCACACGATATTCCGTGGTCTAGCACTAATGAAAAAGGGATAGACTCCTCACTGTTTCATACTAACAATAGGCCATCCACTGATTTAAGTTTATTCCTATTAGCGTGATATGAAATCAAAGTTTGATCTGCTCGTCAAGTCCATTTCCTAAGATAATGAACATTGCACCAAGTGGGCCATATGCAAAAGTTTTAAAAAAGTGAAAAGAGGATAGACTCCCTGGCTGATACTGAACATAGGCACTCTGACGATTTTACTTATTTATGAATCATCTATTTGGATAAGCCTCCCACCCCTGAAAAATCGCTGTCCCCCCTCCCCTCTGCATGTGATGCAAACTAATTTTTTGTGCAATTGTACGACATAAAGCATTTTTACTCATGCCCCTTACTGCATTTGTCATCCCGCCCACTTAATGGGTAGCCCCTCCCCACTCGAAATATCTTGGCGTCATGCCTGACTCACGTATAGTAAAAGTGCAAATCCATTAAGATACAATATTTTCCAAGTATTTAAGCATTCACACATTTAAAGCAATTTCACAACCGTTCAAAGATTCATATCTCTTCTATATAAAGCTGTAGTGTTTGTCTGTCTGCTGTCTGTCTGGGTTTCAATGATGCCCTCGCAACTCAGTGTATAAATAGCACGTTGAATGTGCAGTAAAGTGGGAAGCTGATGTTAGGTGTGGCACTCCACTCAGATGCCAACCCCCCCTGGTCTAGCATTAGAGAAAAGGGGATAGGCTCCCTCACTGTCTGTGCCTGATCAGTGTATAAGTAGCACAGCTAGAACCTGTGCGGTAAAGTGGGAAGCTGATGGTAGGTGTGGCACTCCACCTCAGATGCCAAACAACTCCCCTGGTCTAGCACTGGTGAAAAGGGGATAGGCTCCCTCACTGTCTGTGCCTGATTCAGTGTATAAGTCGCACAGCTTGAACCTGTGCGGTATGTGGGAAGCTGATGGTAGGTGTGGCACTCCACCTTAGATGCAAACAACTCCCCTGGTCTAGCACTAGTGAAAAGGGATAGGCTCCCTCACTGTCTGTGCCTGATTCATGCATAGTGAAAACAAAGATCCATTAAAATATATTTTAGGGCCAGTTTAGCTCAGTTGGTAGAACATACCAGCCCTCGCCAACTCAGCGTATGAGTAGCACAGGGATCTGTCCAGTAAAGTGAGGAGCTGATGGTAGGTGTGGCACTCACCTCAGATGCCAAACATTTCCCTAGTCTAGCACTAGTGAAAAGGGGATAGACTCCTTCACTGTCCATGCCTGACTCAAAAATGCCAGATCTATTAAGATACAATATTTTCACAGAGTATGAAGCTTCAACACATCTATTAATAATGAAGATTCGGTCTCTATTTGTCTGTAACCGAAACTATGTCACTGTCTACGTCACAATCTTTTCAGGAATTAAGTATGTTTATCAATGAGCATTTAATTTATAGTCATATCATTACTATAAAAATATTAGAATTCTATGAAAAATCAATTGTCAAATTTCACAAAATGTTTATACTTATTCACTTTTTGATGAATTTATGTCTAAAATAGTTTTTCCTAAATATATTAGGTGAAATATTCTTTTACTAGCGTGACTCTTCCCTCTTATTTAAGGTGGTTTATATACAGCGTTGGGTGGTTCCACTATGTAATTTGCCAAGCTCACTCTCTGGATTCGTGATTGGCAGTTTGTTTTCAGTGTAGAATGATCCATAAATACACAACTAATGGCTATGTTTTGGTAGTTAGTGCAGGGCTTGTATTTGGTTACAGCCTGTCCCTTTTTGTCTGGTAACTGGACGCTAGTTGATTCTACATACATCTTATTATAAGGACGATATTTTATTTTTAGAGGTTTTGGAGACATTAAAAGTAAGCATATTTTTATCTACAAGCAAATGTAGATATTTAGCCCACTCCATTAAAATATTTAAAGAGGTGGGGGGGGGGGTTAAATATTTACATTTTACTTGTCAAAAAAAAAAAAGATTGGAGGGGGTAGAAATATTGCATTAACTTTTGGGAAAAAATGCCTTTAGTGCTTCAGCAGGCACCGCTTCAGCTAGGAAACTTCATGCATCAGGGTAGTCGTATGGGTGGTGTTCTATGCTTATTTCCAGCTCAACTGTGCCTAGCGTTTTTAAGGCATGGGATATTCACAAATTACTCATTCCTAAATGCTTAGGTCACAGTAAAATAATCGCCACGGTTGTCACCTCTGCTAGCTGAGTAGTAGAATCACTGACTGCACCTCGGCAGAGGGGTAAAATCCACCAATAGAGCCCACCTGTTGCCATGGGTAGTGACCTGTGATGCTAGACGGAATCGATACCAGGATTTGAACTTGGATTGCTGAATCCATTTCTATGAGAATAACCATACACCACTTGTGCTCTTTTCTATGGCGTATATATAATATATATATATATGCGTATATATATATATAATATAAATATGCTGTGATTAATTCACCAAAATTTTAAATAGAAAATAGAATCTAAGAATACTGTTTATGTGGAATTTTCACAGGAACAGCACATATATATATATATAATATATATATATGTTATATACACACATATATATATACACACATATATACATATATATATATATATATATATATAATATATAACACATATATATATACACCACATATATACACAAAACATATATATATATTAAACACACACATATATATATAACACACACACATATATACACATATATATATATACACACACATATATATACACACATATATATATATACAGATATACTTATAATAATATATATATACACATATATACACAAGATATACATACATATAAATATATACATATATATACATGAATACATTATATATACATATATATCCATACACATATATATACATGAATACATATATATACATATATATCCATACACATATATATACATATATATATGTATATACTCATATATTATTTATATACACACACATACATATATATACACTTGTATATTTATACACACATACATATATACATATACATACACACACACACCACATATATATATATATATATATAATATATATATATAATAATATATATAAGAGATAACAATAGAGATTAAGATGTAAGAATTGGCAGATGATAAGTAGAAGAATATCAACCGGACATGTCAGATATTTTTTTGTGTATGGTCTCTGGTAGGTTTTATCTCAATAAAATACAAAGGCATCATTCTTAATGGCTGCTCTAATACGAGCAAAGGTCACTTGCATTGCACCTTTAAATAATGCATGAACGTACATTTTGTAAGCAACAAGCGTCGACAGGCTTCAGTTTATAAATTGTAGTGCTTGCCCATTAGAATTTATATATATATATATATATATTATATCTTATTATAATAGAGATGTGTGTTTTTCTGTCTGTAACCGAAACTAATATTCCTACTCAAGTCACAATTCCCTTAGTTATTTATATCACATTCAATGATTTTATTTTTATTTAAACCTCAATTATTAATAAAATTGTTTTACATTATTAATACTGTTAACCATATCTACATACTAATAGCATGCAATTATATTTATATGTACAACAAAATAGCGGTTTACAGTGTGAATGGAAGGCTAATTTGCATATTGATATTAAAAATGTGATTTTAATAAATATGTGCTTAATATTATTGATTTTCTAATGTTTGGTTTTATTATAATGAATGTAATGCAAACATTTCTTCAATGAATCTTAAATGGAATCGTTAACAAGAAGAAATAACTGTATATTTATTCTTCACTTCCTCTTTTAACTAAATACTTAAAATTAGAAAAAAATAACAATGAAAGACGAGAGTGATGGAAGAGTAAGTTTCAGTTGTTCTATTTTTCGATTATACCCACCTCTGTTTCAAATCTTTTTATTTGCATTCTTATTTAGTTTCATTAGCCTTTCTAATTTAATATAATATTTATTACATTAAAACTTAAATACTTGCACCTGAGGGTGCATATATTTGCTAGTATATATAATATAATAAGATAATTATAAAGGTTTACATATCTATTTATTAGGTGACAAAGGAACATTTCACAACCATATTGGTTTCATGTGATGCAATCATCGGGTGAAGATCTTCACCCGATGATTGCATCACATGAAACCAATATGGTTGTGAATGTTCCTTTATCACCTAATAAATAGATAAGTAAAAACTCTATATATTTATCTTATTATATTATATAACAGCTCTATTTCATATTGAGCACTCTACCAATAATACTGCCTTTGGTACACTATTCCAGCAAAAGCTGAACAGTGACCATTCACACATAGTATAATTATATATATATATATATATGTCTGTGTGTGTGTATTTGGGCAGCATTCTTTCATTTATACATGTAGAATTAAACAAAAGACACATCTCCTGTTTAACAATTTTTATTTTGATCTTTCGAGATTTCTGGCAAACTTTTTAATATTTGGTGATAATTCTTCTCCTTCCAGCCTCCACATTAATATAATTTAAACAAAAACTGGAACACATCACCCCTGATGATGGCACTTCGAAGTGCCAAAAGTACTCGGACTGAACTTTAGTGGACTTATCACGAATTCCATCCAAATATTAAAAGTTGGCCAGAAAACTCGAAAAAGATCAAAAATAAAATTGTTTAAACAGGAGATTAACATGTAATATATATTTACATATATATATATATATAAGGAATTCTATGGAAAAGCTAGGGAGGAAACTCCAAAAATAAATCCGGAGCCAGAGTCCCTAAGATGGAGTAATGCTGAACTTCAGTGCTACACAGTAACTCCTGCAACACTGTCATTGCCTAACTGCATTGGTTTCTTCCTTTCCTTTGGACCACAGTGGCAGTGGGAGAGGGGGGGTCTGCTGCTTGGAAACAGCACATCCTCTGATCAACCCGCCAGGCTACGTAGTTCCAAAACAAAAACTATATAATTTTGGACACTACACCATCTTCTTTCGCAGACGGAAGGATGCCAACAACAAATATATTATATTATATATATATATATGAATAGTATTAAGGTGTATATAAAATAACCTACTCAAGTTTCACTATAAAGGTTTTTCAAAAGGTTTTTTAAGGGTTAAATGCAATTATAATTGCATTATTCATTCTGCAATTGCCTGTAATTAATCAATAACTTGACTAATTCATTGCATTAACCCTGAAGATCATTTATGTTGAAACTTGAGAGAGAGAGATTAGGTTATTTCTATATACACCTTAATATTAATCCGCTCTACTAATGTATTGAACATTTTATATTCGTTATAACACTGATTTATTCGGTTAATACTTGTATCGACCATCGATATTGCAATTAACTCGATATTTTATTCCCCAGTAAATCATATTTTTATTATATTATATATACTAGCAAATATATGCACCCTCCGGGTGCAAGTATTTAAGTTTTAATGTAATGAAATATCGTATTAAATTAGAAAGTCTAATAAGAATGCAGATAAAAAGATTTGAAACAGAGTGGGGGTATAATAGAAAAATAGAAATGAAACTTACTCTTCCATCACTCCCGTCTTTCATTGCTAAATTTTACTTATTTAACTATTTAGTTAAATTAGGAAATAAAGAATAAAATTACACTTATTTTTTCTTGTTAATGGATTTCATTTAAGATTGATTGGAGAGATTTTTGCTTATATTCATTAAAATAAAACCAAACAGTTAGAAATCAATAATACTAAGCACATATTTAATAAAATCACATTTTTAATATCAATATGCAAATTAGCCTTCCCGTTCACACTGCAAACCGCTATTTTTTGTATATATAAATACAATAGCATGTTATTAGCATGTAGATATGGACAACACTAATAAAAAGGTGAAGCAATTTTATTAATAATTGAGGTTTAAATATAAATAAAATCATGAAGAATGTGATGTAAATAACTATGTTAATTGTGACTTGATTAGTAATATAGTTTCGGTTACAGACAGAAAAACACACAATCTCCATTATAATAAGATGCATATATATATATACCAAAATATCTGCGCAAGTAGGATGTGACACAGGGTCAATTTCTTCAGTAGAGTTTAATAGGTTTAAATTCACAGTTTTCCTTCTCCTAGACTGGTTACCTAACCAAGTCCAGTTTGTCCTACTATTTACCCATAGCTGGAGGGAGAGTAGTTAGATGCATACCTTTCTCAAGAATATTAGTATAATGTGAAATGTAAACAGCCTCATCCAGGATTTTAACTCGTCTTATCATGTCCATTTCCTATGATGATAACCATTACACCACGCACTTTCAGCTTCCTATTGGAGTAGTATATTATCTTTCTTTTTTGGATTTTATGGCATGTCAACCCTTGTTGAGTTATTTTATGCTGAAGATGTTTTGTTTTATTAATTCTTGATGAGTGTTTAAATTTCTTTTTTTTAAACTCAATTTAAAAAAAAAAATGTTAAACTCATTTTTTTTCTATTCAACCCATAGATGGGACCCTAACAGATACTACCACTCTTGGTATGAGTGGACCTGGTAGTAATGGTGATGATGGTGTCCTCCACACTCCCAAGCTATGGTGCGGCCACACTTGGAGTTTGCATCACCGGTCTGGAACCCCTATCTTGCTCTGAATATTAACCTCCTAGCAACTGTACAGAGACGTGCAACCAAACGAATACCCTCCATCAGGCATCTGCCATACTCTGAACGTCTCACAGCCTTGGGAATGGATTCATTGAAACTTCGGCGTCTGGCAACTGACCTGGTAAATAAGGTCATTAATCATCTTAACAACAGCAACCTTGAGCACCTTTTTGATCTCCATCTTTCCAACACACGTGGGCATGCCTACAAAGTCAGAAAACAGCACTGCTCACGTGACTTTCGGAAACATTTTTTCACGCTCAGAATTGCAGAGACATGGAATAAACTGCCAGCATCTGTTGTAGGCTGCCGAAGCACTGAGTCTTTCAAAGCGTCCATGCTTCCTGTAGTCCGCCGACACTATACCTGATGCCACTCTCCACATACATATGCACGCACGCGCACATATACATGCATATTACTACTGTAAACTGTTCATGTTCCTGACACTAATACATTATTCTGTGTACTTGACATGAGACTTTGATGAGTTGTGGTGCACCTGAGCACTGTACACAATAAATTTCATTATTATTATTACTAAGAGCTCTAGAATTGAAACTAGATGTACTTTAACGTCATACCCAAGACACTAAGCCACTGCTTTCTAGCACAAAAAAAAAGGCTGGAGATTTGCCATAAGGGCAATAGTCTGGGACAATCATATAAGTTCTAGGGCTTGATATGACCAGCCGATTGATTGAAGGGGGTCTCTCTGACTGACTTTCTAGCTTAAGTAAGAGCCAAAGAGAAGCTTTGCATGTCATGGACTGCTCAGCCACTAGGATTCTGTTCTTAAGCATTACGGGTCACCACTCACGGCCAACAAGTAGCCCCATTGAGAGGGTATTACATCTTTTGCAGAGGTGCAGTCGGTGTGTTCTACTGCCCAGGTAAAGTCTTGTCGGGATTAAGATAAAATTAAAATTAAAAAAAAAACAAAACAAATTCCCATGAGCCTTCACACTGGCAGAACCCTCCGAGCATGTGTGGGGAAAAAGGTCCCAAGATAATCTCTCGGCCATTGGAACTTAGGTCTTATCTGGGACAAGACACTACCACTGGCCAGGGAGAAATTTCCTTGTTATGTGGTGGCTATGACCTGTGAATAAAGCCTAAATCCAAAAACTACCTTTTGTCTTTGTATTTTCCTTTTTTCCTTTTCTTTCCTTCCTTTTCAGTGCGACCACCAAATAAGATGGGGTAAAAAGCAAACCCTAGAAACATGCACCAAGGATGACCAGCTAACTTTAAACTTAAAAACATAAAACCTCTTGCCACCTGACAGTCTTGAGCCTGCTAGTATAACACTTACATGTAGACTATGTTATCTCATGCCATGCAGCATGAGGTGGGGGGCTCAAATCCCCCTTTCATGTAGACAGGAGATGCAACAAGTACATGTTCTTCTCTTAGGGATAGAGGGACCATATGACCTTTAGGCACCCCTTTTTGATTTCGATTAAGAAAGGACGTTTTTCATTTACACCGTCAATATCCGGTTGTTTTAACAGACGATTTTTAGATTTAAAAAAAAAATTATAAAACTAACCCCTAACTCTAACCCTAACCCCTAACAAACAACCGGATATTGACGGTGTAAATGAAAAACATGTCCTTTCTTAATTGAGATCAAAAAGGGGTGCTTAAAAGTAATATGGTCCGGATAGAGGATGAAAAAAGGGACTTTTGAATTTGGCCCTCCCCCTTTATATGGGTACTTGCAATGCCACCTATCCACCAATGGAAGAACTATAGCAAATGAATATAATCTCTACATAGTAAAGAAAGTGTTGGAGATACGTGGTGTAATGGTTTAGAGTCATAGGAAGTCGACCCGAATTCAAATCCTGAATGAAGCTACAGTTCACATAACGCTAATACCTTTGGGAAAGGTAGGAATCCAACTACTCTCCCTCCAGCTATGGGTAAATAGTAGGGCAGACTGGGCTCTTTAACCTTGGTTATGCAACCAGTCTCGGAGAAGGAAAACTGAATTCAAACCTGTTAAATCTGCTTGGGGTGGTCACTACTAGAATAGACTCAGTCCTAATTAGTGATCTAGGCAACCAGTCTAGGAGAAGGAAAACTGAATTCAAACCTGTTAAATCTGCTTGGGGTGGTCACTACTAGAATAGACTCAGTCCTAATTAGTGATCTAGGCAACCAGTCTAGGAGAAGGAAAACTGAATTCAAACCTGTTAAATCTGCTTGGGGTGGTCACTACTAGAATAGACTCAGTCCTAATTAGTGATCTATTAAAAAAAAAAAAAGAAGAAGAAAAACCCAGAGATCTTATCACCTTTTTCTTTTGTATTAGGCTCTGTTGCTATGGCAACACTGTAGTGTTGTCATCAAGTGTTTATTAGCTGACAAGGGAGGTAATCCTACATTGTGTTGATTTTTAAATTAAATTCATCTTCTACATATAACTAAATTATTTGTTTTAAAAAGAGTCACTTGGAGCTAAAAGAATTATAATTAGCTACTTAAAACCATATAACTGTGTTAAAAAAATTACTATCATTAGACAGAAATAATTACTTGAAAGCATTCTTTCTTTCTTTTGGAAGTCTGTCGCAGACAACGATAATGTCACTCCATATCTTCATTTGTGGACCCTAATGGTGGCTTATTAGTCCAACGAAACGTGAATTGAAAAAAAAAAAATTAGTGTTTCCAAACGACCCACTACGACACATTCAGTCCAAATCTACAAGTCCAGAATTGAACTAAATTTTTTGTAATAAGCCGTTCAAAAATACCAAATTTTCTTTTTCAATTCACATTTCCCTGAGATCTAATCTATTTTCCAAAAATGTTCAGTTAGTTTTTTGTCCGATCTTATTTTTTTAAATTTTTTTATAAGATGGACTTGAAAGCATATAATTATTAGTATTTGATAGGAATACATGAAACCATACAACTGTGTGTAAATTATTTGTACTAGCAAATATATGCACCCTCCGGGTGCAAGTACTTAAGTTTTAATATAATAAAATATCATATTAAATTAGAAAGGCTAATGAAACTGAATACGAATGCAGATAGAAAGATTTGGAACAGAGTGGGGTATGATTGAAAAATAGAACAACTTTGAAACTAACTCTTCCATCATTTTCCCTTACTCCCGTCTTTCATTGGTAAATTTTCCTAATTTAACTATTTAGTTAAAATTGGAAGTAAAGGATAATATTACAGTTATTTCTTATTAATCGATTTCATTTAAGATTTATCCCCGAGATTTTTGCTCATATTCTAAGATAAAGCCAAACAATTAGAAATCAATAATACTAAGCACATATTTATTAAAATCAAATTTTAAAGATCAATATGCAAATTAGCCTTTCCATTCACACTGTAAACCACTATTTTGATGTATATACAAATACAATTACCTGTTATTAGTATCTAGATATGGTCAATAGTATTAATGATGTATAACAATTTTATTAATGATAGAAGTTTAGATAAAAATAAAATCATGGAGAATGTGATGTAAATAACTAAGGGAATTGTGACTTGAGTAGTGATAGAGTTACAGACAGAAAAACTCACAATCTCCATTATAATAAGATTAGATAGGAATTGTTGGTTCAGTAAAATGTTTATTCCTGTGTGTGGGGTTAAGCGATGGAGAGTCTTTCTGTGTGATGAAGAGAATAGCTGCTATCTTCTGTCTTAGTGATTTCTTGGAGAGAATTTCACGTTGACGTGCACCTGGGAGCTGGTCCGGAATCTATTTGGTAATTTTGGTATTTTGCGCCAGAACTTCTGGGTTCATCATGTGATTCATATAGAATACTTGATATCATATGTGTAGAAACCCTTAAACAACTGCACAAAAAATGAAAATATAAATGTCTTCCCTAACTTCTCGGCATAAAATAATATTAGATAGATCCTCTACCAACTGAGCTAGAATTAAACCCTAATTAGGGTTATTTCCTATAAGTCTAACATAAACAAAGGGGAACCACTCTTGACTGATAAATTATTTATTTACTTATTGATCTACTAGGAAAAAGAAGACAGGCTTAGGATTTAGGGTTTGGGTTAGGGTTAGGGTTTAGGGTTAGTTTAATGAGAAAATAAAAAAATAATTTATCAGTCAAGAGTGGTTGGTTGGATTTTACGGCATATCAACCCCTTGGGCTATTTTATGCCGAATACTTCTATTGGTAATTTGGTATTCAAAAATGTTTAATGCTGACAAAGTTTTGATTTGGTTTGTTTTGTTTTACGGCATATCAACCTCAGTGGGTCATTTAATGCCGATAAAGTTTTGAAATAAATCAATTCTTAATGGATAATACAATTTTTAAAAAAATACATTTTTCTATTTAACCCATAGATGGGACCCTAACAGGTACTACCACTCCGGGTCAGAGTGGACCAGGGAACAATGGTGATGAAGGGGTGCTCCACATTCCCCAAACCTCCAGAACTGGAACCTCACCATCAGATAGAGTTTAACGTCATTCCCAGGACATGTAGACCCACAGCCACTGCCTTCTAGCACCCATATGATAAAAAGGGATTGGGGCTTGCCATAAGGGCAATAGGGTTGGGAAAATCATATAGGTGCTAGGACTTGACGTGACCAACCGATTGATCGGAGGGGGCCTCTCTGACCGCCCGTCTAGTCCAAGATAGGGCCAAAGTGGAGTATTGCATGTCATGAACTGCTCATCCACCTGGGCTCTATCCTTAAGCATCACGGGTCGCCACCCACGGCCAACAGGTGGCCCCATTGGGGGAGTCTTACCCCTCTGCAGAGGTGCAGTCGGTGCATTCTAACGCCCCAGCCGACATGGCGGCCCTAATTAGGGTTATTTCCTATAAGTCTAACATGATCAAAGGGGAACCACTCTTGACTGATAAATTATTTATTTACTTATTGATCTACTAGGAAAAAAGAAGACAGGGTTACGGTTTAGTGTTAGTTTAACTCTTAAAGTCCTATACCACCTCATTCCACCTGTCCAGAAGTCTCACCCATTCTCCTAATCCACCCGAAATGATAACGTTTGTTTAAATGTAATATTAAACCTATTTAGAAGTCTTTCACTTAAGGTAAATAACAGGTAACTTAAGATGCAAAAGTCATTTTTTGCAATTTTTTTGTATATCCTTATAGGAATGGGACTCTGGACTTAGAAAATTCTCAACAGGATGTTAAGAGTTAATGAGAAAATAAATAAATAATTTATCAGTCAAGAGTGGTTCCCCTTTGATCATGTTAGACTTATAGGAAATAACCCTAATTAGGGTATTTCTAGGCTTGGAAAACAAATTTGTATATTTTTAATAATTTACAGCATGTTTCGGAAATACTCATACTGTGACATTTAGTCTGAAAACCAAATTATATATTATATAATATATATATATATTATATATATATATTGCATTCTTCCATCTGTTAAAGACGATGGTGTAGCGTCCATTTTTTTTTTAATTGCATCTACGCAAGTGGCTGAACAGGCCAATTGAAGATGTTTCAAATGACATTTGAAACATCTTCACCTGATGATTGCATCGCATGAAACCAATATGGTTGTGAATGTTCCTTTGTCACCTAATAAATAGATATGTAAAACCTTTATATATTTATCTTATTATATTATATATATATATATGATGTTGTTATGGAGTCTACATACGTTTCTTTGTCGGTTTATCTGATGAGTTTATATGTATATATATATATATATATATATATATGTATTTGGGAAAATAATTTTTGGTTGTTTTAGAAGGATGAATAAAATGATCAGAAACAAAATAATGAATATTGTGTTTTAAATCTTATTTATTAACTAATATTTCAAGGTGCTCCCTCTTTATCAAACGTTTATGATAGATTAACTGTTATTTCCTTGTCTGTGGTCTTTTTTTTGGGAGGGGGGGGGGCTGACCAAAATATTTGAGTTAAGGTAGCGTGGACATAGAGTCAACACCTGGTTACTGACATTTTCACACCTATGGGTTCTTCAGCCTGAAGATCATATATATATATTTACCAACCCCTCCGCCCGAGCAGGATATGACACAAGGTCAATTTCTTAAGCGGAGTTCAACAGGTTTGAATTCAGAGTTTTCCTTCTCCTAGACTGATTACCTAGCCATGGTTAAAGAGCGCAGTCTGCCGTGCTATTTACCCA
The DNA here is from genome assembly GCA_023376005.1 of Doryteuthis pealeii. Lineage (NCBI taxonomy): Eukaryota > Metazoa > Mollusca > Cephalopoda > Myopsida > Loliginidae > Doryteuthis > Doryteuthis pealeii. The sequence continues at coordinate 61,045,212 of CM042171.1, read as the reverse complement.
TAGCTGGGGGAGAGTAGGATTCATACCTTTCCCAAGGGTATTAGCGCTAAGTGAAATGCAATTACTGTAGCTGTCACTGTTTTTAGGCTGATTCCAGCAGTAAACAAATTTTGCCTTGTCATTGGCATCATGTCCGGTTTTAGGCCTCCCCTTCCCACTCCCTCCTCCAACCCCAAATAAAGTACCCCTTGACCCTGATCACCCTCATGGTAAAAATGGTTACCTTATAAAAAATAGTTCTTGGGTTTTTAATAACCCCTATTATATGTGTAAGTGCATTTTCTGAGATTGTTTGGAGTGCTTATTTTGCCTTTGTGTTTCATGATAAGTAACTCTCTGCTGTTTGTGCAGTGAAATAGAAAAGGGTTTTAAATAAAAGATAAAGCCTTGGATTGAGTAGGAATTTTTGGTATTGTTCAAGTCTAAAAGAGTGCTGGCAAAAATCTTCCTTTCCGTTTGAGATGGTCATTTGAGCAAGTCAAGCTTTTTGAGGCTCCGATTGTGAGCAACTTTGGCGGTATTTTGAAACCGCAATTCTTAGAACCACTAAGATATTGGTCCCTTTAATGTGCAAGTCCCTAAGTGCCAGCAAAGGTATTTAAGTCCTCCATTCTCTTCTCTGAAACTGCATTTATTTACATGTTGTTATTTTGTTTTAATTTGTAATTTCTCAAAATGAGAAATATCTTTTTCCCCTGTTAAATTATTGTTTGTGCTTTTTGTGGCATTTGAGTTCTAAATACCCCAAACCCCCCTTCATATGTGTAATTTGTAATTCATAGTTTTTGCTTTAAATGTTTTTATAGTTGGAATTTTCTGTAATTACTTGACGTAAACCTTTCTTGGTAATTGTGTTTTATCCTTTTTGTGTAATGTTTGTCTATTTTTATTGTATTTGTATTTTATTGTATTTTGTGTGATATTGTGACTTATGCGAATTTTCGTTTAATTCACAGTTTTCATGGCATTCACTGTATGAAAAAATAAAGAACTATTTTTGAACTACGGTGTTGTCTGTACGTCCTTGAGCGCACGGTGCGAAGCAACTTCTTTGTAAAGACACGGAAAGCCAAATTTGTTGTCAGCAAAATTGTGGGACTGCCATTAACAATTACCACGTCCAGGATTTGAACTCGGGGCGACAAGTCCATTTCCCATGACTTTAACCATTACACCACGCGCTTCCTAATATGCCTGAAGATCATATAGGCGAGAAACTGTCAGTAATCAGGTGTTGATTCCATGTCTACACAACCTTAACAAAAATATAAACACTCTGTTAATGATATCGAGCATGATTTGCTTAGAAATTTAGCGCCCGTCTTATCCACAATATATGGAATTACGGTTTTGAGTTCTTCCTTCCTTTCTATAATAAATATTGCTCTGTATATAATCTAAAAAGTTTATTATACATTGAGCTCTCTTTAGTGATTTAAAGATTCACTGTATTTATACATACTGGATCATACAATAATAATACAGTGTGTCTTAGAAATCACATATAGAATCATCCCTTACTAACAAGTTTTGGATAAATCTCATATATATATATATATATATATGTATGTGGAGAAAATTTAGAAAGCAAACAGAGGATGTTATGATGGATGGAAAATTTATTGTTGATACTCGAGTATTTTGGTTTTACAGTGGAAACCTTCTTCAGGACTTAGGATTTGTATGGATAGAAGATGAAGAATGTTTTGTATGCGTGGAATTAGAAAAATGTGTGTGTGTATATATATATATATATATATATATATATATATATATATATATATATAAGATAAAGAAGATGACTTACTGGGAACTAGAATATCATGTTGATAGCAACACTGGCCATTGATACAAATATTAACCAAATAAGTCATGGTTATAAAGAATATAAAAGTGCTCAATATGTTAGTAGAGTGGATTTATGTTATCTATCTATATTCTATACCTAACATATATATATATGTGTGTGTGTGTGTGTGTGCATATACACACATAAACACACACACATGTATATATATATGTATATATATTTATATATATAAATATGTGTATATATATATATATTTACATATATGTATATATGTATGTGTTTGTATATATATACATACATACATATACATATATATATATATATATATATATATATATATTTGACATTTTAGGATGTTGTTCAATGAGTTTTCAAGTTTCAAATGACTTATCTATGAACATTATAGTAGATATTGTAATAGTAGAAAAGCAACTTAAATAAAAGTGTAAATAGAAAAAGAAAATCTCGGTCAAGTAGGTCGTTATAACATTGCCTTTTATTTTAGCAAGTACACAACAAACACAAAAACACTTTTCTAAGTAACATATATATTATAATATTATATATTCTATTTTGTTTTTATCACTTAGTTACGCCTGACAACATAGCGAACGTGCGCAAGACGTAACTAATTCACATCGACTTCCGGCGACAACAAGCACAGCAGCAGCAGCAGCGGATAAGTGTCCAACGTCTTTTTACAAACAATAACAAGCAAATTTCTCAAACGTTGGATATTTAAAGAACTCTAATGCAACTTGAACGACAGGAATACTGCAGGTCAGTATAAAATTTATAACCTATTAGAGAGCGACATTGTTGTTCTGAGGCTGGCAGAGCTTGTCATTTCGTGAAAAAGAGGATGTCTTGGGAAGAAGTGGATTTTTATGTGTGTGGTATATTCTGCGAGGATGGATAGATAGATAGATATACAGATAGATAGATAGATGGATGGATGGATGAATATATCGTCATTTTCTTTTTCAGAAGCAATATTCCTCCTCATTAAAATAAATAAAGTCTGGAGTTGTAAGAGAGTGGATCTTCCTATTATACATTAGCATTTATATATATATTTATGATATATATATATTATTTAAAAAAATCTGCGAGATCGGATAGATAGATGTATGTATTGTACTGTCGTCCTCGTCTTTTTCAGAAAGAAATATTTAAATAAACGAAAGGTTGGAATTGTGAGAAAAGCGGATCTTCTTATAATATATTAGCATTTATATATATTTATATATGTATATATATTTTTAAAAATCCTGTTAATAAACCTCGATGGATTCTACTTGCCTACACCTTGAAAAACCAACAACTATCAACAGAATTTTCTTTCTATTTTTGTTTTGTTTTTTTTTCCGTAAAAAAAGTCCCACATTTTTTATATATATTATTTTTTTACAGCATTTTAAAAATTTCCTGAAAGTATTTTTAAAATTTTCTTTTTTTACTATTATAAAATCTGGAACGCGCACAAAAAAGTGTTAATTTTTGGTTATTTTTTTTTTAAACATTAAACTTAGAAAAATTTTCCCGGGGAATATGTTAATTCAATATTTTGGAAATTGTTTTAATTTTTATTCATTTTTGTATTAAAAAAAGAAAGTTTGCTTAGTGTATAATGTATAAAAAATCCATAAAAAAAATTAGGTTTTTTTTTCTTCAAAAATTTCTGTTCATGGCTAAAATTAAACATTTTATTATATTTTTTATTTAAGAGTCTGACGCGAAAAAATATAAGTGGTTAAAAACGGGGAAAAAACTGCGTAATTGTTGATTTACTTACTTAAAAATATATTAAAGTATATAATACTTAGTATATATTTATTTTTTGTACACTTTTTTATTGGGGAAAAAATCTTTATAATTTATTGAGTCTTTCATATGTTAAAGTTTTTATTAAAGTCAACGTTGAAAATTCCAAGAAATTTAAATGGAAAAATAATAGGGAAAAATTAAAAAGAAAAACAATTTCTAAATTAGCCGCTTTGTAAAATCAGTTATTTTGTTTTGGACATAAAATATTAAATAAACAATTTTTATTTATTTATTTTTATTTTACTGGTTTCCGAATGATATAATTGAATTTACACCTTTTTTTAATGAAAACCAAAATCTGTCCCTTTTTAAAATAAATGAATTACCAATAATAGATACCATATTTTTTGTCATGAATATTATTATTATATATATGATCTATATATAATTAATAATCATGGTTATTTTTCTTATCTGAAAAAAAAAAAAGATGATAATTCATTGAGTAATAGACAATGACATGTTAATATTATGCATGGATAGTTGGTTGGTTGGAAGAAAGAGAAATTTTATCCCTTTTTGTTGTTTCTCTTATAGCTATTTAAAAAAATAGTTTTTTTTTTATTTCTAGGATTTAATGAGAAGGAAAACCTTTCTTTAAAGGTCATAAAAGATGCCTTAAATATATATTTTTTCAAATTAAAAAAAAAAAAGCATGACTACTTTCCGTAAAAAGGTTTGAAAAAAAAAAAACAACAAAAAAAAAACAAAACCCAGCAACAATTGCTATAATAAAAAAAAAAAACCCACAAATATTACACCCCAAAGTAATAGAATATAATTATATCAAATAATATTTTATTTTATTCATTGACATTAAACAAAATATCAATGAAAATTGATTTTATTTATTATATCTTATTTCCGCCCGTAATATCATCTCTTGGACCCTGTTGTGTCATCGAAAAAAATTGGCAGACGACATTTTCAATTCATTGAGATAATTATTTATTTCTATATTTTATTCATAAAACCATTAACAATAATTGATTGAATTTTATTTCAAAAGGATAATATTTGTTATTTATATAATCATTATTTAAAGACATTGTCATTATTCGTTAATATTAATATGAAATATTTACAGATTTTAAACCCATCCATTTAAATTTCAAAGTAAAGAAAGACGCTCTTCTTCTTTGTCTCCGTATCTTTTGTCTTTGTTTATCCAAGTTTTTAAATAACATTTTCATTTAAGAAAAAGAAAGATGATTACTTAAAAAAAATTATGGTAATACATATTTTTGTCAAATATTGTACTCTATTTTTGGTAGGCTGTGAATTCAGGAGCGTAAATTTTTACTATAGTCTACCGGACAGATATTAGTGATATATGTAATGAAGTCCAGTGTATGTTTTTAATTTCATAACTGGGATTAATACTTTTAATAAAAATGAAACTCCAAGGAAAACATAATTTAATTCATTTATAATTTTTTTTTCAAAAATTAAACGACAGCATGTTGTATGACGTATAGATTTAAAGTTGTTGCGTAGTGATTCAGTTATACACTTTTTTTTTTACTCCGGAACTGCAAAAGTGGACTGTTTTAATTTTTTCTCTGAAATAAATACTGGGCAAAATTACCAGCGAATAGTAATTTTCAGTTTGAGTATAGGACCGACTTGATAAGTTTATAATCTCAATTCCCTTAAAATAACGCTGAGGTAAAATAAAAGTGTATAACTGAATCACTACGCAACAACTTTAGATCTATATAACATCAATTAAAAAAACCCCCCCCAAAAAAAAAACAAAACAAAAAAAAACAACAACTTCTAAATGAATTAACGTATTAAGTTATGTTTTCCTTAAGAGTTTTATTTTTAGTAAAAGTATTAATCCCAGTTGAGAAATTAAAATTGGACTTCATTTCATATTCCAATAACATCTGTCCGGTTGACTATAGTAAAAATTTACGACCTTGGATTCACAGTCTACCGAAAGATGATCTCTAAAAAAAATTAAATTAAATTAAAAAAAAAATGTGATACATATTTTTGTTAAACATTTTACTCTATTTTTAGTACAATTACATATTACTGAGTTAAGTAATATGTTTAATAAACAAATTGGTTGCTGTGGAGTAATACTTACTCCACAGCAACCAATTTGTTTAAACATAAGTAAAAGTAAGAAAACAAATCATGTAATAACAGCACATCATAGCGATATTTTCATTAGAGTAATTCATCTAAAAATAAAATACACTTAGCGAATAAATCAATTTCCAGTCCAATTAGCCAATAAATAATAACTGTGGGGTCCGCGTTCGTGCTGAACGTCATTTTTTTTCTTTCAAAAATTTAATAATGTGGTTGTTAACTAGAAATTAAAATGTCTTTTTAAATAGTCGACATTACATTAACGGGTCGTCTAATTAGAAAATAGTTTTTAAAGTTTAAAGGAGTAAAAAAAAAAAAAAAAATGTAATTAAATGTTTACTATTTTTTCTGTTCTCTTTTTTAATTGTCTGAGAAAAATGTTACTCTTTCAGAGTTAAACAGTAACACTTTTTTTTCTACAATGACAATAAATTACTAATTTTCTTTTTTCAGATTTTTACCCCCCCCCCCCCAAAAAAAAGGGGCATGCGGTCTACGTGTCATGAAAAAGCAGATATCAATTTCTGATTTTTCAGACAGGCAAATCCTCTCTTAGAAGAACACAAGGAACTACCGTTGTGATTACTAAAATCATTAATAATAATTTATTAGAATTTATTTAATTTAGTTTGGTCTTGTCGTACAATATGACAAGGCCAAACTAAATTAAATAAATTATTATTAATGATTTTAATAATCACGACGGTAGTTCCTCGTCGTACAAAGAGTTCCAGTTCAGCTATAAATAATTAAATGGATATTTATTTATTTTTTAAGAGTATTTTAAAAAAATACTCTAAAAAATTTGCAATATCAAAACTAAAACCATTGTCCAAATTTCTTATTTCAGTTGTCATTCATTATTTTAATTAATTAGTTTTGTTTGACAATCGTGAAAGAAAAAAAAAGATCTAATAAAAATTAAGCTTTCTTTTACAAAGTAAGCTACAAAATCTATTTTCTTTTAATTCTTTTTTCTTACAAGAGAAAGTAGTAATAATAATAATAAATAATAATAATCCATAAATATTTTCGTTGTGAGTGTAGATGCCGGTTGGTTAGTTTTAAGAACGGAGAAAAAAAGATAAAAGGAAAATATTTTTAAAATAAGCGTTTCTCTTCTTTCTTCTTTTCCAGCGTTTATTTTTTCATGAAAAATTTCAGGATAAGCGTCCCTTCTAAATTTTCGGATTACGCAATCCCCTCTAATTTCGTTTCCTTTTTTTAAAAAACTTTCTTCAGAATCAGTAGAATTCAGACTATCCAAATTGAAATTCTGTCTCACGAAAAGTATAGAAGGTGGCATTCTAAAGGGAATATTAAAGACTAACACCGGACACAAAGTCAGAGCCCGTTTTAGTATGGGTCCTTCTTAAAACTTAACTGTTTTTTTTCTCTTCCTTTTTCAAGAAAAAAAAGGTACTGATGTACAAGAGATAATATCATTAGATTACGTATAAAAAGCATTACATCTAATTTAAATTTACATTTCATGGAAATACCCGAGACGCTAGGGTTAAGGTTAGGATTAGTCTACTTCTAGAGTTTCCGTAATCTAATGCTATTTATACGTAAAATGCGATTCTAATGATATTATCTCTTGTGCGCTATTCTGCATTTGTACCAAAAAAAAAAAAAAAGGGGATGGGGATATGGTGGTGCTTATTCCAAAACTCCAAAAAAAGAAAAAGGGATATATATTCTTTGTGTTTCTTTTTAAAGCACTTCTTTTCTATTATAAAGATTAAAATATAGGTAAAAATAATAAATGACAGAATAATAAACCTTATTCATGTGAAGGACGCGGTGGGATATTTGAGTTGGTTTCTCCCATCAATTTGCAGAGGCGGCAGGGAAGGTCGCCAAACACTTTTTTTTTGTGAACTGTTGCCAATAAAATATTTTCTTACTTTGGCAACATACACCAACTCTTCTTTTTCTTCACCTTATTGTATTACAATTTATGCTGTGCGAACTTCCGCTTTTATTACATTTTATTTTTGAATACCAAACTTACAGACCTTATTTCTCTTTGTTCATTATTATTATTATTAACAAAAATTTGAATAGCACTGAAACGTGCCAGAAAAGTTAGCGTTTGTCTCAGCAGTCATTTCATACTTTATAAACTATTCTATTATGTCACACAAGTAAAAAAAGCATAGAAAGCAAGTATAATTAAAGTGAACAATTATTAACACTTTTATTCTTGCTTGAGAGATCATGAATTGATAGACTTAAACTTTCAACTTATCCTATTTGAACTTTCCTAAGCTTATTTCAATATGGCATAAAGCCATTAAACTCATACAACCAATCAGACTCAAATTAATTACACTTGTTACAGTCTATACAAGATTAATGAAATAGAAAAGTTATTACATTAAACATTTATTCCCAAAGTATTTCTTTGGCAAATACTTATTTTCTCTTTACAGAATATAAGCTATTACCATTTCATATTTATGCAAGTTTATTCTTCAAAGTTGATATCCTTAATGATTGCTACACATATAAAATAAAAATTTTCAATAAAAAAGTTGGACTTTTTGATTTGTATGTTGTTTTCTATATGTATGTGATAGCCTTACCAATTTACTTGTGGTAAATTAAGTTCCATCCCAGAACCAAATATGCTGATAAGTATGCGTCACTAAAATTGTATCCATGCGTCCCAGTCTTTTTTTTCCTCCCCCACCATTTCCAGCTTAATGTAAATACATTTCAATATTTTCTTGGAAACGAATTACACTGTATGGGGTACAAGGTAGGGGTTAGATGGCTTTAGTTGTTCATAAATAAAAACTCTACAATTTATTAAGAAACTTTAGTTGGGACCCATCAAATTTCCCAGAGACTCATTCAAATCAAATCCGTGTGTCCCAGGACACTATCAGCATCACTTCTGAACTATTTCTAACTTGAGCAGTATATGTGCATTTTATGGTTAGGGTAGTTTTCTAGTCTTTTTTTTTGTGTGGGGAGAATAATTACATATTGATATTCAAAATATTGAAATTTTAAAATACAAAAGAAAAAAAGTAGGAATTTATACATTGAATATTTTTTGGGGTAAACACTTTATAATTTTGTCGTTTTTGGAAGGCCATTTCACTAATTTGGTTTGCTCTCTAAATTGTGAAATCATTTCTTTCAAAGATTGCTGAAAATATAAATTTATATTAAAATATCAATGCTACCAGACCAGAATTTGTTATGATTTTAAAAAAATTACAGTGTTACCTTGACTTAAAGTTTAATTTGTTTCACTTGTAACTCAATTTCCTTGTTTATCAAATCAATCTTCCCATTAAAATAAACTGAAATGCCATTACCCTTTCCCCCAACACCCTAATTTTTTTTTTTTTTTTTTTTTTTTTAATAAGAAATAGCAGGGTATTGTATAAAACATAATGAAATAGAATGTAATAAATTATGTGCTGTAATATGTTTTAATGTTTATTTTTTTGATAAATAATATTTTTCTTTGGCGTTATAAATTTTGAAACTTAAATGTTTTTAGTGAACTTATTAACATAAGCATATCTAAAACTTACTCTTACCTCAAATTTTAGCTCTCAACACAAAGCAAAAAATTCACCAAGTGATAACTCGTAACCCAGAAAACTTGTAAGTTGGGGCACCACTCTATGATAAAAGTCAATAATTACAAAAAAAACATAAAACTTAAGCATTTTATTCTGGACAAAGTGTTATATTCTTATATATTTATTTGTTCTATTTTTCACCATTTGATGGAGCCCTGTCAGCTGGGGCTTTAGAATACCCCGACTGCACCTCTGCAGAGGGGTAAAACCCCTCCCAGATGGGGCCACCTGTCAGCCGTGGGTGATTCTTAATGGAATTCTGGTGGTTGAGCAGTCTATGACATGCAACTTTGGCCCTTTCTTAGGCTAGATGGGCGGATGGATAGGCCTCCTCTGACCAATCGGCTAGTCACGTCAAGCCCTAGCACCTATATGATTGTCCCAAACTTATTACAATTATAGCAAGCCCCAACCCTTTTTATCATATGGGTGCTAGAAGACAGTGGCTGATGGTCTTCATGTCTTGGGTATTACGTTAACCTGATAGTGAGGTTCCAGTTCTGGAGGTTTGGGGAATGTGGAGCACCCTTTCATCACCATTGCTCCCAGGTTCACTCTGACCTAGTGTGGTAGTACTTGTTAGGACCCCATCTATGGGTTAAATAGAAAATTTTTTTACAAAAAAATTGAGTTCCAAACTATCACTACAAATCTTTCAAAACTTTGCTGTGGTTGATATGCCATAAAACAAAAATAAACAAATCATTTGATGGTCAATAGAATGGAAATGATTCTAGAATAATGAAATTACACGATAAAAATACTTTTATCTCTGGATTAATCATTCCTCATAATTGTTTTTTTTTTATACTGTGAAGAAAGAATGCAACTGAAGAATTCTAGAGAACATATTAGAATAGAAAGTTGTTGAAACTGCAAATATGTAAATCTTAGTCTGTATAATTCATGGAATAACTAACTACCATCTTATTTTGTAGTGTTGAAAGGGATTCTTTTAGTGTAAGCTGAATTGCCAAAAGATTAGAAACAGCTACTTAATAACATGTAGCTCCTCCTTGCACCTAAATAATGACAGCTATGTGATATGGCATGGAATCTACAAGGTGCTAAATGCTCTGTTGGCTGGGGCAGAAGAATACACTGACTACACCTCTGCAGAAGGATAAAATCTCCCCAACGGAGCCACCTGTTGGTCATGAGTAGCGACCTGTGATGCTTAAGGACGGATTCTTGATGGTTGAGCAGTCTATGACATGCAACACTCCACTTTGGTCCTTACTTAGGCTAGATGGTCGGTCAGAGAGGTCTCCTCTGGTCAGTTGGTTGTTAAGCCCTAGAACTTATATGATTGTCCCAACCCCTTTGCCTTAATGGCAAATCCCCAACACTTTTTATCATATATGTGCTAGAAGGTGGTGGCTGAGGGCCTTAGTGTCCTGAGTATGACATTTAATGGTGAAGTTCCAATTTTGCAATTCTGGAGTGTGGAGTACAACTTCATCACCATTACTTCTAGGTCAATTCTGTTAGAGTCCCATCTATGGGTTAAATAGAAAAAACGAGTTTTAAAAAATGTGTTTAAAAAAATTGAGTTAAAAAAAAAGTTTGAATACCCATCAAGAATGAATAAAAGAAAACGTCTTTGGCATAAAATAACCTAACAAGGGTTGATATGCTGTAAAATCCAGCCAACAAACCAACCAATCAACAAACAAACAAGGTGCTAAAGTTATTGTGTGGGTATATTTATTAAAGTGTGTTCCAGGGTTGTTCATAACAGAGTTGTGTTTGTTATGTGTAGTTGTAGGGGAATTTTGTGTGGTCTGCAACATGTCCCATACCAATTGGGGTTTATATCTGGTGAGTGAGAAGATCCAATGGAGTTTCTGGAAATTAGCTTAGTGTTTCTGGAAAGTTTTTTTGTCACCTACACACCAAAGGGGGTTTGCTTTATCTTGCTGGAACAAACTGCAAGAAAACCTGCTGATCATAAAGGAGTGCAAATTGTCTTGCAATAATATCTGTGTATATTCCCATCTGTCAAGGGAGACTTGTAAACTCCCAACAGAATCCACTATTGCCTCTTTCACAAATGTGTAGTACCCCTTCATCTATTACTCTCAGATTCACTCTGACCCATAGTGGTAGTACCTGTTAGGGTCTAATCTATGGGTTAAATAGAAAAAATGAGTTTAAAAAATTGAGTTAAAAAAAAAGTTTGAATACTCATCAAGAATAAATCAAACAAAACGTCTTCGGCATAAAATAACCCAACAAGGGTTGACATGCTGTAAAATCCATCCAACCAACCGACCCATTTAGTTTATCTGGCCGAGCATATTTCAACAAGGTAGTAGGCTTCCAGTGTACTACTGTCTTTGAGTTTTTGTCCATTTATCAAATATATTTATTTTATGACCAAATCCTTCATAGAATGGGATAATCTTTTAATATAAAAAATAAGATTGTTTTGTTACGGTCGTGAAAAGCTGAAAATATAGTTATATTTTAAATTCTGTAAAAGAATTTGTTTTGAAGAACTTTAATCCATATTAGAAATTCCTTTAAATTAATGGTAAATATACTTTCATGATGTCTCATCTCAGTCTAGAAATTTTGATTTTAATCTTTATTTAGATATTCTTTCTTTTTTTTAAATGAACACAAACTGCCTAGAATGTTTGTTTGAATTTATCTTATTGGACTTTCTGTATAATAGTGACAGAGATTTTTCAGACTTAGATGTGAATTACTTAACCTGTTTCAGTGATAAATTTCTCACATTCTTGTTATCTCTGCTCACACCAAAGAAGTAGTAATTATTGGTGTTTTTGTAAACGATCAGTGCTGCTATTGTTATAGAAGAAAAAGATATGTTAAAGAAAAGAGTATAAATGATTTGCAAATGACCAAAACTAATGTCACTTTCAATTAGGAGTAGAAGAATTAAGATTTTAGTACTGTGTGGTATACCCACCAACATATCTCAGGTATATGAGAGGGAGAGAGAGAGATCACACTTGTTACATTCTGCTTATTGGTTCTAACTCGGCCGCCATATTCTTCAGTCGATCTAGTGGGCTCCTTGTTAAGGGTTGGTCCTTCTTTGTTTATTTCTTTGTGTTGGGGCGGTCATTGCTTGTTTTAATATTAACTCAACAAACAAGACTTGAGTGTTTTCTGATAAAGCTTTATTTCTCAACCCAGCCCATATTCATCTGCTGTGGATCGAGAGCGGCTCAGAGCGAGTGACCTACAGGTCCACTCACTGAATTTTCTGCCGCATCTGAAAACTAATTCTCACGCGTCTGTATTGACATGTCCAAGGGGGTCAAGTAAAAAGGTTACTAACCACCAATAACTGTCGGGTAACTTTTCACAGGACCCTGTTATTCTAAATCTAATGGACCCTATTCAAATATTCTAACTACAGGTACATACATAAAGCATAAGCTGCTTGTGGAATTATGTAACAGCTGCAGATATCATTTGATCTAAAGAAATCCTTGAAAACCAAAGATAAGAATAAGCAATTGATATAATATTGTTGTATACCCTTGTGTGTATACATCGAGAGAGTTCTCGTATGATAGAGAGAGACAGACAGATAGTTAAGACTTACTTGTTTGTCTAGTGGTTGTTTCTTCTTTCTTCTTTTGTCCGGTCGTTATCTTGTCTCTTCTTTTTCTAAGTTCTTGTCTGGCTGTTTCTAATTAAGGGCATCTTTTTAAATCATGCATTAATTGACTTTAATATAAAATATTTTCTTTGATCAAAGATTTTATTACTGCATTGCCCTGATTCACCGCTCGGTCTGAGTTACAACCTCAGCAACACACGTCTGTCCTGCCTCATCTCTGGTTGAAAACTGACTTCCTAATTAACTCTATCACGTGACTCGCGAGATTCTTGCCTCTGGGGTCAGTTGGTGCCATAACCGTTACTGGTATTTTTCCATTCCCTGATCTGAAAAACAATGGCCCTTAGAATTCTCGCTACAAGGTTTGTCAAAAACCCACGCCACCACACAATTATGCAAAAATATGATTCAAGAAAATTAAATATTTATTGAAATGCATGTTGATATATTAAGAGTGGCATTAAGGAGTTGAAAATAATCAAGTGAAATAATTTGGGAAAGTGTGAATCCATCTCTTCTCTTCCCAGCTATAAGTAAAATAGTAGAGTAGACTGTGCTTCTTGCGTTGCTATGGCAACCAGTTTAGAAGAAGGAAAACTCTGAATTCAGACCAGTTGTACTCAATTTGAAAAATTGATTTGTGTCATATCCTGATTATTGTATTCTTTTATCTTATGTATTATAATAATTCAGGTTGATATTTTAAACATCATGAAAACAGTATTGTCACATGTTAGGGAAGTGTAGGTCATTAGGTAAAACCTAATGTCCGCATAAAAATACATGTGTGCATTTGGATATGAATATAAATTATTTTTCTCAGATCATTTAAGTTAACACCAAGATTCATTGTTGTTAATCACAATCTGATGAAAGAAATCAGAAGAAATATTTCAATGTATTTCACATTACATTGATACTAACATAGGTAAACAAGTGAAATATTTTCATTTTTTATAGAGAAGGAAGTAAAGCACCTAATTAATAGATAACCTGAAAAGTTGGTTTTTGTTGTTAGAGATGATATTGGGAGCATTTATTTTTAATTAACTTCATTCAAAAAGATCAATTTTGATTCTATTGGGACAGCTGTCATATCAACTAGTATTTAAAAAAAAAAAAAAAGAAAAAAAAAGGAATTGCAATGGAGTTTTGGGATAATTATTCCTTTTTTCTAAAATGTCCAATGTTCATATGCATTGTTATTTCATTCTGCTTAGTCACATGGAGGCGGGGGGGGGGTGGTGGTGGTGGTGGTGAAAGGAAATGCTTCATGTCCTGGGAATGATGTTAAAACTCTATCTGATGGGTGAGGTTCCAGTTTTGGAGGTTTGGGGAATGTGGAGCACCCCTTCATCACCATTGCTCCCTGGTCCACTCTGACCTGGAGTGGAGTACCTGTTAAGGTCCCATCTATGGGTTAAATAGAAAACATGAGTTATAAAAAAATTGAGTATCCATTAAGAATGAATTTATTTCAAAACTTTGTTGCATTAAATGACCCACTGAGGTTGATATGCTGTAAAATAAAACAAATAAACCAAACCCTGAATTTATATTGCAAATTGAACCCCTCTGTAAAACTTAATAAGAATAATTTTTGTTGATTAAAAAGAAAAAAAAATTGAAAGACATGATTAAAGATGTCAAAAGTGGTTTGAAAGTTTTCTGATGATAATGATGATGATGATTTCTTGCTGTATAGTGCTCCCCTGATTTGGTAGTCCATTTGAAGTTGATAGTGATCCAAATCAAGAACTTAAAAAAAAACAAAGCCAGTTATATGACATGAAAAAATAACAAACATACTCAAAATACCCAGATTAAGTGTTTACAATTATTTGCAATCAGTTGCTTTGGTGTTAACTTCCATTTAAGTTGAGAGAAAAAAAAGAAGATAAAACCTACATATTTGAATGTTCAGTTATTTAAAACAAATTCAAACTGATGAGAAAAAGTGTAAATTTTCAGCATTGTAAGAATACAAAAGAGCAAGCAAAATAAACATCACTAACTTCATTCCAAAGAAGGTAATGTTGTGTATATTGTGGAAGGGATGAGAGTCATCTATAATAAATTCTTGCAGAAAACCAAACCAAATGCTTGCTTCCCAATGAGTCAATTGAAGGCAACAACAATTGACAGAAACCCTCTTTCAAAAAATGAAGAAAATAGGGATAGGTATTCTATCCAAATAATGCAAGACAACACTTTTTTTTATTTAACATCTCTAAGAAGAGGCTGGTAAGTTTTCACTCATCCAGTGCATTTATTAAGTATTTTACTCTTGATTACCATTATTTCTACTGTAGAGAATTATTTTAATCTGAAAAAATTAAAATTCCATGGAAGACTGCAAAAGGCATCTGAGCAATCCTTTGCTGAGAAAGATGAAACATTCCGGCAAACTGGAATTATAAAGATCAATAAAGTTAATGTAAAAAAAAAATGTCTTTGTTTTATTTAATAAACTAAGCCCCCCCCCCCCCAGTATATTGTAGGAATAAGAACAACCTCTTTTTATTTTTTGTTATATATATTTGTGTGTGTGTAAAGTGATTTGATAAATATTGTTACTAAATTTATGTAAAACTCTTTTAAACAAAAAGCAAGATATTGTACATTTTGTTTTTAATGGTCAGTTGGTTTCTACAATTTTAACTGTAGCAAAAGTTACATTGAAGCCATCAGAAATTGACTTAAATTAAACTATCTCTTTTCTCAGATATCTTTTCTGTAGAGTAGAATTTTATATTATTGAACATACAGAATTGTATATGTAAATTATAGCTCTACAAAAGAATATCTGAGAAAAAGAGAAATAGTTTAATTTAGTCAAATTTTTCTGAATGGCTTCAATGTAAATTTTTGCCTCAGTTAAATTGTAGAAACGCAAGCTGACCCATTAAAAACAAAATGTACAATATCTTTGCTTTTGGTTTAAAAAGAGTTTTACATAATTTAAGTAACAATATTTAAGGTCAAATCAACTTTTACACACACCACGATATATATACAAAATAAAAAAAGAGGTTGTTTTCTATTCCTACAATATACTGGGGGGGGGGGGGCTTAAGTTATTAAAATAGAAACAAAGACATTTTTTTTTTTTTACATAACTTTATTGATCTTTATAATTCCAGTATTGCCCGGAATGTTTCTCTTTCTCAAGCAAAAGGATTGCTCAGATGCCTTTTGCAGTCTTCCATGGAACTTTTTAAATTTTTTTCAGATTAAAATATTCTCTACAGTAGAAATAAATGGTAATCCAAGAGTAAAAAATACTTAATAAATGCACTGGATGAGTGAAAACTTACCATGCCTCTTCTAGAGATGTTAAATAAAAAAGTTGTTGTCTGCATTAAATTTGGATAGAATACCTATGCCCTATTTTCTTATATTTTTGCAAGAGGTTTCTGTCAATTGTCTGTTGCCCTCCCAATTGGACTCATTGGGAAGCAGCAATTTGGCTTTGGTTTTCTGCAAGAAATTTATTATAGATTACTCTCATCCCTTCCACAACTATACACAAACATTACCTTCTTGGATGAGTTAGTGAATGGTTTATTTTTGCTTGCTCTTTTGTATTCATACAATCTTGGAAAATTATACACTTTTTCTCATCAAGTTTGAATTTGTTTTTAAATAATGACATTCAATATGTAGGATTTTATTTCTTTTTTTTCTCTCAACCTTAATGGAAAGTTACACACCAAAGCAACTGAGTGCAATAATTGTAACACTTAATCTGGGTATTTTGAGTATGTTTGTTATTTTTCATGTCATATAACTGGCTTTGTTTGTTTTGTAAGTTCTTGATTTGGGATCACTATCAAACTTCAAATGGACTACCAATCAGGAGCAACTATACAGCAAGCAAATCATCATCATCATTATCATCAGAAAACTTTTCAAACCACTTTTGAAAGAACATCTTTAATCATGTCTTTCAAATTTTTTTTTCTTTTAAATCACAAAATTATTCTTATTAAGTTTTTACAAGAGGGGTTCAATTGAATATAAATTCAGGGTTTGGTTTATTGTTTTATTTTACAGCATATCAACCTCAGTGGGTCATTTAATGCCAACAAGTTTTGAAATAATTCATTCTTAATGGATACTCAATTTTTTATAAACTCATGTTTTCTATTTAACCCATAGATGGGACCTTAAACAGGTACTACCACTCCAGGTCAGAGTGGACCAGGGGAGCAATGGTGATGAAGGGGTGCTCCAACATTCCCTAAACCCCCAAAACTGGAACCTCACCATCAGATAGAGTTTAACATCATTCCCAGGACATGAAGCATTTTCCTTTCACCACCACCACCACCACCCCCCCCCTCGCCTCCATGTGACTAAGCAGATGAAATAACAATGCAATATGAACATTGGACATTTTTAGAAAAAAAGGAATAATTATCCAAAACTCCATTGCAATTCCTTTTTTTTTTTCTTTTTTTTTTTTTAAAAATACTAGTTGATAATGACAGCTGTCCAAATAGAAATCAAAATTGATCTTTTTGAATGAAGTTAATTAAAAATAAATGCTCCAATATCATCTCTAAAACGAAACCAACTTTCAGGTTATCTATTAATTAGGTGCTTTACTTCCTTCTCTAAATAAAAAATGAAAATATTCACTTGTTTACTACGTTAGTATCAATGTAATGTGAAATACATGAAATATTTCCTTCTGATTTCTTTCAATCAGATTGTGATTAACAACAATGAATCTTGGTGTCAACTTAAATGATCTGAGAAAAATAAATTTATATTCATATCCAAATGCACACATGTATTTTTAATGCGGACATTAGGTTTTACCTAATGACCTACACTTCCCTAAACATGTGACAATACTTGTTTTCAATGATGTTTAAAAATATCAACCTGATTATTATAATACATAAGATAAAAAGAATACAATAATCAGGATATGACACAAATCAATTTTCAAAATTGAGTACAAACTGGTCTGAATTCAGAGTTTTCCTTCTTCTAAACTGGTTGCCATAACAACGCCAAGAAGCACAGTCTACTCTACTATTTTACTTATAGCTGGGAAGAGAAGAGATGATTCACACTTTTCCCAAATTATTTCATTGATTATTTTCAACTCCTTAATGCCAGTCTTATATATCAAAACATGCATTTCAATAAATATTTAATTTTCTTGAATCATATTTTTTGCATAATTGTGTGGGTGGCGTGGGTTTTTTTGACAAACCTTGTAGCGAGAATTCTAAAGGGCCATTGTTTTTCAATCAAAGGGGATGGAAAAAATACCAAGTAACGGTTATGGCACAAACTGACCCCAGAGGCAAAAATCTCGCAAGTCACGTGATAGATGTTAATTAGGAAGTCCAGTTTTCAACGCAGAGATGAGGGAGGAACAGACGTGTGTTGCTGAGGTTGTAACTCAAGACCGAGCGGTGAATCAGGGCAATGCAGTAATAAAATCTTTGATCAAGAGAAAATATTTTATATTAAAGTCAATTAATGCATGATTTAAAAAAGATGCCCTTAGTTAGAAAACAGCCAGACAGAACTTAGAAAAAGAAGAGACAAGATAATGACGGGGACAAAAGAAGAAAAGAAGAAACAACCACAATAGACAAACAAGTAAGTCTTAACTATCTGTCTGTCTCTCTCTATCATACGAGAACTCTCTCGATGTATACACACAAGGGTATACAACAAATATTTATCAATTGCTTATTCTTATCTTGGTTTTCAAGGATTTCTTTAATCAAATGATATCTGCAGCTGTTACATAATCCACAAGCAGCTTATGCTTTATGTATGTACCTTAGTTAGAGATATTTGAATAAGGGTCCATTAGTTTAGAAATAACAGGGTCTGTGAAAAGTTACCCGACAGTTATTGGTGTTATAACCTTTTTACTTGACCCCCTTGGACATGTCAATACAGACGCGTGAGAATTAGTTTCAGATGCAGCAGAAAATTCAGTGAGTGGACCTGTAGGTCACTCGCTCTGAGCCGCTCTCATCCACAGCAGATGAATATGGGCTGGGGTTGCGAAATAAAGCTTTATCAGAAAACACCCAAGTGCTTGTTTAGTTGAGTTAATATTAAAACAAGCAATGACCGCCCCAAACACAAAGAAATAAACAAAGAAGGACCAACCCTTAACAAGGAGCCCACTAGATCGACTGAAGAATATGGCAGCCAGTTAGAAACCAAGTAAGCAGAATGTCAAGTGTGATCTCTCTCTCTCTCCTCTATATCCTGAGATATGTTGGTGGGTATACCACACAGTACTAAAAATCTTAATTCTTCTACTCCTAATTGAAAGTGACATTAGTTTTGGTCATTTGCAAAATTCATTTTATACTCTTTTCTCTTAACATCAATCTTTTTCTTCTATAACAATAGCAGCACTGATCGTTTACAAAAACCCAAATAATCTACTACGTTCTTTGGTGAGCAGAGATAACAAGCAATGTGAAGAATTTATCCTGAAACAGGTTAAGTAATTCACGATCTAAGTCTTGAAAATTCTGTCACTATTATGACAGAAGTCCAATAAGATAAATTCAAACAAACATTCTAGCAGTTTTGTGTTCATTTAAAAAAAGAAAGAATTATCTAAATAATGATTAAAAATCAAAATTTCTAGACTGAGATGAACCTCATGAAAGTATATTTACCAATTAATTTAAGGAATTTCTAAATTGGATTAAAGTTTCTTCAAACATAATTCCTTTTCAGAATTTAAAATATAACTAATATTTTTCCAGCTTTTTTTTTTTTCCAACACCGTAAACAAAAAACAATCTTATTTTTTTATATTAAAGATTATCCGCATTCTAATGAAGGATTTGGTCATACAAAAAATATATTTGATAAATGGACAAAAACTCAAAGACAATGTAGTACACTGGAAGCCCTACTACTTGTTGATAATATGCTGCCAAGATAATAATGGGTCGGTGGTTGGATGGATTTTACAGCATGTCAACCCTTGTTGGGTTATTTTATGCCGAAGACTTTGTGTTTGATTTATTCTTGAATGAGTAAATTCAAACTTTTTTTTAACTCAATTTTAAAACTCATTTTTTCTATTTAACCCATAGATTAAGACCTAAACAAGTACTACCACTATGGGTCAAGAGTGAATCCTGAGAGTAATAGATGAAGGGTACTACACATTTGTGAAAGAGGCAATAGTTGGATTTCTGTTGGAGTTTACAAGTCTCCCTGACATATGGGAAATCACAATATTATTGGCAAGACAATTTGCACTCCTTTATGATCAGCAGGTTTTTTGCAGTTATTCCAGCAAGAGAGAGAGCACCCCTTTGGGTGGTAGGTGACATTTCCAGAAACACTAACTAAATTTCCAGGAACTCCATTGGAATCTTCTCACTCACCAGAATATAAACCCAATTGGTATGGGAACATGTGCGAATTCCCTAACAACTAACACATGACAACACAACTCTGTTTATGAACAACTGGACACACTTTATTTCTACCCACACAATAACTTTAGCACTTGTTTGTTTTTGTTGGTTGGTTTGTTGCTGGGATTTTAGGATATCAACCCTTGTTAGGTTATTTTATGCCAAGACTTTTTTTATATTCATATATATTGGTTATTATTTTTTAAACTCATTTTTTAAACACATTTTTAAAACTCGTTATTTCTATTTACCATAGATGAGGCCGAATTGACTAGAAGTATGGTGATTGAGTTATCATCACACCACTCCAGAATTGCATTAGGTATTTATATCATACTCAGGACACTAAGACGGCCTCAGCACCACCTTCTAGCACATAATTAAAAAGTGTTGGGGATTATGCCATTAAGGCAAGGGGTTGGGACAATCATATAAGTTCCTAGGGCTATAAACAACCAACTACCAGAGAGAGACCTCTCTGACCGACATTAGTTGGCAAAGTGGATGTGGTATGTCAATAGACTGCTACCATCAAGATCCGATTAGTACACAGGTCGCTACTCGACCAACAGGTATCCGTTGGGAGAATAATTATCTTCTGCAGAGGTATATATCTGTTTTTTGCACCAGCCAACAGAGCTATCCTTGTAGATTCATGCCATATCATGCTGTCATTATTTGGTGAGGGAGTATGTTATTAAGTAGCTGTTTCTATTTTGTTCCAGCTTACACAGTCCCTTTCAACACTACAAAATAAGATGGTAGTTAGTTATTCTGAATTAAATAAGATTTACATATTAACAGATTACATTTACCTATTCTAATATAGTTATCTAGAAATTCTTAAATTGCATTATTCTTTCACAGTAAAAAAAAATTAATGAGGAATGAATTAATAGGATAAAAGTATATATTTCGAGCTGAGAGTAATTTCATTCCATTCACGATACATATTTTATCACATATTAGACATCAAGTGTTTTGTTTATTTTTTTTATAGGTAATCAAGCCAAAGTTTTGAAGATTTGTAGTCGGATAGTTGGAATCATTGTTTTGTAAAAATTTTCTATTTAACCCATAGATGGGGTCCTAACAAGTACTACCCTTCAGAGTGAAACTGGGACAATGGTGATGAAAGGGTCGCTCCCACATTCCCAAACCTCCGAACTGGACCTCACTATCAGGTTAACGTAATACCCAAGACATGAAGACCATCAGCCACTGTTTATGCCATTGTAGGTTGGGGCTTGCTTAATTGTAATAAGTTTGGGAACATCATATAGGTGCTAGGGCTTGACGTGACTAGCCGATCTGGTCCAGAGGAGGCCTATCCATCCGCCATCGTAGCTAAAGGCCAAGTGCTGGATATTTTCAAAATAGACTGCTCAACCACCAAATTCCCATTAGAAAATCCCTGACCAGGTGGCATCTGGGAGGGGTTTTTACCCCTCTGGGCGAGGTGCAGTCGGGCGTATTCTAAGCCCCAGCTGAAAGGCCCAATCAAATGGTGAAAATGAACATAATATATAAGAATATAACACTTTGTGCAGAATAAAATAGCTTCAGTTTTTATGGTTTTTTTTGTAATTATTGAACGTTTATCATAGAGTGGTGGCCCCCAACTTACAGTTTTCTGGGTTAACGGTTATCACTTGGTGAAATTTTTGCTTTGGTGTTGAGAGCTAAAAACTTTGAGGTAAGAGTAAGTTTTAGTATGCTTATGTTAATAGAGTTTCACTAACATTAGTTTCAAATTTTATAACGCCAAAGAAAATATTATTTATCCAAAAAAATAACCATTAAACATATTACAGCACATATTTTTTTTTCTTCATTATGTTTATTTCAATTACTTTTCTATTAAAAAAAAAAAAAAAATTTGGTTTGGGGGAAAGGGTAATGGCATTTCAGTTTATTTTATGGGAAGATTGATTGATAAAAGGAAATTGAAGTTGATTATTTAAGTCAAGGTAACACGGTTTTTTTCTTTATTCTGGTCTGGTAGCAATTCGATATTTTATATAATTTAGTATTTTTCAGCAATCTTTGAAAGAAATGATTCCAATTAAGGAAGAGCAAAAAACCAAATTAGTGAAATTGGCCTTCCAAAAACGACAAAAATTATAAAAAGTGTTTACCCAAAAATATTCAATGTATAAATTCCTAATTTTTTTTTGTATTTTAAAATTTCAATATTTGAATAGTCAATATGTAATTTATTCTCCCGCACACAAAAAAAAGAACTAGAAAACTACCTAACCCCCAAAAAAAATGCAAACAATAATTACCCTGGCTTTTCCAAAGTTGAATACGTTCAGAAGTGAAGCTGATAGTGTCTGGACACACGGATTTGATTGAATGAGTTCTGGGAAATTTGGATGGTCCCAACTAAAGTTTTCTTAATAATTGGTAGAGTTTTTTATTTATGAACAACTAAAGCATTCAACCCCTACCTTGTAACCCATACAGTGTAATTCGTTTCCAAGAAATATTGACAATGTATTTACATTAAGCTGAAATGGTGGGGGAGGAAAAAAAGACTGGAGCATCGGATACAATTTTAGTGACCATACTTATCAGCATATTTGGTTTCTGGGATGGAATTAATTTACCAAACAAGTAAAATGGTAAGGCTTATCAACATACACTATAGAAAACAACAGTACAAATCGAAAAAGTCAAACTTTTTTATTGAAAATTTATTTTATAATGTGTAGCATCATTAAGGATATCAACTTGAAGAATAACTTGCATAAAATATGAACATGGTGAATAGGCTTTATTCTGTAAAGAAGAAATAAGTATTTCATAAGATACTATTGGGAAAAATGTTTAATGTAATAACTTTTCTATTTCAATTAATCGTTGTATTAGATGTAACAAGGTGTAATTAATTTTGAGTCTGAATTGGTTGTATGAGTTTATGGCTTTATGCATAATTGAAATAAGCTTAGGAAAGTTCGAAATAGGATAAGTTGAAGGTTTAAGTCTATCAATCATGATCTCTCAAGCAGATAAAAGGTGTTAATTTAATTGTTTCACTTTAATATACTTGCTTTCTTGCTTTTTTACTTGTGTGACATAATAGAATGAGTTTTAATAAAGTATAATGACTGCTGAGGAGCAAAGCTACTTTTCTGGCACGTTTCAGTGCTATTCATTTTTTAGTTTAATAATATAATAATGGAACAAGAGAAATAAGGTTGTAAAGTTTGGTTTCAAAAATAATGTAATAAAAGCGGAAAGTTCGGCACAGCAAAATTGTAATACAATAAGGTGAAGAAAAAGAAGGTTGGTGTAATTTTGCCAAGTAAGAAAATATTCTTAATTGGCACCAGTTCACACAAAAAAGTGTTTGGCTGACTTCCCTGCCGCTCTGCAAATTGATGGGAGAAACCAACTCAAATAATCCCACGCGTGCTTCACATGATAAGGTCTTATTATTCTGTCATTTATTATTGTTTGTTAACCTAGTTTTTAATCCTTATAATAGAAAGAAGTGCTTTAAAAAGAAACCAAGAATATAATATCCCTTTTTTCCCTTTTTGGAGTTTTGAATAAGCACCACCATATCCCATTCCCTTTTTTTTTTTTGTTGGTGACAAGCATGCGCAGAATCAGGGCACGAAGAAGATAATAGCAGTTAGAATCGCGCAATTTTTAACGGTATAAATAGCATTAGATTTTAGCGGAAACTCTAGAAGGTAGGACTAATCCTATACGCTTAACCGCTAGGTCTCGGGTATTGTACATGAATGTTAAATTAAATTGTAGATTAACTGGTCTGCTTTTTAATGACGTAATCTCAATGATATTAATCTCTTTAATCAGCTACCCCCTTGTTTTTGTCTTGAAAAGGAAGAGAAAAAAAACAGTTTAAGTTTTAAGAAGGACCCATACTAAAACGGGCTCTGGACTTTGTGTCCGGTGTCTAGTCCTTTAATATTCCCTTGTGAGATGGGCAACGCGTTCTATACTTTTCGTGAGCACTGTTGCGAGAGGTTTGATTAGTCTAATTCTATGATTCTGAAGACAGAATTGTTTAAGAAAGGAGAGAGACGAATGTAGAGGGGATTGCGTAATTCGCGAAAATTTGAGGAAGGGCGCTTATGCCTGAAAGTTTTTCATGAAAAGATAAAGCGGCTGGAAAAGAAGGAAAAAGAGAGAACGCTTGATGTTTGAGATAATATTTTCGCCTTTTATCCTGTTTTTTCTCACGTTCTTAAAGACTAACCAACCGGCGATGCTGGACATCACACGATATTTATGTTATTATTTTATTATTATTATGACTACTTTCTCTTAGAAGAATAAGAATTAAAGAGAGAAATAGGTGTTGTAGCTTACTTGTAAAAAAAGCTTAATTTTGTATTAGATCTTTTTTGTTCTTTCAGCGATTGTCAGACAAGACTAATTAATTAAAATATGAATGACGAGACTGAAATAAGAGTTTGGGAAGAATGTTTTTAGTTTGAGTTAATTGCAATCTTTTAGAAGTATTTTTTTAAAATAGCTCTTGAGAATAATAAAATATCCATTTAAATTATTTATAGTGAACTGGAACTCTTTGTACGACGAGGAACTTAACCGTCGTGATTATTAAATCAATTTAATTAATAATTTATTTAATTTAGTTTGGCCTTGTCATATTGTCGGACAAGACCAACTAAATTAAATAAATCTAAAAAAATAAATTATTATTAATGATTTTAGTAAATACACAACGGAGTTCCTTGTGTTTCTTCCAAGAGAGGGTTTTGCCTGTCTGAAAAATCAGAATTGATTTATCTGCTTTTTCATGACACGTAGACCCATGCCCCTTTTTTTTGGGGGGGGTAAAAATCTGAAAAAGAAAATTAGTTATTTATTGTCATTGTAGAAAAAAAAGTGTTAACTGTTTAACTCTGAAGAGTAAACATTTTTTTCTCAACAATTAACAAAAGAGAACAGAAAAATAGTAAACATTGTAATCTACATTTTTTTCTTTTTTTTTTACTCCTTTAAACTTAAAAACTATTTTCTAATTAGACGACCCGTTAATGTAATGTCGACTATTTTAAAAAGACAATTTTAATTCTAAGTAACAACCAAATTATAAATTTTTGAAAGAAAAAAAATGACGTTCAGCACGAAACGCGGACTCACAGTTATTATTTATTGGCTAAATTGGACTGGAAATTGATTTATTGC
>CM042171.1:60918270-61019540 GCA_023376005.1 Doryteuthis pealeii | reverse complement strand
AAGATAAGAGAGAGATAAGATTCTGATCTGTTTCTAATGCTAGAGCGAGAGATTGTTTTTTGCTTGAGGTGGGCACCACAGTCTGGAACCGTTGTCAGGGATTAGGGACAGATTGCGGAGATTGTTTGTTTTGTTTGTAAAATTTAAATTTAATATTTGTAGAGATTCATAATTTAAAGTTGGTATAATTAATGTAAAGATAGAAAAGTGTGAGTTCAGGGTCATGAGAGTGAACAAATAATATCGATGAAGTAAATCAGTGCTGAAGATGTATCGAGTCAAATTGTATGGTTGGTTTTGGGTTTGGGTAGTTTGTCAAGGCAGTAGTCAACGCTTTTCAGATCCTTTAATGCTGAATCAGTCATTTTGATATTCGGTTTCTTACAGTACCTGCTGTTGCTTAAATGGTTACTCATCAAAGTTCTAGAAATGAGATGAGAGATATACAAGGTGTGTCAAAAAGGTATTGAGATTGAAGGTACTTTTTGACACACCTTGCATTCTGAAAAAAATTAACGTTCTATTCATTGTTCATTTCTATCTTGGTAAATACAGCTTCAATCTTGATACTTTTATGACACACCTTGTAAACATTGTTGATTTAATTATTTTTGATTTCTAAATGTTAACCATTGTAATCATTAATGCTTGGTGAGGTCAAAATTGTTGTAGGGGTGAGTCCATGTGGGGTAGTGTCAAATATCCATCAAGAAAGCAAAAACCAAAATGTCTTCAAGAGAAAATAACCCAACACAGGTTGACATGCCATAAAATCTAACCAATCAATCAAAATTTAATTGAACCATTTGATAGTATTCAAATTATTTGTATTAGAAAGGAATACTTGAAACCATATAACTATGCAATAATTATTCGTATTTGATGATTATTAAATAGGAACAGGGTAATTCCATGTTAAATCATTCAGAAAAAAATCAAATTGTCACTCAACCCTTCAATTTTTCAAAAAAAATTTTCTATGTGCGGTCTATGTTAATGTTGAACAATCCCCAAAATTTGAGCTTCCAATTCCCAAAATTGGCAGAGTTATGTTGATTTTTAGTTCTCCAAATTTTGTAGGGTTCACGAAAAATGGTGACTTTTTGTTATCTATTTTTGTCTGTAAAATGAGTTCTAGAGCATCCCTACCACTACAAATATTTTAGCCCAAGAAATCCAAAAACTGTAGCGTTAGTTTCGTATTTGCCTGGGGGAGTTGTCTGCCCGTTTAGTTCGCTGGTTCCGCTTGGGGGCGTTTTATATTTAAGCAGCTGGTTCAAACGCTTCTCTCTCTTTTTCCTGTTCCTGATACTACGAGACACATGGGTTAGTTAAGGTCTACCCCTTCTTGTTGGGGCTTCGTACCCCTCTTACATTACTGTAAGTTATTATTACAGCATGGACTATTCTTAGTCTCATGTCTGTACTTTTATGTTTATCTTTATTTATGTACTCCTTGTGTATGTACCCTTTTATCCATGTGCTGTATACGTATTAAATGTTTTGTTTATCAAACCTTTGTCGGAGTTTGTATCCTCAAGTAAATATAACTTTGAATCCTTTTTACAAGGCTATCAAAAAAAAGTCTTAAAGTCAACCAATTTTAAGTTACTGATGATTTCTGATTTTTTCATAGCAAGATCAATATCCAGATGTAGCACTGCATCTGTGACAAAAAAATGTTTCTATTATTATTTCACATATATTTAACATTATTTGTACCAAAAAGATAGTTTGATTTTTGCTCAGAACCGAAGCTACAACATTAGTTAAAATTTTGCAAAGATGCCCTATTACCAAAACTGAATTAGTTGCGATTTAGTTTTTTTTACATATGTTCCGTCATTAAATTATCTTTCCAAAAATGTAAAAATTATTTATATCCAAAAAAAAAAAAGAAAAGATATTTGTACGGGGGATCAATTCCCCTTACACTACCTTTAACAACATTTTACCTACCAAACAAAGGTAAAGGGCAGTTGTGTGTATATGTATGTCCGGAGGAAACTTCAAAAATAAAACAATTAATGACAAAGTAAATATATATACACATTAAGTATCACCAGAGCTTGGTTTTTGAGCAAAAATAATAGAGATTTCATTTATATTCATGAAGATAGTTAAAAAATTTGATTTTTGCTCAGAACCGAAAATACAACATCAGTAAAAAATTTTGAAAATCAGAAATCAGTAATAACTTAAAATTGGTTAATTTTAAGACTTTTTTGATTGCTTTTTTGGATTCCTTGTAAGAGTGCAATTTGTATTGTAGTGTGTTGTATTGAATTGTATTGTCTATTCAAATATTTCTGAGCAGTACTGGAAATATTTATTTGTGTGTGAGTACTTTTGTGTGTAATATATACTTTGGCAGCAATTCAGTGGCAGGTACCTGCATCGCACGCTAGTGAAAAATTTGCACCAGTGGCGGTGAGCCAGTTTTTCATGACAACAATGATGGCTTCCACACAGCCTGTCCACACAGCCTGTCTTTCATCAGCTGGATTCGTGTGAATGAGCTGATTGTGGCATTATTACTTTCATGGAACTTCTACTGCCATATCACCAACATTCAATAGTGTAATGGTTATCATCATCAGAAATGGATACAGAAACACAAGTTCATGTGACCGAGCTGATTGCGGTATTTTTCCTTTCATGGAACTTCTACTGCCATATCACCAACATCCATCATGTAATGGTTATCATCATCAGAAATTAATACAGAAACACAAGTTCATGTGCTCGAGCTGATTGTGGCATTTTTCCTTTCATGGAACTTCTACTGCCATATCACCAACATCTCAGTGTAATGGTTATCATCATCAGAAATTAATACAGAAACACAAGTTCATGTGTATTTTTTTTATTTTTGTTTTTTTAAATCTGTGTTCCTCAGGTTTGCTTTTAACCCCATCTCTTTTTGGTGGTCGCACTGAAAAGAAGGCATTCAAAAGAGAAGGAAAGGAAGAATGAAAGAGACAAAGGCAGAAGGTGGCTTTGTGACTTAGGCTTTATTGTATTTAAATGTAGATTGGATATTCTTGGTTGCGTGTTCCTCAGGTTTTGCTTTTAACCCCATCTCTTTTAGGTGGTCGCGCTGAAAAGAAGGCATTCAAAAAACGAGAAAGGAAGAAAATGAAAGAGACAAAGGCAGAAGGTGGCTTTGTGACTTAGGCTTTATTGAGCGGGTCATAGTAGCATGTAACAAGGGGATATCCCCTGGCTAGTAGGAGCGACTACACTCAGTTGCGGCCTAAATCCAAATAGCCGAAATATTCTCTTGGGTGTAGGGAGTCAGTCCTTTTTGTCGGACATGCGCAGACGGGTTTTTCCGGTGAAGGCCCCATGGGAGTTTGTTGTTTTTTAAATTCTATTTCTCTTTCTATTTTCTTATTTTCTCTGGAACAGGAAAAGAGGCCGAAAGGGTTTGAACCCGGCGCTTAAATACTATAGCCCCCTAGCGGGCACCAGCAAACTAAACCGGGCAGACAACTCTCCCAGGCAAATACGAAACTAACGCTACATGTCTGACTGGACACATGGCGTAACTGTTTTGAACCAGTTTAGCTCAGTCGGTATAGCGTCCGCCTATCTATGTATCTATCTATCTTTCTATCTATCTCACTATGTTTCTATATGTGTATCTATCTATCTATCTACCTGTCTGTCTATCTATCTATATCACTATGTTTCTATCTCACTATCTATCTATCTATCTATCTTTATTGACCTGGTCATAGTCGATCGTGGCAAGGGGATATCCCCTGGCCAGGAAGCAATTATCGCCGAAATATTCTTTTGGGGGTAGGAAGTCAGTCCTTTTTGTCGGACATGCGCAGAAGGTTCTTCCGACGGAAGGCCCCATGGGAGTTTGTTGTTTTTTAAATTTATTTCTCTTTCTATTTTTATTTTATTTTTGTTTTATTTTAATCCCCACAATATATAAAATATACGTTCGATTTCACTTTTTCCTCTCTTCCATTGATTTTTTAGCCTTTACTTTCTATATTAACTCTTAACATCCTATACCACCTCATTCCACCCGGCTGGAAGTCACATTCATTTTCCTAATTTACCCCAAACGATAGCCTTTATTTAAATGTAATATTAAACATATCTAGAAGTCTTTAATTTAAGGGAAATAACAGGTAACTTTAAATGAAAAGGCCATTTTTAGCCATTTATTGATAAATCCTTATAGGAATGGGGATCTGGACTTTGTTTAAATGTAATACTAAACATATCTAGAAGTCTTTAATTTAAGGGAAATAACAGGTAACTTTAAATGAAAAGGCCATTTTTAGCCATTTATTGATAAATCCTTATAGGAATGGGGATCTGGACTTTGTTTAAATGTAATACTAAACATATCTAGAAGTCTTTGATTTAAGGGAAATAACAGGTAACTTTAAATGAAAAGGCCATTTTTAGCCATTTATTGATAAATCCTTATAAGAATGGGGCTCTGGACTTTAAAAAATTCTCAACAGGATGTTAAGAGTTAAAACTTCACCAACTCACATTGTTTACATTGGTTTCTGTGACCGAATTGATTAAGCCACCATCCATGAAAGACAATCTCAGATTTTGTGGAGGCTTTATTTTTTTGTTTCCCAAATCACGCTAGTTATTTCCAGGGTGAGAGGGCATTTAAGAAAGAACGCTATGATAATAAACAGCATTACTAGTTGTCTAGCAGTTGTTTTTTTTTTGGGGGGGGGTTTACGTTTTTTTTTTTGGCAACAAGACTAACTTCCTCGAAAGCAAATCAGCTGTTGGTTCACTGATAACAACAAAAAAAAAGTTTGGGGTTGGGGGTGCATGACAGCAAAGCGGGGAGGGTAGTGGAGGTGGTTGATTAGAACACTGTGAGTTATCAATGAGCTTATAGAAGAAGAATGTGTCGAGTGCTCACCAAAGGGAAAAAATGTAGGTTTGCCTTGTTTACAAGGAAAACAGGGGATAAAGTTTTCTGAGAATAGGCACAAACAAACAATGTATTTGCGAATCTATATAAATACTCAGAAGGGCTACCCAGCATTGCCAGGGTGGAGGGAATAACATCACTTATAACAATATAGTAAAAAAAAAAAAAAAAAAAAACAATGTGTTCTATAACATATTGAAGGGATTGCATTCTTTAGTTGCCACGGTTCACCTATTTGATGCTAGGGGACACGAGAGGTAGTTATCTCTCGTGTCTGTCTTGTTTACAAGAAAAGCAGGTATAGACACACACAAACAGTGTATTTGTTTATGAATTTATACAAACTAGCAGGACCTGTGGATATACCACGATATGATAATTTAATTATTACAACATTTGATATGTTTACTTGTTGATACCAAAAATTAAATCTTGAACTTGTACCTATTTTTGAGGAAATTGTATGAAATATCTTAGACAAAAATGCACTGAAAATGGTTTTAAGATAATGACACCCATTATCTTAAAACCATTTTCAGTGCATTTTTGTCTAAGATATTTCATACAATTTCCTCAAAAATTCGTACAAGTTCAAGGTTTAATTTTTGGTATCAACAAGTAAACATATCAAATGTTGTAATAATTAAATTATCATATCGTGGTATATCCACAGGTCCTGCTAGTTTGTATAAATTCATAAACAAATACACTGTTTAATTTGAACTTTAGTTATAATTTTGTCATTTAATTTCATTTTAATAGAATAAAATAACAACATTCCCTGGTTTAAATACTAGAATTGTTCTAATCAATTTTTTGGCCAAATTTTGCAAAACCGAGGATTTGTCAGCACATTTTTGTCTACGATCTTTGATGCCATTTCCTCAAAAATTGGTAAATGTGAAAAATCTAATTTTTTGGAATCGGTACTAAGTCAACCAAGACAAAATTTTCAATGTTTCAAGTAATTTGATATTTTAAGAAAGTGAAAAATCAACCAACCATACCGTACCTATGGTTTCCTAGAGGCTTGGCGTACCTGTTGTGCCGCCCACCCCACAATCCGCGTACCAGATACGCGAAGTTTTCTATGCAGGAAGTCACAACATTTTCTTCAAGTTCCTCAAACCAAAGGTTTTTCAATAAAGAATGCGGTCCGACGAAGCTCATGGATATATATTGTCCTGGTTTGTAAGTGAGAATTCCCGCGGGAGTTACGCCCCTTACAACATTTCATTCCTTTTGTTTACATGATATTTACCGTGTACCCCACTTGTACGGGTCAGGCACAAAGTCCCTATTAACGTGGGACCACCCACAAGCCGAAGCTCATGGAGTGGCAGGTGAAAAAATTGCGTCGATCCCGTCGGCATTCCCCCTCAAGGGGGGCGCCTCAGGCACTGGGCAATAAACCCAGCCCTGCCCCTTTAAATCGAGGGGGCAGGTGTTGCCTGGGGGGATGGCCCCCTGGGATCGACGCTATTATTATAACAGAACCGGTCCAGTGGCCGAAGCTCACCGGACCCCCGGTCGAAACTGGGCGCGGGCTTTTGTTTACATCTGCGAGTACTTTGTTACCGGAAGCGCTTCTTGGGGTTACCCAGAATCCTCCACCTGCGTGCAGGCCCTTTAATTCTTTTCCACATTAGCTTGGCTATTATACAGACGTGTTCAACCACCTCTTTGTGTTCTTCCTTAAAGAGAACAGTTTCTTACTATCGCGCCTTCTACTTCACTGTATATACGCTTTGGATAAGATATATACAGTGAAGTAGAAGGCGCGATATATAAATATATATATACTAATCTTATTAGTAAACCCTTGCGGTAAGAAAAAAAAAGGGCAAATAGTTTGTTAGTAAAAATATACTACCAAACTTCACCTGGGGAATAAATGAAAAAAAAAAACACCAAGAGGGCCGCACCAACCGAAAATAATCAATTAACACTATAATACTTGGCCAAAAGCCAATTATATATATATATATATATATATATATATCTGGCTGTTCAGCATTCATCACACACACACACACATACACATATATATATATATATATATATATATATATATATATACATTAATTATTAATTAATTAATTTTCAAAATTAGGTACGACTTCAATTAAGCACATATTCTCCCAAAAATTGTCGGCTAAAAAAAGCCATATCAAAACACATCGTCTGTTTGTTTACTTCTTTATATATATATATATATATTATATATATATGTGTGTGTGTGTGTCCTGCAAGATGATCTAACGCATTATAAGCAATTGGTGTTAGCTAATGACTTAACAGCACCCTAATTCTTCTACTGTGTTTACAGCTGGATGTTATCTCCACACATTCATTTAACGACTCTTCTGGGGTTCGGGAAATTAGCTATTAACAATTTCTTCTCTTACCATAATTCGCTTTGTATATAAGCAGGTATTTTCCTCTCTATCCCCCACCCTGTCGGCTGGAGCTATAAAACACGCCAACTGCATCGCTGCTGCAATGGGGGCCACCTGTTGTAGCTTACCAAGGTCAAAGCATCTAACGATTGCTATGTCGGTGGCCGGAAGTCGACCTTAACACATAGTTATTTACTAAGCTTTGCTTAGATGTGGCACAAGACCAGAAGTATGAGGCACCCAGTGAGAATCGAACTCACTAACAATGGTCTGCTAAGCTAGCTTGTTAACCATTACACCACGTGAGGTGCCCTTATTTGTAGTATCTAGTTATTTACTAAGCTTTGCTTAGATGTGGCACAAGACCAGAAGTATGAGGCACCCAGTGAGAATCGAATTCACTAACAATGGTCTGCCAATTTAGCTTGCTAACCATTATACCGTGTGAGGTGCCCTTTTTACTAAGCTTCGCTTAGATGTAGCACAAGGCCAAATGTAAGGGGCACCCAGTGAGGATCGAACTCACTTGTCATGGTTTGTTAGTCTACCTTGCTAACCATTATGGTCGGCATTTATTACAATCGCACGCCTGCAAATGAATTGTCACGTGCTGCTTACTACATAGAGACACGTGGTGTAATAGGCTCAATTGGCCGGTCACAGCAAGCCCTAGCACCTATATGATTGTCCCAACCCCATTGCTCTTATGAAAAGCCCCAACCCTTTTAATCGTATATGTGCTAGAAGGCAGTGGTTGAAGGATTTAGTGTCTTGGGTTGAACTTCTTCTAATCCAATTTAGGATCTCTTGAGAATATGGAGTACCCCTTCATCACTATTATTGGAGGTGGTGCTGCTCTGGATTGAGAGGGTGGATGAGGGAAGATCCAATGTCTGCCAACAGGACTGTGACATACCACAGAAGCATAAAACCCCCAGGGTTGGCCGTGACAAAATTTCTGCGACCTCATCACCCCTAACATCTGACTGCCTAACTCCCCAGATTTCGATTCCCAGGTCTATTCTGAACCGGATGGATAGCACCTCAATGGGTTTAATACAAAAAATGAGTTTTAAAAAACATGTTTAAAAATTGAGTTTAGAAAGAAAAATTGAATACCCATCAAGAATGAAAAAAAAAACCGTCTTCGGCATAAAATAACCCAACTAATTTAGTGCATAAACAATCTCCCTGGTCTAGCGCTAGTGAAAAAGGAATAGACTCTCTCATTGTCCTTCTGATACCAACAGTATGTCACTCCGCCAAGTTTATGAGTGGTAGTAGTTGTTAAGGTCCCATCTGTGGGTTAAATAGAAAAAAAATGAGTTTGAAAAAAAAAAAAAAACGTGTTTAAAAAGTTAAATTTTAAATACCCATCAAAAACGTATAAAACAAAACGTCTTCAGCATAAAATAACCCAACTAGGGTTGACATGCCATAAAATCCAACCAACCAAAACCAACACGTGGCTTTAAACTATATTTAAATAATAGTGGGAGTAAAATGAGGAAATTAATCCGGCAGTACGTTCAGAAAAATATAGAACAAACATAGGATGTTACAATGGATGGTAATTTATTAGTCGTAGTGTTAATGTTCGAACATTTCGGGGTTATTTCCTATAAGTCTAACATAAACAAGGGGAACTACTCTTGACTGATAAATTATTTATTTTCCAATTAAACTAACCCTAAACCCTAACCCTAAACCCGTCTTCTTTTTTCCTAGTAGATCAATAAATAAATAAATAATTCATCAGTCAAGAGTGGTTCCCCTTTGTTTATGTTAGACTTATAGGAAATAACTCATTTCAGTTTATAAAGTTTTAATATCTTGTTTGTTAGGGTTAGGGGTTAGGGTTAGGGGTTAGTTTTATAATTTTTTTTAAATCTAAAAATCGTCTGTTAAAACAACCGGATATTGATGGTGTAAATGAAAAACATGTCCTTTCTTAATCGAGATCAAAAAGGGGTGCCTAAAGGTCATATGGCCCAAGAAACCTTCTTCAGGAATTTTCCTGAAGAAGGTTTCTTTATAAACCGAAATGTTTGCACATCGACACTACGACTAATAAATTTAAATGATAGTGAAAGAAGCGCATCCAAGATTTCAACTCAGGTCATCATGTCCCTTTCTTCAGAGGATAATCATTACGCTACCTAATTTACTTTGTAGTCAGAATCTCGTAAGTGCGTAGATAGAATTAGAAGAATTTGAACTGAGCAAGGAGATTCCATTTGGCACGTCAATGAACGTGAATATCCCACCCAGATCTTTTTCTTCTTCTCCTTCTCCTGTGTGGGTGGACGTTTACGTTTTTACATCACAAATAGTAAAAGGAATTTTTTCCTGAAAGCACTTATCTACACAATCTGCCAAATTCTTTCTTTTTTCCCCGTTACAACTAATGAGAGGAATTATTGAGAATTCTACAAACGTGCCAGGTACTCTTCTTCTTCTTCTTCTTCTTTTCTTTCATTTCTTCTTCTTCTTCTTCTTCTTCTTCATTCTACTTCTTCTTCTTCTTATTCTTCTTCTTCTTCTTCTTCTTCTTCTTCTTCTTCTTATTTCTTCTTCTTTCTTTCTTCTTCTTCTTCTTCTTCTTATTCTTCTTCTTCTTTCTTCTTCTTTCTTCTTCTTTCTTCTTCTTCTTCTTCTTCTTCTTCTTCTTCTTCTTCTTCTTTCTTTCTTCTTCTTCTTCTTATTTCTTCTTCTTCTTTCTTCTTCTTCTTCTTCTTCTTCTTCTTCTTCTTCTTCTTCTTCATTTCTTCTTCTTTCTTCTTCTTCTTCTTCTTCTTCTTCTTCTTCTTTATTTCTTCTTCTTCTTCTTCTTCTTCTTCTTCTTCTTCTTCTTCTTATTCTTCTTCTTCTTCTTCTTCTTCTTCTTCATTTCTTTCTTCTTCTTCTTCTTCTTTCATTTCTTCTTCTTTCATTTCTTCTTTCTTCTTCTTATTTCTTCTTCTTCTTTCTTCTTCTTCTTCTTCTTCTTCTTTCTTCTTCTTCTTCTTCTTCATTTCTTCTTCTTCTTCTTCTTCTTCTTCTTCTCTTCTTCTTCTTCTCTTCTTCTTCTTCTTCTTCATTTCTTCTTCTTCTTCTTCTTCTTCTTCTTTCTTTCTTCTTCTTCTTCTTCTTCTTCTTCTTCTTCTTTTCTTCTTCTTCTTCTTCTTCTTTTCTTCTTCTTCTTCTTCTTTCTTCTTCTTCTTTCTTTCTTCTTCTTCTTCTTCTTCATTTCTTCTTCTTCTTCTTTCTTCTTCTTCTTCTTCTTCTTCTTCTTCTGGCCGCAGAGGGTCTCTCATTCTTCCACTATGCTAGAGGGTGTCAGCTTGATCCTCCCAATTTACCTGCCAGCCAACATACCTTGCCTACCTCGGTCGGTGGTGGCAACGAGTGGGCAGGGACAGGGGGTCGAGAGAGGAGGGCGTTCGTTGGGCGGGGAGGGGGGGTTGAGTGGAGAAAGAATTCCTCTTATGAGAAAGACAACTTCTTAATCATTCCTTCTCTGCACTTTTACACAGATTTTTACACAAATTATTGAATTGTACGAAATATTGTGAATGCAAAAATACTTATATACTGAACATGCACTGAACATGCACTTAATTTACCCCCCCTCTCCCTCCTTCACTCATTCTCTCCCCCCCGTCTCTCTTTCTCTCTTTCTATATATATATATATATTTATCATGGGCCGGGTTAGCTCAGTCGGTAGAGCGTTCGGCTAGAAACCACAAGGTTCCTAGTTTGATACCGGTCCTCACCAACTCAGCGTATGAGTAGCACAGGGATCTGTGCGGTAAAGTAAGAGCTGATGGTAGGTGTGGCGCTCCACCTCAGATGCTAAAACAATCTCCTTGGTCTAGCGCTATTGAAAAGGGGATAGACTCTCCTCGCTGACTGGCTGATACCGACTTTAGGCCACCACGAAATTGCCACGAATATCGACCTTCCTCAGAGTAAATCCTTATTTTTTGAAATTTTGTTATTTACTCTGAGGAAGGTCGATATTTATTTGTGTGCGGAACATTTCTACATTTTTTCTATTATTATTATTTCATTTCATTTTGTTATTTAAAAATAATAATAGATGGAATAATGTACACATGGATAAACTCTTGACCGAAACACGTGTAAATTAAATTAATTAAAATATCCTATTTTATCCATTCAATACTTTCTTTCCTTTATTTCTCTTTTTAACATACCGTCGGATTCACTTCCATTTTCATTTTACATATATATATATATATATATATATATATCTTATTATAATGGAGATTGTGTGTTTTTCTGTCTGTAACCGAAACTACATCACTACTCAAGTCACATTTCCTTTAATTATTTACATCACATTCTCCATGATTTTATTCTTATTCAAATCTCAATTATTAATAAAATTGTTTTACATCATTAAGACTGTTAGCTATATCTACATACTAATAACATGCAATTGTATTTATATATACAACAAAATAGCGGATTACAGTGTGAATGGGAAGGCTAATTTGCATATTGTTATTAAAAAATTTGATTTTAATAAATATATGCTTAGTATTATTGATTTCTAATTGTTTGGTTTTATCTTATTTATATATGAGCAAAAATCTCGGGGATAAATCTTAAAAGAAATTCCTCAACAAGACGAAATAACTGTAAATTTATTCTTTACTTCCTATTTTAACTAAATAGTTGAATTAGGAAAATTTACCAATGAAAGACGGGAGTAACGATAAATGATGGAAGAGTTAGTTTCAAAGTTGTTCTATTTTTCAATCATACCCCCTCTGTTCCAAATCTTTTTATCTGCATTCTTATTCAGTTTCATTAGCCTTTCTAATTTAATATGATATTTTATTATATTAAAACTTAAATACTTGCACCCGGAGGGTGCATATATTTGCTAGTATCATAAAAGTAGATAAGCTGAAGTGACTTTGGACAAAGTCTTTTGGCACTCCAAGACTGAACTATTTACTATCCAAAATTTTTTTTCATTCCACGATTCTCAATTCAATTTCGAGTCAAATGCCAGAGACACTTAACATTCAAGTTAACCGACGTGTTTAATGTGATGTGAAGAAATGTCTGTTATTCTTTTTGTTTTTGTTTTGTTTTGTTTTTTGTTGTTTTTTCAGGTCATTAACTTTTTTTAAATGTCACCGACAAGTAGAGACTGACCATTACTTATCCAATAACCATTTTTTTTGCCACAATTACAGCCAGTATCGGCTTAAATTTTCAAAGGTTTCGAATATCCCACTGATATTTTGAGGACAATTGCTAGTAGCAGCAGCAGTAGCAGTAGCAGTAGCAGCAACTCTGCCATTTCTATCTATCTTTTTTTCTTTTTTTTCTTTTTTTTCTTTTTTTTTCAATTTTTGATATTAAACACATTGTTTAATACTCATTTTTAAAAAATCTATTTAACACATAGATGGGACCCTAACATGTACTACCACTTCAGGTCCACCCTCACCCGGAGTGGTAACCTATATGATTTTCCCAACTGTATTGCCCTTATGGCAAGCCCCAACCCCTTTTTATCATATGGGTGCTAGAAGGCGGTGGCTGCGGGTCTACATGTCCTAGGAATGACGTTAAACTCTATCTGATGGTGAGGTTCCAGTTTTGGAGGTTTGGGGAATGTGGAGCACCCCCTCATCACCATTGCTCCCTGGTCCACTCTGACCCAGAGTGGTAGTACCTGTTAGGGTCCCATCTATGGGTTAAATAGAAAATGTATTTATAAAAAAATTGTATTATCCATTAAGAATTGATTTATTTCAAAACTTTATCGCATTAAATGACTGAGGTTGATACGTCGTAAAACAAAACAAACCAAAAACCGGAGTGGTAGTACCTGTTAGGGTCCTATCTAAGTGTTGAATAGATGAAAAAATGTATTTACAAAAATTGACTTGTATGTACTTATATCTATTATCTATTATCATACTAAAGCTGAGCGAACCAACTTTTATCTCCTAAAGGCTTTTTACTGTTTAGTTTAATGACACAAAAGTTATACTAAATCATTCCTTAGTTTTAGGATTGAGTTATGTTTGAAAAATTTCCATTTTAATTGGTTACGATTAATTGTAATTTGCAATTAAGTCAAAAACTGACCAGTCCCTTACTTTACATTCTGCCAATCACTTTTTCCTCTCTATGTATCTCTTGATTACCTCCTCGTTATATTGTAAAAAAATTATAAAGAAAAGGGTAATTAGAGTTATGGCCCTTTGTCTGTACCCTATATTGCTCCTGCTGATGGATTGGGTTTTTTTTGGCTGCTGGCAAGTCAGGGAAAAAAAAAGGAAAAAGTGTTGGTTTTTTTTTTTTTTGTTATTATTTTTATTTTATTTTTCTTTGTATTTTCGTTGTATTCTTTTAAAACATAATTTGTATTTTTTTCAGTTACCATATTGTTACCATAGTTACCGCAGGAGAAAAATTCTTGCAAGCATAATAGTTGTAGTATAATTATTATGGTCTACGGGGAATTCGGGAATTGAAAAATAAAACAGTAATCAGATTTCTGGAGAAAGAAAAGTAAAAGAAATAAGAAAAAAGGTTAAAGTTTGGAAGAGTAAAACTAAAGTTCCAGGTTTTGACCAGAGCCAGATGTGACTCTCCCACCACCGGAATGAGAAAACAGAAGAAGAAAAAAATTGTCCTTTTTCGGCTGGGCTCTAGTGGGAATCAGACGTGGCTCCCAGTTCCCCATATGTGTTTGGGATAGTAGTACTGAGCTTGATACTATGTTAGAAGATAGAATAATTTGACCATACCCTCTCTCTCTTTCTCTCTATCTTTCCTTCTCTCTAAAAAAAAGAACCCACGAGCCTGAAAGGAATAAACAACCATTTGTAACTATAAGCCTTGAGTATGTTGTTTCTGAACTAACAACTATTACTACGACTCTAACTTGGCTCTATGCGACAATAATATCATTTGTATCTAATAAATTTTTAATTTTAGGCTTACAGCAGTATTTTGTAATTTTTCTGTGTAACCATTTTTTTTAAGTCGCACACCAACTATTACATCAGCTAGTAAGTTTTATTTTGAGGTGCTGACTTCGAGGATTAAATTCCGACAATATATGTTAGTTTCTCTGGAGAGTAGAGAGAGAGAGAGAGAGAGAGAGAGAGAGAGAGAGAGAGAGAGAGAGATGGGAGAATTTGAAATGTATTTGTATGTTAAATATCATAACCAGCAACCCATAGCTTAAATTAGGTCAAAACTTTCCTTTCTTAAAAATCTTAGAAAATGATTTTAATGCTAATCTCACTTATCTAACCAGAGCTCAATGGGTGACTCAACGGGTCATGTTTCATCTTGTGTGTTACTATAATCATTAAAAAAAAAGAATTGAGTTTGAAAAAAATTAAATAATGACAAAGTAAATACATATACACATTCACTATCACCAGATCTTGCTTTTTGAGCAAAAATAATGAAGATTTGATTTATATTTGTGAAAATAATTAAAAGAATTTAAATAGTAACAGTATGGATTTTTTTTTTGCATTTATTATTTCATATAGGAGACATTTTTCTTTTCAGAGTGTCTACACACTATTTTTCTTTTTCTTTTTTTTTTTTTTTTCCCTGACGCCCACACCAGGACGGATCAACACAAATTCTTTTTTTATGTAGGGATTTTAATAGGGCATCCGACAAGGATCCAACTCACGTAATGGATCTGTGAGACTAACTTTTTGCCCCCTCCCCCAGGGAACGCCAGGTAGTCACTTCTAGATTTCAACCCTATTTTTGGTTATTTCCTATAAGTCCAACATAAACAAAGGGGAACCACTCTTGACTGATAAATTATTTATTTTCCCATTAAACTAACCTTAAACCCTAACCCTAACCTCGTCTTCTTTTTTCCTAGTAGATCAATAAATAAATAAATAATTTATCAATCAAGAGTGGTTCCCCTTTGTTTATATTGGACTTATAGGAAATAACCTTATGTTTGTCTGAGAGAGGGTTAAAAAACAGTTTTACCGTTTCTTTTCAATAAGAAAAGCTAAATAAAAATGTAATAAGATTATACATCAATGATATATCAAAAAAATAATTTAAAAAATTTAATTAATTAAAAAAAAAATGAAAACAAAATTAATTAATAAAGAATAAAACAATATAAAAAGCAAATAAAAGAAAAGAAAAAATACAAACAAGAAGAAGAATAAAATAAATGATTTAAAATCAAAAGTCTGAATTTTTAAGATGAGGCTTGATATTTATTATTTTGATTTTTTTCAGACTGTTGTCCTTATCTTTATTGTTCTTCAACCCTTTTTTTGCTCAATAGTCAAACTATTATATTAAAAAACGATTTGAATCATTGCTTACTCGGATACACCAGATGAAAGCCTGACGGAACAACAGCCGAAACGTTGTATTTTTTAGATATCCGATGAAGATGAGGACAACAGTCGAAAAATCAAAATAATACATTAAAATCAAGAATATATAAAATAAAAGAAAACAAATCTTGTTTAAAATAACTCATAAATATCTGCACAAGGGAGATAACTCTAATGAAGTTTTTTCCCTTTTTTTAATAATCAACTGAAATCTCTAAGCAAAATGAGAAAATAGTAACAGCATCTGTGGATATACCACAGTATGATAATTTAATTATTACAACATTTGATATGTTTATTTAAAAGCTATTGCTAAATAGTTCAATATATAAAAAGTATAATAATCTTGATTTAACTGTCTCTCACTCTTTTTTCTTTTCCTTCTTTTCATCTTTTCATTATGTTCACAACCTTTCTTGATCTTTCCCCAACTGTCTTTCTTTCTTTTTTATCATATTTTTTCTGTTAGCTGTTTTGTTTCTTCTGTTTTTTTCTTTATGATAAAAAAAAGAATGGTCCATTATTTAGGTGAGGTGACAACACTCATAAGAAATAAGAATTCAGCAGATAAGCAACACCAGATAATCAGAATTTACATTTTTGCATTTCATGTAGGACGATTTGGGTGGTCTCATTTTTAACCAGAGGGTGATGCAAGTGTGAAACTACCTGTTCTGCACTTTGCACTTTCGATGTACTTTGTCTAGTTCCCCAAGCGTTGTGAATTATGTGCTGGCTGAATTTAAGGCACAGTCAGAAAAACAGGCTCACAAGGATAAAAAAAAAAAAACAACAACAACTACAGGTGTTTGTAAACAAGACGTGGATGGAAGAAGGGTGTGTTTGATACTTCTCTTGTCTATCCAACAGTCTGCTACTGGCTAACCCTACCGGCGATCTTAACAGCTCTAACTGCTTAGTGCTCGAGTTTAGCTGTATTTATGTCAAATTCCCCTTCCCCAACCATCTTCTCCGGACCACACAGATGGCCAGCACTTGAATAAATCGCAGACTTCTAGTCGTCATTAACCCTTAAAATTAAAGTAATTAAATATTTTTTTCAGACACTACGTTTTCAATATGATGACCATTAATTTTTTCAAAAGAGATTTTCTCCTAAAAATCCCTTTTGCTTTTAATACCTGGATGCTTAAGATATTATCATCAAGTGGTCCCATTTCATGG
The DNA here is from genome assembly GCA_023376005.1 of Doryteuthis pealeii. NCBI lineage: Eukaryota > Metazoa > Mollusca > Cephalopoda > Myopsida > Loliginidae > Doryteuthis > Doryteuthis pealeii. The sequence continues at coordinate 61,002,652 of CM042171.1, read as the reverse complement.
TGGTCGTACAAAACTTCACGGCCTAATCTTTGGATTTGTAAAAAGGTCAACCACCCACCCCTTTTACTTATGCCGGGCCTTAACCTATTCTCTTTTTTATTCATTTATTTATTTATTTATTCTGACCATGTTCGTCTTCAACCATAGTATCACACAAGGTGATAACAGTCGTACTTTTAAGGAGCACAAGTATTAATGCATAGATTGTTTGTGTTTGCTTCTGCTATACATTGATTATTTCCTTCCCTGTCAACTGGAACATTAGAATACACCAACTGCACCTATGCAGAGGGGTAAGTAATGGGGCCACCCGTGATGCTTAAGGATGGAACCAAGATGGCTGAGCAGTTCATGACATGCAACACTCTGCTTTGGCCCTTGCTTGGGCTAGATGGGCGGTCAGAGAAAGCCCCTCCGATCAATCGGCTGGTCATGTCAAGCCCTAGCATCTATATGATTGCCCCAACCCTATGGCAAGCCTCAACACTTTTTATCATATATGTGCTAGAAGGGGGTGGCTTTGGGTCTGACCCAGAGTGGTAGTACCTGTTGGGGTCCCATCTATGGGTTAAATAGAAAAATATGAGTTTATAAAAAAATTGTGTATCCATTAAGAATGAATTTATTTCAAAACTTTGTTGGCATTAAATGGCCCACTGGGTTGATATGCCATAAAACAAAACAAAACAAACCAATTTTATATATATATATATATATATATATATATATATGAAGAGAAAGTGGAAGTGAATCCGACAGTATGTAATATAGTGAAAAATTGAAAAACCACAAGTTCATAAAACGAGTGAATTTTCTTTTTTTTTTAAAATAGATTGACCGACAAAACAAAAGACTCTCACAGTATCCTTATTCTCTGTGATAAATTTATTTTTCCTCAAATTAACAAAAGCCCTGATGAAGATCTATTGAAACAGATCAAAACACTGCAGCGTAGGCGAAATAAACATCAATCGTTTTTTATGAACTTGTGTTTTTTCAATTTTTCACTATATTATATATACTAGCAAATATATGCACCCTCCGGGTGCAAGTATTTAAGATTTAATGTAATAAAATATTGTATTAAATTAGAAAGGCTAATGAAACTAAATAAGAATACAGATAAAAAGATTTGAAACAGAGGGAGTATAATTAAAGATTTGAAACAGAGAGAGTATAATAAAAAATGGAACAACTGAAACTTACTCTTCCATCACTCTCGTCTTTCATTGTTATTTTTTTTAATTTAAGTATTTAGTTATAAGAGGAAGTAAAGAATAAAATGACAGTTATTTTATTTTGTTAATGGATTTCATTTAAGATTCATTGAAGAGACTTTTGCTTATATTCATTAAATAAAACCAAACAGTTAGAAATCAATAATACTAAGCACATATTTATTAAATTCGATTTTTTAATATTAATATGCAAATTAGCCTTCCCGTTCACACTGTAAACCGTTATTTTGTTGTATATATAAATATAATTACATGTTGTCAGTATGTAGACATAGTTAACAGTATTAATAATGTAAGACAATTTTATTAATAATTGAGGTTAATAAAAAAAAATCATGGAGAATGTGATGTCAATAACTAAGAGAATTGTGACTTGAGTAGGAATATAGTTTCGGTTACAGACAGAAAAACACACAATCTCCATTATAATAAGATATATATATATATATATATATATCAGAGAAGAAATGTGAAAAAACACAAAGATGTTATTAATTAAAGTTGTATTTATTGACTAATATTGCAATATTTCAATCTGTTTAAGATCATTATCAGAGCCGATCTGTTATGTAATGAAGAAAATAGTTCTTTTGATAAATATGACAAGTTTGTAAGGGAAATATATGTATATATACAAATTATGTAAATATTTGGTTTGGTTTGTTTTGTTTTACAGGCATATCAACCTCAGTGGGTCATTTAATGCCGACAAAGTTGTAAAATAAATCAATTCTTAAGTGATAATACAATTTTATTTATAAACTCATGTTTTTCTATTTAACCCATAGATGGGACCCTAACAGGTACTACCACTCCGGGTCAGAGTGGACAAGGGAGCAATGGTGATGAAGGTGTGCGCCATATTCCCCAAACCTCCAAAACTGGAACCTCATCATCAGATAGAGTTTAACGTCATTCCCAGGACATTGTAAATATTTCTACTCTACCTTACATAATTTATAGGCACCCTATCAATTATATATCACTTGCCTATTTATCTCTAAGTAGGATCACTTATTCATTTTATTATTTATCTGTTTGCTTCAGTTTCAAACAAGATATTGATTTCAAAACAAAGAAACACGCTGAAAAGGTCAATATTGATCATTATGACTGAAATTGATGGATTATTGATCAAATGAAAAGCTGATCTCTCTGACAAAATAAAACAGGAATTCTTCCAAGTCAATACTGTTAGCTCAGTCGGTAGAGTGTTCGGATAGAAACCACAAGGTTCCTAGTTCGATACCGGTAATCGCTAACTCAGTGTATGAGTAGCACAGTGATCAGTGCGGTAAAGTAAGGAACTGATGGTAGATGTGGCGCTCCACCTCAGACGCAAAAACAATCTCCTTGGTCTAGTGCTATTGAAAAGGGAATAGACTTCCTCGCTGACTGGTGATACAAACTTGAGTCCAACCCGACACTTTACTTTACTTTATATCCTGAAAGTAGCATTGTAACTATTCTACCTTTTCACTAGTGTGAAAGGATTTGGTTTCGCTTGGTTTACGGCATATCAACCTCAGTGGGTCATTTAATGCCGAGAAAATTTTGAAATAAATTAATTCTTAATGGATACTCAATTTTTTTTTTTTTTAATGACATTTTTCTATTTAACGCATAGATGGGACCCTAACAGGTACTACCACTCTGGGTCTAAGTGGACTAGGAAGCAATGGTGATGAAGGGGTGCCTTCCATATTCCCTTACATAGATTGGTCGAACAAGGCCAGAAGATAGGTATACCCATTTTTCGTCTGCTTTTCATTTTAAAAACGAATTAAAATTAACTAAATCGATTATATAAGATCACATTTTTGTCGAAAAGTAATTATATAATGTGAGCATCAGTAAAAAAAAAAAAAGCCTAATAATATTACACATGTAATTATTTATAATACATTTAAAACGATTTTTTCGGTCAATATCTGATTTAATCAGATATTTCTGCTATGATAAATTAATATATAAAATTCATTAAAATATGAGTATCATGATGTTAAGTTCAAAATGTCATATAGATATAAAAAAAAAACATATTTTTAAACTACTTTAGTATCAAATTTCTTAATAATTTTTGCCGAAAACTCTATTGAAAATTTACCCCCCCCCATTTAAATAGAACAAATATAATGTTTTATTCAATAAAATAATAGCTAATTAATTATTGAAATGTAGGTACCACCAATTTTCCCTTCGGTCTTTGTCTTTTTATTCATACTGTAAATAGTTTTCAAAATTATATAACCCCATCAATATTTGAGCCCCCAAAATAGGTGGGATCAGTCAAAGTTAAATGCCCTTAAAAAATCAGAAAGTTTTGAAATAAAATAACTGATGCATTATAAAATCCATTCATTGATAAATCAACACTGAACATTTATTAAAATTGGATAATTGCCTGATTTTTGGCAAATTTTTTGTGAAAGGGGTTAAAATTATTTTGTAAAAACAAGGATTTTCAACAAATTGGGTATACTTACAAGAACGTGTATTACATTAAGTAACAATATTTTTGTTTATCTTATTTTCCTTTCCTTACATGTGTCTAATTCAGTTGTAATTTAAATATATATTACATTATTAAGTTTTTCTGTTTTATTAGGTACATGTTACAAAATTTACAAAAAAAAACAAAAACAAATATACAAACGAATACTTTCAATTTGTTGTATAATAATATGAATAATTTTAAACTATAAAACAGAAAATACAATCCTGAAATATACAAATTCTCAATGATTTTAGTTTCAAGAATTATTTTCCTCTTACCCCGTCTAACTACTGTCTTCTACTTTCTCTCTCACACCCTGGTGTTCCAAATTTCATTTAGTCCGGTCATGGACGCGTACTTTAGCTAGTATATATATATATATATATATATATATATGCTCACACACATATATATGTCTATATTTTATCCGAAATATTAAAGAAAACAAATATATAGATAAATAAACAACATACTCGTTACCTTTTTTCCTTCGCCTTGTGATAAGCCTACAAAACAAATTCCAAGCCATATATATATATATATATATATATATATGGTTGGAATTTGGTTTGTAGGTTTATATATGCTCCCATCCCCTAGGGTCGAGCACTCTAGGGCGGATCTCGCTGACTGCCGATAACTCAAGCGTAAACGCAACGCTCTTCTATATAAGAATGGAGCACTCTATGACGGCCTTTACACACAAAGCGATGTGTGTATTAAAACAGTTAAAATCCCCTTCCCATTCTGTAAGTGAAGACAGCCTAATGGTTAAGGTGCTGGACTGACACCCAACCGATCGGATTTCAATTCCGGCTGTAGGTAACTTACAAAATATCTAGCCACACTGAAGAGACTTGATAAGTCGAAACACATATCTGTGGATGACTCTATATATATATATATATATATATATTATATTATATATATATATATGTTAAACTCTTTTATTTCAGTATTTCACAGTGTTTGGGTGTTCAATAAAATCGCTGTTCATTCAAACATCAGTCGAATCTTGTGTCTTCTTTTTACCATAAGAAGAATCAAGAAGCTGCTACTGTTTTGCCTTCATCGAATGCAACCCCTCTTTCCCCCATACATGCCCTCTCCGTTTAACATATCTGTCTGGGTGTTAAACCTACAGGGGGCTATTGCACATCCTATACTGCATTCTTCTGCACTTATCTTCTCGCTGTCCATGATCATCCGTGTCATCTGCCACACTTCACCTAGGACCTCCACTCTAACGCTGGAATAATCTGTGCTAAAGGTGCCTCGGTGGACCCCCGGCTGAAAGATGAACAATTAATAAACAAAGAGAGAAAGGAACAAATAAGACAAAGACAAAATCAGGTGAACACAGCAAAATGACAAAGAGACCACACCCTTCAAAATCGCATGTTTTTTCAGTTGGTTCAGGCAAAACATGACAAGCCAAACAGATGCGTGTCACCGGAGGTAAGTCAACTCATTCACCACACCCACCTCCTCCCCAACCCCATCTCTGTCAATCCGAGGTAATAAACCCTGACTCATCAATAAAAAACCCAAAGAAAACAGACTGGATAATCCTTGGAACAACCAATTCAAACCCAACTACGTCATTGGATTTTGGCGTTTAATTTTAGATTTCTTCAGTTCCTTACGAGTCTCTTGTTCAGCCAAGATGCATCTACACATCTCTCCAAAGACATTCCACATTCCTTTTATCTCATTTCTATCTGAGGTTGGTTGAAAGACATTTAACATTTCTTACCTTTTTGTTATTTTGGGGCTATCCGCAGAATTGCATCCCGGTCTCCTGCTTTAAAAAAATGCTAGGCGGTGATAGCTGAAAAAACAACCCTCCCTACGAATGAAGTCCCTAGCTGAAGTGGTGCCTGCTGAAAAAAACAACCAGCACTTAAGGCATTTTCCCCGAAAAGTTAATGCAATATTTTACCCCCTCCAATCTTTTTTCAAAAAGTAAATGTAAATATTTTAACTCTCCCCTGTTTAAAATATTTTAAAGGGAGGGGGGCTAAATATTTACATTTACTTATCGATAAAAAATATGGCTTACTTTTAACGCCTTCAAATCACTAAAAAAAATAATTTGTAGATAAAAACGCCTTCAATCTGCTAAAAAAATTTTTTTTTTTTGGTATTTCATTTTATTTTTTATTTTTTCGACAATCAAATACAATAAAAAAAATCAAAAGATTTTTTTTTCAGTATTTTTTATTTTATTTTAATATATTTATTTCCAACAATCAATTACACATTTGTAGTAATAAATGAACACACATGGCTGAGCTTGAGAAAAGCTTTATTCTACTTAGAATACAGTTGCAGTTTCTTGGGAGTTTATATACTTTCAGAAAGTTAAAGATTTACACAAAGAGGAGGTAATAATAAAAAATAGGGGAAGTAACTTTCAATTACTTATTACAACATTCATATTCATTCATAGGAAGGTGTTTTTTCAGCTATCACCACCTAGCGTTCTTTAAGGCAGGAGGACGGACCCAATTCTGCAAATAGCACCATTATTTCTTCTCCCTTAAATGTACGTATTTGTCAACAATGCATAACTTTTACATTCTATTTACGGTCTCCATTTTGTCTTTATTATTTTTATTTCATTGTTTTATTTTATTTATCCTTGATTAGCTGCCCTGTCGGCTGGGACATTAGAATACACAGACTGCACTCTGCAGAGGGGTATTTGCCTCATACCCCACTTGTATGGGCTGGACACAAAGGTCTCATTTTTAGGTGGGCTAACAAAAATTGCGTTGATCCTGTCGGTATTCCCACTCAAGGGGGCGCCTCAGGTGCTGGGCAATAAACCCAGCCCTGCTCCCCTTGGGGCAGGTATTGCCTGGGGGAAAGCCCCCTGGGATCGACACTATTAATTGTACTTTTGCCGCGTCCAGTGGGCGAAGCACACTGAATCCCCTAAGAGGGGTAAGGTCCCCCCGATGGGGCCACCTGTTGACCGTGGGTGGCTTAAGGATGGAACCCTAGTGGCTGAGCACTCCACTTACTTAGGCTAGATGGGCAATCAGAGACCCCTTCCAATCAATCGGCTTTCCATGTCAATCCCTAGCACCTATATGATTGCTCCAACCTTATTGCCTAATGGCAACTTCCAACCCTTTTTATCATATGGGTGCTAGAAGGCAGTGGATGAGGGTTTTCATATCCTGGGAATGACATTAAACTATCTGATGGTGTTCTTCCAGTTCTGGGGGTCTTAGNTAGTGTTTACTTCTCCTAGACTGGTTTACTTAGCCAAGGTTTGGTGTTTGGTAAGAACTGCTGAAATTGTCCAAATATGTGGGAAAGGTCTGGTGGGGTTGTGTTCGATTGCATGTATGCATCGGGGTGGGGTGGTGTAGGTACATGTTTGATTGTCACGTAATATTGGGGTTTAATATGTTGAGGTTGGACACAGGGGTGGGAAGGAAGGAAAATGTTTTAGAGAGGAGTTTGCCATGTATGTATGTATGTAAGTATGAAGGCTAGAACACCTGTGATTGGTCAAACATTTAATGTTACTCATTTTGCAACAAAGATATTTTTTGTCCTCCAACCTTTTGCTAATATGTATTTTCTTTTTCACGCACTATTGTAATGACGCCCTGTCGGCTGGGGTGTTAGAAATGCACGGCCTGCACCTCTGCAGAGGTCAAAACTCCTCCAATGGGGCCACCTGTTTTGGCATTGGTGGCGACTGATGCTTAAGGATAGAACCCAAGTGGATGAGCAGTCATGACTTGCAATACTCCTTTGGCCTATCTTGGGCTTGACGGGCGGTCAGAGAGGTCCCACTCCAATCACGGCTGGTCACATCAAGCCCTAGCACCTATATGATTTTTCCCAACCCATTCCTTATGGCAGCCGCCAACCCCTTTTTATCATATGGGTGCTAGAAAGCGTGCTGAGGATCTACATGTCCTGTGAATGAGGTTAAACTCTATCTGATGGTGAGGTTTCCAGTTTGGAGGTTTGGGGAATGTGGAGGGCACCATTCATTTAACATTGCTCCCTGGTCCACTTCTGACCTGCGAGTGGTAGTACTGTTAGGGTCCATCTATGGGTTTAAATAGAAAAACATGGTTTAACAAAATTGTATTATCCATTAAGAATTGATTTATTTTCAAAACTTACCGGCTAAATTAACCCACTGAGGTTGATATACTGTAAAAAACAAACAAACCAAACTATGGTAATGTTACTGGGAATTTGTTCTATAAAGAATTAGCTATTATATCTTATAGTTATAATTATACTCTTATAATGCATTAGGCTTCCATAAGAAGGTACCTAACACAGAATGTTTGGTAGGAAAAAAAAACCTTTACTCATGTAGCTTGTTTTTTATAAGTTAATTGCTTACTAACCACCACATTGGTGTAATCAGGAACCTTTGTCGTAATCAGGAGCCTTCTTGTTCATAACTGTAAGTTAGTTTTAAAATAAAGGTCGTTAGATTTAAAACCCGGAGGTGGTAATTTCCCATAACCGTTGAGAGTTTGATTGACATTTGATGACCCCCAAACTAACCTCCAGTGCAGAGACGTGAGAATAGTTAAGTTAAGCAGCATTCCGTCCAGCTTTGAGAGAGTAGACCATATTGTCATCTCCAGGTCGGTCTCTTCCCATGGTGGAACCATGGGCTAGATAGAAGAAAATTAAAGCTTCGATTCAAGAAAAACAAAAGTCTTGTTTTATTAATTAATGAAGAAGGCAAGCAATGTCAGACAAGACCAGACCAAACAAGAAGAACTAAACAAGAAACAACTCAGCAGAAAGACCTAGATAGAAGTCAGCCCAAGACAGGATCAATCTCTCCCCACAGAGGATAATCAATATGGGATTATAAAACTGATCAAGAACAAACAAAGTCTTGTATTTGTAAATATGAAGAAACAAGCATGTCCAGACAAACCAAAAGAAGAACTAACAAGAAATCAACACTCAGCAGAAGACCTAGATCAGCCGAGATAAGATGGCAGCCGAAGCAGTAAGTATTGAACAAGTAGAAAACTTATAAATGATCTACTTTATATCTATTCTAATCTATCTCTGTCTCTCTCTCTAATTATATAACCAAGAATGTCAGAAGGGTTATAACGGCTAATCAACATATACACACTAACTATGATGAATATCTGTGAGGATTAAAATAAAATTAAAAATAGTAAATAACACCAGTCCCCTGGAATCACGGACCAACAGAACCCCGAGCATGTGCAGGAAAAAAGACCCTTCTGACCGCCAAAGATAATCTCTCAGCCATTTTAACTTAGGCTTAACTGGACGAGAACGCTATTTTCTGGACGTGCAGAAATTTCCCTCCAATGAGTGGCTAAGACCCATGAATAAAGCCTAAACCAATGGTGTTATTTTCCATCCTTCATATTTGTTGATTTTTGGACACACCGGACTAATACCTATACACGTTGTATTTCGACCATCAAAAGTGTGGGGATTAAATCGAATTAAATAAAAAATCTCCCATGAGGCTTCAATATCGGAAACCCTCCGAGCATGTACAGGAAAAAGGACCCACTTCCAACCCCCAAAATAATCTCTCGGCTTAACTAGGACCAGACACTATTTCTGGACGGGCAGAAATATCCCCTCCATGTAAATAAAGCCTAAAATCCTAAAACTTCCTTTTGCCTTTGTCTCTTCCTTTTCTTTCCTTGAATTCCTTTTCCTGCGCGACCACCAAATATGATGGGGTTAAAAACAAACGCTAGGAATTTGCATCAGGAATAACCAGCTACTTTTTAACCTAAAACATTAAACCTCTTGTCACCCCCACATATTCATACATAATGGCAATATTTACAGATTCAAATGCATGCAGGTTTGGAGATGTCATTGCAAATGCCTACTTATGTTGTATACCACTACTGGACTTGACAAACAACAAGGAAAATATGATATAATACTATATATTTATTCTTCAAGTGCGGAGCAGGATAGTTGTTAGAGAGAGTTTACACATACAAAGGAGCTGTCGGGAGTTTGAACAGCGAGCGATTATTGAATTTCAGCCAAAATTCTAGAACTTATATAGTGTTAAAACTTCCACTTTGGCCACACCTCGTTGACCGTGACACCTATGCAGTTTTCTTATAGACAAACCTCTTCACTCACATAGCTTGTTTTTATAAGTCATTGCTTACATCCATGCATTTCCTGTGTTTATTTTTGGCCATGGATCACACCAATCCATTTACTGTGGTTATTATTGGCCAATGGTCACACCCATGCATTTCCTGTGTTTATCCTTGGCCATGGCTACACCCATGCATTTCCTGTGTTTAGGCATTATTTTCCTTTTTTTTATTTTCCTGTAAAAATTGAGTTTCAAAAAATTTAGTACCCAATAAGAATGAATAAAACAAAAACATGAGGTTCCAATTCTGGAGCTCTGGAGAATGTTGAGCAACCCTTCATTACCATTACTCCCAGTTCTACTATGACCTGGAGTGGTAGTACCGTTAGGGTCCCATCTGTGGGTTAAATAGAACAAAATGAGTTCTAAAAAAAAATTGAGTTTAAAATGAAATTTTTGAACACCCATCAAGAATGAATAAAACAAAGACTTCGATATAAATGACCCAACAAGGGTTGACATGCCCTAAAATTACCCAATAAGGGTTGACATGCCATAAAAACCCAACCAACCAAACCAAACCAAACCAACCCACAGTTTTTCTTTTGGCACTTGATTGATGATTATTACATTTGCTATCAAACCTCTCATAATCAACCATCCTACACTGACTGAATCATTTGCCGTCTACTTTCACTTTTACTTTCAGATAAACAATTTCAGGTGGTCAGCCCTGCATATTAAATAAGTGAGGATTAATATTATCAACTCTGTTAAATAATATGAAGATTTAGCAAGCTAGCATGATATAATAGTTAGCAAGCTTGGTGTTGGATTGGGTGTACCAGGCAGTAATTTTCACCTTTAATTGTTAAAATTCCTAGGAAATAAGGCATTAGAGAAATCTCCTTGACTTTCACTTTGAACTAAGCTGGTAGCTAGTTTGAAAGTCTCCGTGCGAAATAAACAAATCTTAGAAACTTTTTCGAAAATGATACAACTGCATGCTTAACACACAATATCATAAATATGTTCTTAATACAATGAAGTTCATTTCCAGATAATTTTATGCTAGGAATTTAGCCACTGACTTTCATTTGAACAAGCTGGTAGCCATTTTGAAAGTGTCCGTGTGAAATACACAAATCTTAGAAACTTTTTCGAAAACAATAACACAAAAAAATATAAAATGTGTTCTTAATACAAATTAAGTTCATTTCAGAACAATGCGCACGCACAATTTTATGCTAGGAATTTTGACAACTAAAGGTGAAATTACTACCAGGCTTGGGTACTTGGTGAGATTCCAACAGAATAAATGAGGTATGTGGGGTGGTAAGAGGTTTTTGTGTTTTAAATTTTCAAAGTATAATAATGAATGGAAAATCCGTCGGGTTGGACAGCCGGATCTCTCCACCGAAAAAAAGACGTTCTCCCAGTTTCTCCTGACCAAGTCCTTCTTGCCTGCAACAATCTTTTCTATCAGTCCTGCACCAAAGTTCACTTGCCTCTTGTTCCTTGTCGTATGTCAGTGCCCTCGTCAGCAACACTGGAACACAATTCCCCGGTGTGTTAAGGCAGGCTTTAAATAATACTAAAATCCCACATCCGGGTCAATTGCACAGTGTAGCAATTTACATGTGTGCCAATGAGGTAGTCCAATGTCAAGTCACGATCACAGATAAGGAGGATGTGAGTTCAATCTCCCTAATCACCATTACACTCTCCCCTGATCTCATCTTTTTACACGCCAGACATATCGTGCAGCTTTGAGATGCATGATTTCTCTCGCCACACTAGTACCGGTTTTATAGTGGTATTCGGTTATTTTTGGCTAGATCATTTTGCATTAGATATATTATGTTCTATATTATAAATCATATATTTCAATGTAAATTAGTTTTAGATAATTATTAGCATAGATTCGTGTCAACATTTTTGTGGGCTGTTGGTGAAGCAGTTTTACAGTGGAGATCCCTTGTGGCATAAAGTTTGATCCTTTTCTTGAAGTAGAATGATGTAGTATCAGTTTTTAATCCTTGTCAACTGATCGTGTTAAGGAGTCGTATTTTTTTCGTTTTTAATATAAATCCCCCCTGATCTCATTTTACACGCCAGACATAGTCATGCATGCTTTGGGGTACCACATTGTGAATTTCTCTTGCAAAAAGGTAGCTGGTTATTCTTGGTGTATGTTCCTAGGGTTTACTTTTAACCCCATCTTATTTGGTGGTCGCGCTGAAAAAGGAATTCAGGGGAAGAAAAAGGAATAGACAAAGACAAAAGGTGGTTTTATGATTTAGACTTTTATTCACGCGGTATAGCCACACTTGGTAAGGAAATTCCTGGCCAGTAGTAGTGTCTAGACCAGTGTTTTTCAACCAGTGTGCTGTGGGCACACTAGTGTACCATGAAACTTCCGTGGGTGTGCCGTGAGTGTTGAGGATGGTTGATCATCCTCTTATATTTTTATTTGATTACTTTAATATTTAAAAAAAGGGAAGAGACAAAAGGTGGTTTTATGATTTAGTCTTTATCCGTGGGTCATAGCCACCACGTGGTAAGGAAATTCCTGGCCAGTAGTAGTGTCTGGACGCAGTTAAGGCCTTAGTCAGAATGTCCGAGAGATTATCTTCGGGGTTAGAAGTGGGATCTTTTTCCTGCACATGCTTGGAGGGTTCTTCCGGTGAGAAGGCTGATGGGAGTTTTTTAAAAATTTTTTTATTCTATTTTAATCTCTCAGGTACACAATAAAATTATAAGGCGAAGGTACACATACAAGTTACATATTTATTACATGTTTAATGAGTATATATAAAAAGATAATGAAAACACCACAAAATGCTGTTAAAGTGAAAACATTTTATAACAATGCTGATATTGAACAACTATTTCGATTTTAAGCAAAATCATCATCAGAGCTTGTTTTATTCCGTGTTTTGTTAAGAGCAGAGACAAAAGTCATATGAGTTCAAAACAAAAACTTTGATGTTGCAAAAAAGTAAAAAGTTATACATAGTTTTGAATGTGAGCACTTCCGCCGCATTTTTCTCGTCATCAGATTATGTATATCTATTGTAATGTTTAATTTATACATACACGGGAACTAGGTTTCCCAGGCTATACAACATCACAATTGTCCAAGTACATGAAGAAGTGTATGGATGGACAAAAGAGGTGGAAACCACTGACTGTCTCTGGAGGTCTGGAACAAAAAGGTATGCACCATGTGTGATGCTCAAGAATGAATTGAACGAACATTTCAGCGTTAAAATAACCCAACATGGTTGGCATGCCGTAAATCCAACCAAACCAACCAACTTCTGGTTTTTGTATATTTCTTAGGACTTCTTGGTGTGTTTTCTTTTGTTATTATAAATGAACACAAGACTTTTTATATTTTTAGATCTCTTATTTACCTGTTAGAGTCTATCTAGGGTTAAAATAGAAAAATGAGTTGAAAAAAATGTGTTAAAAAAAAATGAGTTAAAAAAACTTTTTGAATACCATCAAGGCATGAATAGAAAAAAGATTAAATCCCAAACCAACCAACCAACCAACATGTTACCCCATAATTCACTCCTTATGGCAACCCCCCACCCCTTTTTATCATATGGGTGCTAGAAGGCGGTGACTGAGGGTCTACATGTACTGGGAATGACGTTAAACTCTATCTGATGGTGAGTTCCAGTTTTGGAGGTTTGGGGAATGTGGAGCACCCTTCATCACCATTGCTCCCAGGTCCACTCTGACCTGGAGTGGTAGTACCTGTTAGGGTCCCATCTATGGGTTAAATAGAAAATGCATTTATAAAAAAAAAAAAATTAAGTATCCATTAAGAATGAACTTATTTCAAAAACTTTATCGGCATTAAATGACTCACTGAGGTTGATATGCCGTAAAACAAACCAAACCAAACCAAACATAATTCACACAACGTTCATGATAACCACATATGAGATTCTTTAAAAAAATATACAATGATAAAAGTAGGAAATAACATTAGATAATTGTGCATTATGAACTTTTAATTAAAATCTTTCTTTCTTTCTTTCTTTTTTTATTTTAGAATTTTTGAGATGAGGCTGATAATTTTTATTATTTAGCTAACAATAATAGGACCAAGTATCCAATAGGCACCCAATTCATCAGTTTAAATATGAACCTTTCATTAAGTTGATGATTTGGGTGCCTATTGGATACTTGGTCCCAATAATAAAACACCTCTCGGCATTGTAAGATAATTTTTGAGGGAGGTGAATTAAAAATTCAATATCAGAGGGTTTTTATCATAAGTAAGCAAACCATCAAATTTTCTTCTTTTGTCTTATAATGAACACAAGACTTAATGTAATTTTAGATGTCTTTATTTTGCCAAGTTCCCAACATTAACTAACAAAGGTATGTTCGTCATGGCACTTAGGATTACTCTGTTTAATTCATTCAACCTGTTTTCACAATAAACTGACCAATCAGAGAACAGCTAAAAAAAGGTCAACCAAAGAGGTCAGGTCTTGTCTATCATTTTACGGGTATTTTCCATGACTTGAAATTTTGAATTCTACACTTACCATTTATGTATTAATATGCCTTGTTTCTAATCTTCCATCCGTTATCATCTGCAACACCCTCTGATTAAAAATGAAACCATCTTAATCCTCCAAGATGCAATACAAAAATGTAAATCTAGATTATCTGGTGTCACTTATTGCAGATTACTTATTTGTCCCATTTTATTTCACCCAATTTTTAAAAATGAAATATTCCAAATGTCGTTGGCATCGCTTAAATCCCACGTACGTAAAATGAAAATGAATTGAGACAAAAAGAAGTTATATTTTGTTTTATTTGTAATATTGAAATTGTGAATTATGGAATATATTTTGGTAATTTGATCTGTGTCTTTCCGGCCCTCTTGCCCTAATTTACACTATGCAACTATATTGAATCTTGAAGTTTCCGTAGAATTAAATAATTACAAACAAATATGTATATTTAAGTATTATATCGAATCATTATTGTATATTTTTATATTATTTATTGCAAAGACAATATTATATGTATGAAATTGCAAATAATTGTTTGGTTGGAGGGAATGTTTATGTGAAACATAACATCAAAGAAACAAGCAAAACGGCACAAGTAATGAAACAAGAAGTTTGAGTTGTAATAAATTGTCCTTTATATGCGATTTATAATTGTATTAAATCAACAAATTACAAAGATGTCGTTTGGTTTAATGAATTTTCTTTTACAAAGTCTTAAACTTGGTGTTAAAGCTTACTTGTATTTCAGTTCATTTTCGGTCTTCGAAGAGGATTAGTATCGTGATGACTTATCCCCTTTGCTGACCACTGCCTTCTGGTCTCTACTACTATAAAGATCTTTTCTCTCTCGCCACTCTTCAGAATGTCCATTTGTTGACAGGAGTTTTGAATTTTGGGCATCAGTCAGTCTGGCTTCGTATTTTAGAATATGATCCTTTTTTCTTTATTCCTCAAACCTGAGCGTAAACAGAATCTACAACTATGAAACCATTAACCAGACATAAAAAAAGTTTGGCAAATGATTTTTCCCACTGAATTTATGAACAATGTTAAAAAAAGGTGTGGTTTTGTTTTCTGGCTGGATTCAATGAAACGCAGACACTCTTATTTACATGGAGATTGTGTGTGTTGTCTCTAAGCCGAAACATAAATCACTACTTCAAGTCACAATTCCCTTAGTGTATTGACGTAACATTCACGATGAATTTATTTTTTTTAAAAACTCAGTTATTGATAAAATTGTTATACCTTATTAATACTTTTTGACTTTATCTACATTCTAATAAAATGTAATTGTATTTATTTATGCACAAAAAAGCCGGTTATCAGTGTGAACAGGAAAAGCTAATTTGAACTATTTGATATTAAAAAGTTTATTTTATTAAATATGCGCTTGGTATTTTGATTCTAATTGTTTGGTTTTTTTCTTAAATGAATATGGGCACAAAACCGGGGATAAATTCTTAAAAGAAATCCTTTAATATAAAGAAATACGTAATTGCTATTCTAATGTACTTTGACCTAATTCTTAACTAAATAGGGTTAAATTGGAAAATTGCAGCAATAAAAGGTAGGGAGTGAATGAAAAAATGAATGGAGGACTTAGTTTCAAATATGGTCTATTCTTCGCATTAATATCCACCCTCTCGTTTCAAATCATTCTTGATTTGGGGATTTTTATTTAGTGTTCAAGTACTTTCAATTTACATATTTACATTACATTAAAATTTATTTATATTTTGCACCCGGAGGGTGCATATTTTGCTAGTGGTATCATATAAAGGTGATGACCTGTCGTTTATTTTTTGTTTCAGTTATGTGGTTGGGTGAGGGGCAGCAGAGTGTGTCACAATGAAAGAATTGTCCAAAGGAGTTAGTGACGAGAGGTGACAAGGTTATGTTCACGGCTGAACTCGCTGTGACTGACTGCCTTCGAAATCCACTTTATATACGATAATATGCCCACACGCATTTTTTTTATATTTGATCTGATAAGACAGACTTCTTTTTTTTATATATTTTTCTTTATGTTTCTCTTTGTGTTTCTTCACCAGAAGATTTTTCTCCGTTGCTCGTCGATATGCAACGTTTGCGTTTTATGAATTTTTCCTTTTTACAAACACATTCTGTATTGGGTGTTAAAGTTTCTTGTATTTCAGTTCACACCGGTTCAGAGGGGGATTAGTATTACCAATCTGAGAAAAACCTGGGAGAGGCCCCCTTGTTTTGATTTTTTGTTGGGGGGGGCTTTGGGAAACACCTTTGGCCATTTCTGTCTCTAACTACTAGATATCTGTAATTAAATAGAATTCTTTGGTACTCTTCTCTCACTTTCAGAAATGTCCATTTAGTGGCAGGATGTTTTGGAATTTTGGCATCAGTCAGGTCCTTTATTTATCTATTTATTAGAATACGATAACTTTTTTTTTTCTTTGTTCCTCAAACGTGCCCTAAAAGAATTACAGCTTAAGAACCATTATAAACTCTAAGACAGTAGTATTAGTAATAAAGAGGTGTTATTGAATTGAATTTTACACTTATAAAAGGAGAAAAGGCAAGTTTTTTAAACAAGCTCCAAGATAGATAGATAGATTATAAATTGTATCAAAATGAACAAAAGTTACAAGTTCGATTTGTTTATGATTTCCTTTTTTAACCAAAATCTTATTAAAGTGTTTAAAGCTTACTTGTATTTCAAATTCACCTCAGTTCTCACGGATCGACTGTGACTGGCCCTTCACTGGCACTGACTTTCTGCCCTCTGCTACTAGAAAAATTACTTCATTCCTGCTCTCAGTAATTTCCGTTAAGTTTGGTGGGAGTTATTGATTTGGGTAGTTACAGTCTGGCTTTGTCTATTTTATTAGAATACAATCCTTTTTCTTGTGATCCTCAATCTACCCAACAGAATCTACAGCTTATGAAACCATTAACATCTATTGTCGGCGCTAAATAGCTCCTCTTGATTTTTTGTGTTCAATTGTGGAAATTCCACAGGTCGGTCAGTAAATAATTCGGTCCTATGAATTATGTAAACACAGTATAATAAACATCACAGAAAATAAACTAATATGAATATCTCATTGAACCATTGGTTAAAAAAAAATTCAAATAGTTGTAAAGCTAAGGATTTAGTAAAATTGTCTAATAACTGTTAATTTATCAAAAAAACTTATCCTCGCAACATACAGATAACTACTCAACATGAGTTACCCCTTGTCGCGTGTTATCTCCCTTTGAGGAAATTCTTTCATAAGGAGCCGTTAAAAATTGACAACCACTTCTGTTGAGTTTTAAATAGTTAATAAATGTATAAATTATCAAAAAAATTAAGCTTGATCCTAGCCAACACTATTACGAATAACTTACACAACATGAGTTATCCCCTTGTCATCGGTTATCTCCCCTTCAAAGAATTCTTTCATGAGGAGCTTGATCCTAGCCAATACTATATGGAGTGGCAAGAGGTTTTTAGGTTTAAAAGAGCTGGCTGTGGTTTTCTTGGTGCGTGTTTCCTTGGGTTTTTGCTTTTTTACCTCATCTTATATGATGGTCGTGTTGAAAAGGAAGGATTCAAGTAACAAAAAAGGAAGAGCACAAAGACAAAAGGTGGTTTTATGATTTTAGGCTTCATTAATTCTTAGGTCATAGCCACACATGGAAATTTTTTTGTATGCTTTCTTTAGTGTTTTATTTTAGCACACTTATATGATATCAAATATTCTGTCTAATACAAATAATTTGCAAATATAATCTATTTAACACGGAGATCGGGACCGTTTAACAGGTCAGAGTGGACCTGGGAGTGATGGGGTAGTAAGAGTTAAATGTTTTAGGCTTAAAAGGTGGCTGTGTTATTCCTGGTGTGTGCTAGGGTTGCATTTAACCTATCTTATTTGGTGGTCGCACAGGAAAGGGAATTCAAGGAAAGAAAGGAAGAGACAAAAACAAAAGTAGTTTTAGCATTTAGGATTTATTTACATGGAGGGAATATTTCTGCCTGTGCAGAAACAGTGTCTCATCCTAGTAAGGCGAGAGATTATTTTGGGGTTGGAGTGGGTCCTTTTTATCTGCCAATGCTCAGAGAGTTCTTCCGGTATGAAGCTCATGGGGATTTTTTTATTTAATTCTATTTTTAATCCACACTTTTGATGGTCTGAAGTAACAGACGTGTATAAGGGTATTAAGTCCTGTGTGTCCAAAAATCAAAATATTGGAAGGTTGGGATAAAATAATGCCAGGGAATTCAAGGGAAAAAAAGGAAGAGAACAAAGACAAAAGGTGGTTTTAATGAATTTAGGCTTTATATCACTGTCATAGCACCACATGGCAAGGAAATATCTCCTGGCCAGTAGAGCAGCGACTAGACAACAGTAAAAAGGCCTAAACTAAATGGCGGAGATTCTCTTGGGGATCAGAATCCTTTTTTTAAAGTTTTTAACGATTAAAAAAAAATGCTATTAAATACAACACACATGAATATAGTAATTTGTTTTTATTAAAATCAAAACTATTTTAAAATAAAAACGTGTCTTTGGTTAATTAATGAACATGAGTATCTTTTTCTTATAGTGAAATTCTTTGTATGTTAGGAAAGAAATGACTTCATTAAACACCATGATTACCAAAAACAGTAAACCGCAAAATATCTAATTAGAATATATATATATATATATATATATATATGTAAGACTTCATGTTCAATCACCTTGTATTCTTTACCTTTAAAGGTATTAGGCAAATGTGTTGATTGGGCCTGGTGGGACATCAGAAGAAGAGATCACAGACACCTGAAAGAAAAAATAATTTCTCTTATTTGAAATATTAAATGTAGAACAAAGAAACCAAATATAATCTATCTATTTATTTTTATCTATCTAATCAATGTAACAGGCTGTTTATATCTATCTATCTATCTATCTATCTGTGTATCTATCTATCTATACTAAATTTTCTTATATATATATATATATTAATTATATTATAAGGGTCATCCACAGACACGGTTTTCGACTTATCTAGTCTCTTCAGTGTGGCTAGACATTTTGTAAGCTACCTACAGCCGGAATTGAACTCCGGTCGGTTAGGTGTCAGTATGGCACTTAACCATTAGGCTGTCTTCACTTACAGAATGAGAAGGAAATTTTAACTGTTTAATACACACACATCGCTTTGTGTGTAAAGGCCGTCACAGAGTGCTCCATTCAAGAAGAGCGTTGCGTTTACCCTTGAGTTGGCACCGTCAGCGAGATCCCCCCAGAGTGCTCAACCCTAGGGATGGGGACATATATATGGGTCATATATATATATATATATATTATATATGTATGTATGCATGTATGTAAATGTTTTATTTGGCTCCCTGCGAGACCACATGGCTATGGCTTAAATAGACCACTACTGTTCTTCTACAAGGATGGCTTTGGCATTAATAATCTATGAACGTTGATATGCATTAAACAAGAAACAACTAACCATCCTTACAAGCCAAAAATGTGACACAACAGTTTTTGTGTGGGATTTTGTATATATATTATATATTTATATATATATATATACTTTCAATAAGAGAGAAAAACTTAACAAACTGTCATTTGACTATTATCATCTGTTATTATCTAAATTTTATTTGTTTGGCTAGAAAAAAAAAAAAAATAACATCCAATATGAGTCTAAGTATAAAAATCATACATAAGTGAATAGGTAGATATTCTAGGTTCCCGAGTCCGAGAAGGTTCCCGAGTCCAACAAGAAATACCTGAAGAAGACTGGCGGGCATCGGCTGAAACGTTGTACAGATAACAATAAAGATGAGGACAATAGTCCGAATAATACAAATAATACTAATCATCAAACCCCATCTCAAAAATTCAGAGAAATAATAAAATAAATCTTCATTATTTTTACTCAAAAGCAAGATCTGGTGAAGTGAATATGTATATATACTTGCTTTGTTATTAATTGTTTTATTACTGTAGTTTCCTCCGACATACATACAAACGTATTTACATACTAGTGATACCCAAAATTAAGACTAAATTACATTTTTGAAATGATTTTAGCCCCCCCCTCCTCCTAGGGAAAATAATTTACCAAAAATCAGGGAATTATTGGAATTTAATGAAATTTTCAGTGTTTATGTATCAATGAATGATCTTTATAATGCATTACTTATTTTATTTCAAAACCTTCGCATTTTTTTCAGGTCACAAAAAAAGTTACCCCCCAACATAAGGGGGGTGGGGCCCTTATGTTGGGGGCGTAACTTTTTTTTCAAGTTGGTCTTTTTCCTTTTCTAATTACAGTAAATAATGAGAAAAAAGACCAAAGTTATGAATAGAAACAAAAAAAAATTTTTATGGTGGCTTTTTCTATAAGAAAATAAGTACCGAAAATCGAAAAATAAAATATAAAAAATAATAAATAATTAATTTTTTTGAGATTTCTTTTTTTACTCATTTCATATTATTTAATTGGCTATTATTCATAAAAAGAAAAATTATACATCGATATTTTTCTGCTTAAAAGGGGGGGGTACATTTTCAATAGAGTTTTTTTTCAAAAATGTATACTTTCTTCGAAAAAAATAAGGTTTGCATTAAATAGATATTTATTTCTAGAATCTAAAAATATAACATTTTAAACTTAACATCAGACTTTTCATAATTTAAACGAATGTAATACATACATACACACAACTGCCTTTTATATATGTTGATACACGACACTTATATCCATTGCGCCCAAGTGTTAATAAGTTTGAAAAAGGTTGATAAATGTCAAAAAATCTAAATAATACAAATTATCAAGCCTCATCTCAAAAATTCAGACAAATTTTGTATTGCATTAATTTCATATTTATTAGGGTCCCATCTATGGGTTAAATAGAAAAATGTATTATAAAAAATGAGTATCTATTAAGAGAATGAATTTATTTCAAAACTTTGTCGGTATTAAATGACCGACCGAGGTTGATATGCCATAAACAAACCAAACCCTGGTCCACTCTGACCTGGAATGGTAGTGTCGGCGGACCGGAAGTTTCTTACTACGATGAAACAAAAGTCAAATGACAAAAATTAATAGTTTGCGCATGGGATTGCGCAACCTAGTAAAAGAAGAAATTAAATAAAAATTTGTACATTTTCAACCAATCAGAGACGTTCGCGCCTAAAAGGAAATCTATCAAATAGACCCTTTTGGAGCTACCCTCAGACTATAAAAAAAACAACTTTTCGGATCCCAACCAGAAGAAATTATTTCTTCTAAACCTAATCCATGTCACTTTAAAGTAAGACAAAGTAATTCACTTATAAGAAGGTATGAACTAATATATAAACTGTCTATCTCTCTTTATCAACCTTTATGAGATCATAAGATATATTGCTACTGACTGCCCGTTGTGACTTTGAACTCTTACCCTTTCTTTCTCACTTCATAACTTATAACATATTTTTCTTACATGTTATAATGAACTTTAAAAAAACAAATAACATTTTGTACACAAGAGTACTGAAAGAACTTTGCTCTGTATTATGCGTTACCTTTTGTAAACTCTTTTCTCAATACAAGTTTTTGTTTTATATCGAGTCTTGTTATTTATGCCATGTGCCTGCAGTAATTGAATGTTTTATGGTGTCTTTAAATGTTTGAATATTTTATTGATTATTGACCTCAAACTGGTGAACTTAATACAAAAAGATCGAACAGCCCTTACATCCACCATAGTAGTACCTGTTAGGGTCTCATCTATGGGTTAAATATAAAAAATGTGTATATAAAAAAATTGAGTATCCATTAGGAATTAATTTATTTAAAAACTTTGTCGGCATTAAATGACCCACCGAGTTTGATATGCCGTAAACCGAACCAAACCGGTGAATGTGGGGAATGGTGCAGCTGCTGCTAATAATGTCAACAAGAATTTGGTCAAATCTATGTATAATTTCAAATCCACCGGAAAGAATCCATGGGAGATAACTCTTAAAAATTAGACAGAGTTATCTCCCATATTATTTTCCTTTTTTTTTTCTCCTATTTTTCTTTAAATGGAAAAAAGATAAAATTTTCGTCACGTAACAGTATCGTTATAGGAATTGGACTCCGCTACCCGAGTTCAATTCCTGATGAGGCTGATTTAGAAATACAATAAAAATAGATTATTTTTTGTCAATCATCTCTAGGCCAGGTCACCCACCCCTTTCCATTTTACCTTGAATTTTGTCCCAAGTGTCGATCATGATAAAATTAGCCAAGATCAAACAATCTTTTTGCTACAAATAATTTTCAAAATATGTGAAATAATAATAATAATAGAAAAAAAATTGTCATAGATGCAGTGCCACATCGAGATATTGATCTTGCTAGGTAAAAATAAGAATTCATCAATAACTTAAAATTGGCTGACTTTAAAACTTTTTTGATAGCATTTTTTTATTTCCTTGGCCAAAACCAATTTTTAGTTGTAAGGAAGCTCTAGAACTCATTTTACAGACAAAAATTGGTGAGCTAAAAATCGACATAACTCAAATATTAAATTTATTACACAATATACACACATTCTTTATATTTACTTTCAGGAACTCTACATACACAACAACAAACTAATTACATTCATTCATTTGAATGAAATGGCAAAATCTTTTAACTACTAATATGAACACAATTTTAATTCTGAGCTTCTGTTATTGTTAGAGTTTTTTAAGGGCTAAAAGTAAAAATAAAATAAAATTTACAAATATTTATTCATAGATTGGTCGGAACAAGGCCAGAAGATAGGTATACCCATTTTTCGTCTGCTTTTCATTTTAAAAACGAATTAAAATTAACTAAATCGATTATTATAATCACATTTTTGGTCGAAAGTAATATATATAATGTGAGATCAGATAAAAAGTGATCTATATAATCGTTCTAGTTAAGTTTAGATTCTTTTTAATGGAAAAGCAGACGAAAAATGGTATACCTATCTTCTGCCTGTTCCGACAATCTATGAAAAAAAAAAAAAAAAAAAAAAATTTAAAAAAAAAAAAAAAAAAAAAACAAAAAAAAAAAAACAAAAAAAAATAAATATTGTAAATTTTTTTGATTACTTTTAGCCCTTAAAAACTCTAACAATAACAGAAGCTCAGAATTAAAATTGTGTTCATATTAGTAGTTAAAAGATTTTGCCATTTCATTCAATGAATGAATGTAATTAGTTTTGTGTTGTGTATGTAGAGTTCCTGAAAGTAAATATAAAGAATGTGTGATATTGTGTAATAAATTTAATATTGAGTTATGTCGTTTTTAGCTCACCAATTTTTGTCTGTAAAATGAGTTCTAGAGCTTCCTTACAACTAAAAATTGGTTTTGGAGGAATAAAAAAATGCTATCAAAAATTTTAAAGTCAGCCAATTTTAAGTTATTGATGAATTCTTATTTTTACCTAGCAAGATCAATATCTCGATGTGGCACTGCATCTATGACAATTTTTTTCTATTATTATTATTATTTCACATATTTTGAAAATTATTTGTAGCAAAAAGATTGTTTGATCTTGGCTAATTTTATCATGATCGACACTTGGACAAAATTCAAGGTAAATGGAAAGGGGTGGGTGACCTGGCCTAGATGATTTGACAATAAAATAATCTATTTTTATGTATTTCTAAATCAGCCTCAATCAGGAATTGAACTCGGGTAGCGGAGTCCAATTCCTATAACGATAACTGTTACGTGACGAAAAATTTATCTTTTTCCATTTAAGAAAAATAGGAAGAAAAAAAAAAGGAAAATAATATGGGAGATAACTCTGTCTAATTTTTAAGAGTTATCTCCATGGATTCTTTCCGGTGGATTTGAAATTATACATAGATTTGACCAATTCTTGTTGACATTATTAGCAGCAGCTGCACCATTCCCCACATTCACCGGTTTGGTTCGTTTACGGCATATCAAACTCGGGGTCATTTATCCGCAAAGTTTTTAATAATTAATTCCTATGGATACTCAATTTTTTTATATACACTTTTTATATTTAACCCATAGATGAGACCCACAGGTACTACTATGGTGGATGTAAGGGCTGTTCGATCTTTTTGTATAAGTTCCAGTTTGAGGTCAATAATCTAAATATTCAAACATTTAAAGACACCATAAACATTCAATTACTGCAGGCACTGGCATAAATAACAAGACTCGATATTAAACAACAACTTGTATTGAAAAGAGTTTACAAAGGTAACGCATAATAAGAGCAAAGTTCTTTCAGTACTCTGTGTACAAATGTATTTTGTTTTTTAAGTTCATTATAACATGTAAGAAAAATTGTTATAAGTTTGAAGTGAGAAAGAAGGGTAAGAGTTCAAAGTCACACGGCAGTCAGTAGAAATAATACTTATGATCTCATAAAAGGTTGATAAATAGAGTAGACGATATATATTGTTCATACCTTTTTAAGAATGTACTTGTCTTACTTTAAAGTGACATGGATTAGGTTAGAAGAATAATTTCTTTCTGGTTGGGATCCGAAAAGTTGTTTTTTTTTATAGTCTGAGGTAGGCTCCAAAAGGGGTCTATTTGATAGATTTCCTTTTAGGCGCGAACGTCTCTGATTGGTGAAAATGTACAAATTTTTATTTTAATTTTCTTCTTTTACTAGGTTGCGCAATCCCATGCGCAAACTATTAATTTTTGTCATTTGACTTTTGTTCATCGTAGTAAGAACTTCCGGTCCGCCACACTACCATTCCAGGTCAGAGTGGACCAGGGTTTGGTTTGTTTTATGGCATATCAACCTCGGTCGGTCATTTAATACCGACAAAGTTTTGAAATAAATTCATTCTTAATAGATACTCATTTTTTTATAAATACATTTTTCTATTTAACCCATAGATGGGACCCTAATAAATATGAAATTATGCAATACAAAATTTGTCTGAATTTTTGAGATGAGGCTTGATAATTTGTATTATTTAGATTTTTTGGACATTTATCAACCTTTTTCAAACTTATTAACACTTGGCGCAATGGATATAAGTGTTGTATCAACATATATAAAAGGCAGTTGTGTGTATGTATGTATTACATTCGTTTAAATTATGAAAAGTCTGATGTTAAGTTTAAAATGTTATATTTTTAGATTCTAGAAATAAATATCTATTTAATGCAAACCTTATTTTTTTCGAAGAAAGTATACATTTTGAAAAAAACTCTATTGAAAATGTACCCCCCCCCCTTTTAAGCAGAAAAAATATCGATGTATAATTTTTTCTTTTATGAAATAATAGCCAATTAAATAATTATTGAAATGAGTAAAAAAGAAATCTCAAAAAAATTAATTATTTATTATTTTTTTATATTTTATTTTTCGATTTTCGGTACTTATTTTCTTATAGAAAAGCCACCATAAAAAATTTTTTTTTGTTTCTATTCATAACTTTGGTCTTTTTTCTCATTATTTACTGTAATTAGAAAACGGAAAGACCAACTTGAAAAAAAAAGTTACGCCCCCAACATAAGGGCCCCACCCCCCTTATGTTGGGGGCGTAACTTTTTTTTGTGACCTGAAAAAAATGCGAAGGTTTTGAAATAAAATAAGTAATGCATTATAAAGATCATTCATTGATACATAAACACTGAAAATTTCATTAAATTCCAATAATTCCCTGATTTTTGGTAAATTATTTTCCCTAGGGAGGGAGGGGGGGGGCTAAAATCATTTTGTCAAAAATGTAATTTAGTCTAATTTTGGGTATCACTAGTATGTAAATACGTTTGTATGTATGTCTGGAGGAAACTACAGTAATAAAACAATTAATAACAAAGCAAGTATATATACATATTCACTATCACCAGATCTTGCTTTTGAGTAAAAATAATGAAGATTTTATTTATTATTTCTCTGAATTTTTGAGATGAGGTTTGATGATTAGTATTATTTGTATTATTCGGACTATTGTCCTCATCTTTATTGTTATCTGTACAACGTTTCAGCCGATGTGCCCGCCAGTCTTCTTCAGGTATTTCTTGTTGGACTCGGGAACCTTCTCGGACTCGGAACCTAGAATATCTACCTATTCACTTATGTATGATTTTTATTACTTAGACTCATATTGGATGTTATTTTTTTTTTTTTTTCTAGCCAAAACAATAAAATTTAGATAATAACAGCATGAATAATAGTCAAATGACAGTTTGTTAAGTTTTTCTCTCTTATTGAAAGTATATATATATATAAATATATAAATATATATACAAATATCCCCACACAAAACTGTGTGTCACATTTTGGCCTTGTAAGGATGGTTTAGTTGGTTTCTTTGTTTAATGGCATATCAACGTTCATAGATTATTTAATGCCAAAGCCATCCTTGTAGAAGAACAGTAGTGGTACTATTTAACCCATAGCCATGTGGTCTCGCAGGGAGCCAAATAAATACATATACATACATGCATACATACATATATATATATATTATATATATGACCCTATATATGGTCCCCATCCCCTAGGGTTGAGCACTCTGGGGGGTATCTCGCTGACGGCTGCCAACTCAAGGGTAAACGCAACGCTCTTCTTTGAATGGAGCACTCTGTGACGGCCTTTACACACAAAGCGATGTGTGTATTAAAACAGTTAAAATTTCCTTCTCATTCTGTAAGTGAAGACAGCCTAATGGTTAAGGTGCCATACTGACACCTAACCGACCGGAGTTCAATTCCGGCTGTAGGTAGCTTACAAAATGTCTAGCCACACTGAAGAGACTAGATAAGTCGAAACCCGTGTCTGTGGATGACCCTATATATATATATATATATATATATAATGAAAATTTCAGTAATAGATAGATAGATACACAGATAGATAGATAGATAGATAGATATAAACAGCCTGTGATACATTGATAGATAGATAAATAGATAGATAGATTATATTTTGGTTTCTTTGTTCTTTACATTTAATATTTCAAATAAGAGAAATTATTTTTTTCTTTTCAGAGTGTCTGTGCATCTCTTCTTCTGATGTCCCACCAGGCCCAATCAACACATTTGCCTTAATACCTTAAAGGTAAAGAATACAGTTGAACATGAAGTCTTACATATATATATATATATATATATATATATTCTAATTAGAATTTTTCGGTTACTGTTTTGGTAATCATGTGTTTAATGAAGTCATTTCTATTCCTAACATACAAGAATTTCACTATAAGAAAAAGATACTTCATGTTCATTAATTAACCAAAGACACGTTTTTATTTTAAAATAGTTTTTGATTTTAATAAAAAACAAATTACTTATTTCATGTTGTTGTTAATTTAATAGCATTTTTTTTTTATCGTAAAACTTTAAAAAAGGATTCTGATCCCCAAGAGAATCTCTCGGCCATTTGAGTTTAGGCCTTTTTACTGTGTCTAGTCGCTGCTACTGGCCAGGGAGATATTTCCTTGCCATGTGGTGGCTATGACCAGTGAATAAAGCCTAAATCATAAAACCACCTTTTGTCTTTGTCTCTTCCTTTTTTCATTCCTTGAATTCCTGGCATTATTTTATCCCAACCTTCCATATTTGTTGATTTTTGGACACACAGGACTAATACCCTATACACGTCTGTACTTCAGACCATCAAAAAGTGTGGGGATTAAAATAGAATTAAAATAAAAAAATCTCCCATGAGGCTTCATACGGAAGAACTCTCTGAGCATGTGCAGGAAAAAGGACCCACTTCCAACCCCCAAAATAATCTCTCGGCCTTAACTAGGATGAGACACTGTTTCTGCACAGGCAGAAATATTCCCTCCATGTAAATAAATCCTAAATGCTAAAACTACCTTTTGTTTTTGTCTCTTCCTTTTCTTTCCTTGAATTCCCTTTCCTGTGCGACCACCAAATAAGATAGGGTTAAATGCAAACCCTAGGAACACACACCAGGAATAACCACAGCCACCTTTTAAGCCTAAAACATTAAACCTTCTTACTACCCCATCACTCCCAGGTCCACTCTGACCTGTTAAGGTCCCATCTCCGTGTTAAATAGATATATTTGCAAATTATTTGTATTAGACAGGAATATTTGATATCATATAAGTGTGCTAAAATAAAACACTAAAGAAACAATACAAAAAATTTCCATGTTGTGGCTATGACCTAAAGAATTAATGAAGCCTAAATCATAAAACCACCTTTTGTCTTTGTCTCTTCCTTTTTTGTTACTTGAATTCCTTCCTTTTCAACACGACCATCATATAAGATGAGGTAAAAAGCAAAACCCAAGGAACACGCACCAAGAATAACCACAGCCATCTTTTAAACCTAAAACCTCTTGCCACTCCATATAGTATTGGCTAGGATCAAGCTCCTCATGAAAGAATTCTTTGAAGGGGAGATAACCGATGACAAGGGGGATAACTCATGTTGTGTAAGTTATCTATAGTGTTGGCTAGGATCAAGCTTAATTTTTTTGATAATTTATACATTTATTAACTATTAAAACTCAACAGAAGTGGTTGTCAATTTATAACGGCTCCTTATGAAAGAATTCCTCAAAGGGGAGATAACCGCTGACAAGGGGGATAACTCATGTTGAGTAGGTTATCTGTACTGTTGGCTAGGATGAAGTTTTTTGATAAATTATACATTTATTAGATATTACTTAAATCCTTAGCTTTACAACTATTTGAATTTTTTTTTTAACCAATGTTCAATGGATATTTATATTAGGTTTATTTCTGTGAATGTTTACTTTTACTGTGTTACATAATTAATAGGTGACCTAATTATTTACTGACCGGACCTGTGGAATTTCCACAATGAAACAAAAAATCAAGAGGAGCTATTTAAGCCCGAAATGATGATGTAATGGTTCATAAGCTGTAGATTCTTGTTAGGGTAGATTTGAGGATCCAAGAAAAAAGGATTGTATTCTAAAAATAGACAAAGCCAGACTGACTGACACCAAAATTCAAAACTCCCACAAACTAACGGAAATTCTGAGAGCAAGGGAATGAAAGAATTTTTCTAGTAGCAGAGGGCAGAAAGTCAGTGGCCAGTGAAGGGGCCAGTCACGAGTACGATCCTGTGAGAACTGGGTGAATTGAAATACAAGTAAGCTTTAACACTTTAATAAGAATTTGTAAAAAAGGAAAATTCATAAACCAAATGACATCTTTGTAACTTGTTGTTCATTTGATACAATTTATAATCTATCTATCTAATCTGGAGCTTTGTTTAAAACTTTTCCTTTTCTTCCTTTTATAAGTGTAATTATTTAATAACACCTCTTTTATACTATACCTACTGTCTTGAGTTTATAATGGTTCTTAAGCTGTAGATTCTTGTTAGGGCACGTTTGAGGAACAAAGAAAAAAAAAGTATCGTATTCTAAAAATAGATAAAGAAAGACTGACTGATGCCAAAATTCAAAACTCCTGCCAACAAATGGACATTCTGAAAGTGAGAGAAGAGAAAAGATCTTTATAGTAGTAGAGACAGAAAGGCAGTGGTCAGCAAAGGGGCCAGTCATGAATACTAATCCCCTCGAACCGGGTGAACTGAAATACAAGTAAACTTTAACACCAATAAGAATGTGTAAAAAGGAAAATTCATAAACCAAACTGTTGCATATCGAAGCAACGGAAGAAAAATCTTCTGGTGAAGAAACAAAGAGAAACATAAAGAAATATATAAAAAAAAGGAAGTCTGTCTGTTATCAGATCAAAATATAAAAAAATGCGTGGGCATATTTATCGTATATAAAGTGGATTTCGAAGGGCAGTCAGTCCACAGCGAGTCAGCCGTGAACATAACCTTGTCACCTCTCGTCACTAACTCCCTTGGACATTTTCATTGTGAACACTCTGTGCCCCTCACCAACCACAAACTGAAAAAAAATAAAGACAGGTCATATTTTTATATACACTAGCAAATATATGCACCCTCCGGGTGCAAGTATTTGAATTTTAATGTAATGAAATATGTTAAATTTGAAATACTTTTGAAACTAAATAAATCCAAATAAAATGATTTGAAACAGAGGGGTATAATCGAAGAATAGAACAACTTTGAAACTAAGTCTTCCATCATTTTTCATCACTCCCTCCTTTATTGCTGAATTTTCCTAATTTAACTATTTAGTTAAATAGGAAGTAAAGAATAATTACTGTTATTTCTTTATATTAAAGGATTTCTTTTAAGATTTATCCCCGAGTTTTTTGCCCATATTCATTAAGAAAAAAAAAACAATTAGAAATCAATAATACCAAGCGCATATTTAATAAAATTAAACTTTTAATATCAATATGCAAATTAGCTTTCCTGTTCACACTGTAACCGGC
Organism: Doryteuthis pealeii; assembly: GCA_023376005.1. Lineage (NCBI taxonomy): Eukaryota > Metazoa > Mollusca > Cephalopoda > Myopsida > Loliginidae > Doryteuthis > Doryteuthis pealeii. Next base: position 60,971,933 of record CM042171.1, on the reverse strand, counting down.
TATTTTGTTGCATATATAAATACAATTACATGTTATTAGAATGTAGATAAAGTCAAAAGTATTAATAAGGTATAACAATTTTATCAATAACTGAGGTTTAAATAAAAATAAATTCATGGTGAATGTTACGTCAATAACTAAGGGAATTGTGACTTGAGTAGTGATTTAGTTTCGGCTTCAGACAGACAAACACACAATCTCCATTATAATAAGATGTGTCTGGTTTCATTGAAGTCCAGCAGAACAACAAAACCACACCTTTTTAACTTGTTCATTAAATTCAGTGGAAAAATCATTTGCAAACTTTTTTTTGTCTGTAATGGTTCATAAGTTGTAGATTCTTGTTTACGCAGGTTTGAGGAATAAAGAAAAAGGATCATATTCTAAAAAATAGACTAAGCCAGACTGACTGATGCCAAAATTCAAAACTCCTGCCACAAATGGACATTCTGAAAGTGGGAGAAGAGAAAAGATCTTTATAGTAGTAGAGACAGAAGGCAGTGGTCAGCAAAGGGGTCAGTCACGAATACTAATCCTCTTCGAACCGAATGAACTGAAATACAAGTAAGCTTTAACACCAATAAGACTTTGTAAAAAGGAAAATTCATAAACCAAACGACATCTTTGTAATTTGTTGATTTAATACAATTTATAATACGCATATAAAGGACAATTTTATTACAACTCAAACTTCTTTGTTTCATTACTTGTGCCGTTTTGCTTGTTTCTTTGATGTTATGTTTCACATAAACATTCCCTCCAACCAACAATTATTTGCAATTTCATTACATATAATATTGTCTTTGCAATAAATAATATAAAAATATACAATAATATTCGATATAATACTTAATACACATATTGTTTGTAATTATTTAATTCTACGGAAACTTCAAGATCAATATAGTTGCATAGTGTAAATTAGGGCAAGAGGCCGGAATGACACAAGATCAAAATTACCAAAATATATTCCATAATTCACAATTTCAATATTACAAATAAAACAAACATATAACTTCTTTTTTGTCTCAATTCATTTTCATTTTACGTACGTTGGGCATTTAAGCGATGCAAGACCATTTGGAATATTTCATTTTAAAAATTGGGTGAAATAAAATGGGACAAATAAGTAATCTGCAATTAAGTGACACCAGATAATCTAGATTTACATTTTTGTATTGCATCTTGGAGGATTAAGATGGTTTCATTTTTAATCAGAGGGTGTTGCAGGATGATAACGGATGGAAGATTTAGAAACAAGCATATTAATACATAAATGGTAAGTGTAGAATTCAAAAATTCAGTCATGGAAAATACCCGTAAAATGATAGACAAGACCTGACCTCTTTGGTTGACCTTTTTAGCTGTTCTCTGATTGGTCAGTTTGATTGTGAGAACAGGTTGAATGAATTAAACAGAGTAATCCTAAGTGCCATGACGAACATACCTTTGTTAGTTAATGTTGGGAACTTGGCAAATAAAGACATCTAAAATTACACTTAAGTCTTGTGTTCATTTATAAGAACAAAAGAAGAAAATTTGATGGTTTTGCTTACTTATGATAAAAACCCTCTGATATTGAATTTTTAATTCACCTCCCCTCAAAAATTATCTTTACAATGCCCAGAGGATGTTTTATTATTGGGACCAAGTATCCAATAGGCACCCCAAATCATCAACTTAATGAAAGGTTCATATTTAAACTGATGAATTGGGGTGCCTATTGGATACTTGGTCCTATTATTGTTAGTCTAAATAATAAAAATTATCAAGCCTCATCTCAAAAATTCTAAAATAAAAAAGAAAGAAAGAAAGAAAGATTTTAATTAAAAAGTTCATAATGCACAATTATCTAATGTTATTCCTACTTTTTATCATTGTATATTTTTTTTAAAGAATCTCATATGTGGTTATCATGAACGTTGTAGTGAATTATGTTTGGTTTGGTTTGGTTTGTTTTACGGCATATCAACCTCAGTGAGTCATTTAATGCCGATAAAGTTTTGAAATAAAGTCATTCTTAATGGATACTTAATTTTTTTTTTATAAATGCATTTTTCTATTTAACCCATAGATGGGACCCTAACAGGTACTACCACTCCAGGTCAGAGTGGACCTGGGAGTAATGGTGATGAAGGGGTGCTCCACATTCCCAAACCTCCAAAACTGGAACCTCACCATCAGATAGAGTTTAACGTCATTCCCAGTACATGTAGACCCTCAGTCACCGCCTTCTAGCACCCATATGATAAAAAGGGGTGGGGGGTTGCCATAAGGGAGTGAATTATGGGTAACATGGTTGGTTGGTTGGTTGGTTGGTTGGTTGGATTTAATCTTTTGTTCTATTCATGCTTGATGGGTATTCAAAAGTTTTTTTAACTCAATTTTTTTTAACACATTTTTTTCAACTCATTTTTTCTATTTAACCCATAGATGAGACTCTAACAGGTAAATAAAGAGATCTAAAAATATAAAAAGTCTTGTGTTCATTTATAATAACAAAAGAAACACACCAAGAAGTCCTAAGAAATATACAAGAAGACCAGAAGTTGGTTGGTTGGTTGGATTTTACGGCATGCCAACCCATGTTGGGTTATTTAACGCTGAAGATGTTTCGTTCAATTCATTCTTGAGCATCACACATGGTGCATACCTTTTTGTTCCAGACCTCCAGAGATAGTCAGTGGTTTCCACCTCTTTTGTCCATCCATACACTTCTTCATGTACTTGGACAATTGTGATGTTGTATAGCCTGGGGAACCTAGTTCCCGTGTATGTATAAATTAAACATTACAATAAGATATACATAATCTGATGACCGAGAAAAATGCGGCGGAAGTGCTCACATTCAAAACTATTGTATAACTTTTTACTTTTTTGCAACATCAAGGTTTTTGTTTTGAACTCATATGACTTTTGTCTCTGCTCTTAACAACACGGAGTATAAACAAGCTCTGATGATGATTTTCTTAAAATCGAAATATTGTTCAATATCAGCTATGTTATAAAATGTTTTCACTTTAACAGCATTTTGTGGTGTTTTCATATCTTTTTATATATACTCATTAAACATGTAATAAATATGGTAACTTGTATGTGTACCTTCGCCTTATAATTTTATTTGTGTACCTGAGAGGATTAAAATAGAATAAAAAAATTTTAAAAACTCCCATCAGCCTTCTCACCGGAAGAACCCTCCAAGCATGTGCAGGAAAAAGATCCCAATTCCAACCCCGAAGATAATCTCTCGGACATTCTGACTTAGGCCTTAACTGTGTCTGGTCACTACTACTGGCCAGGGAGATATTTCCTTGCCATGTGGTGGCTATGACCAGTGAATAAAGCCTAAATCATAAAACCACCTTTTGTCTCTTCCCTTTTTTTAAATATTAAAGTAATCGAATAAAAATATAAGAGGATGATCAACCATCCTCAACATTCACGGCACACCCACGGAAGCTTCATGGTACACTAGTGTGCCACAGCACATCGGTTGAAAAACACTGGTCTAGACACTACTACTGGCCAGGAATTTCCTTACCAAGTGGTGGCTATGACCGGTGAATAAAGTCTAAATCATAAAACCACCTTTTGTCTTTGTCTATTCCTTTTTTCTTCCCCTGAATTCCTTTTTCAGTGCGCGACCACCAAATAAGATGGGGTTAAAAGTAAACCCTAGGAACATACACCAAGAATAACCAGCTACCTTTTGTGGCAAGAGAAATCAAGCATGTGGTACCCCAAAGCATGCATGACTATGTCTGGCATGTAAAATGAGATCAGGGGGGATTTTATATTAAAAACGAAATAAAATACGACTCCTTAACACGATCAGCCTACAAGGATTAAAACTGATACTACATCTTTCTACTTCAAGAAAGGATCAAACTTTATGCCACAAGGGATCTCCACTGTAAAACTGCTTCACCAACAGCCCCAAAAATGGTGACACGAATCTATGCTAATAATTATCTAAAACTTAATTTACATTGAAATATATGATTTATAATATAGAACATAATTATCTAATGCAAAATGATCTAGCCAAAAATAACCAAATACCACTATAAAACCGGTACTAGTGGCGAGAGAAATCATGCATGTGGTAGCTCAAAGCGTGCACGATATGTCTGGCGTGTAAAATGAGATCAGAGGGGAGTGTAATGGGTGATTAGGGAGATTGAACTCACATCCTCCTGATCGTGAGTCGTGGCTTGACATTGGACTACCTCATTGGCACGCATGTAAATTGCTACACTGTGCAATTGACCCGGATGTGGGATTTTAGTATTATTTAAAGCCTGCTTTAACACACCGGGGAATTGTGTTCCAGTCTTGCTGACGAGGGCACTGACGTACAACAAGGAACAAGAGGCGAGTGAGCTTTGGTGCAGGATTGCTAGAAAAGATTGTTGCAGGCAAGAATGACTTGGTCAGGAGAAACTGGGAGAACGGCTGTTTTTCGGTGGAGAGATCCGGCTGTCCAACCCGATGGATTTTCCATTCATTATTATACCTTTGAAACTTTAAAACACAAAACCTCTTACCACCCCACATACCTCATTTATTCTGTTGGGATCTCACCAAGGTACCGAGCCTGGTAGGTAATTTTCACCTTTAGTTGTCAAAATTCCTAGCATAAAATTGTGCGTGCACATTGTCTGAAAGGAACTTAATTGTTATTAAGAACACATTTTATTTTTTGTGTTATTGTTTTCGAAAAAGTTTCTAAGATTTGTGTATTTCATACGGACACTTTCAAAATGGCTACCGCTTGTTTCAAAGTGAAAGTCAGTTGGCTAAATTCCTAACATAAAATTATCTGAAATGAACTTAATTGTTATTAAGAACACATTTTATGATATTTGTGTGTTAAAGCATGCAGTTGTATTGTTTTCGAAAAAGTTTCTAAGATTTGTTTATTTCGCACGGAGACTTTCAAAATAGCTACCGCTTAGTTCAAAGTGAAAGTCAAGGGAGATTTCTCTAATTGCCTTATTTTCTAGGAATTTTAACAACTAAAGGTGAAAATTACCGCCTGGTACACCCAATCCAACACAAGCTTGCTAACTATTATATCATGCTAGCTTGTTAAATCTTCATATATTTAACAGAGTTGATAATATTAATCCACTGATTTTTAATATGCAGGGCTGACCACCTGAATTGTTTATCTGAAAGTAAAAGTGAAAGTAGACGGCAAATGATTCAGTCAGTGTGGATTGGTTGATTAGAGAGTTTGATAGCAATGAATAATCATCAATCAAGTGCCCAAAAGAAAACTGTTGGTTGGTTGGTTGGTTGGTTGGTTGGGTTTTATGGCATGTCAACCCTTATTGGGTAATTTTATGGCATGTCAACCCTTGTTGGGTCATTTTATATTGAAGTCTTTGTTTTATTCATTCTTGATGGGTGTTCAAAAATTTCATTTTAAACTCAATTTTTTTTTTAGAACTCATTTTGTTCTATTTAACCCACAGATGGGACCCTAACAGGTACTACCACTCCAGGTCATAGTAGAACTGGGAGTAATGGTAATGAAGGGTTGCTCAACATTCTCCAGAGCTCCAGAATTGGAACCTCATGTTTTTGTTTTATTCATTCTTATTGGGTACTAAATTTTTTGAAACTCAATTTTTACAGGAAATAAAAAAAGGAAAATAATGCCTAAACACAGGAAATGCATGGGTGTAGCCATGGCCAATAATAACCACAGGAAATGGATGGGTGTGATCCAGGGCCAATAAACACAGGAAATGGATGGGTGGCCATGGCCAAAGATAAACACAGGAAATGCATGTGTGTGATCCATGGCCAAGGATAAACACAGGAAATGCATGGGTGTAAGCAATGACCTATAAAAAACAAGCTATGTGAGTGAAGAGATTTGTCTATAAGAAAACTGCGTAGGTGTCACGGTCAACGAGGTGTGGCCAAGTGGGAGTTTTAACATTATATAAGTTCTAGAATTTTGGCTGAAATTCAATAATCGCTTGCTGTTCAAACTCCCGACAATTCCTTTGTATGTGCAAACTCTCTCCAACAACTAACCTGCTCCACACTTGAAGAATAAATATATAGTATTATATCCTATTTTCCTTGTTGTTTGTCAAGTCCAGTAGCGGTATACAACATAAGTAGGCATTTGCAATGACATCTCCAAACTTGCATGCATTTGAATCTGTAAATATTGCCATTATGTATAAATATGTGGGGGTGACAGGAAGTTTAATGTTTTAGGTTAAAAGGTAGCTGGTTATTCCTCATGCAAATTCCTAGGGTTTGTTTTTAACCCCATCATATTTGGTGACCACGCAGGAAAAGGAATTCAAGGAAAGAAAAGGAAGAGACAAAGACAAAAGGAAGTTTTAGGATTTAGGATTTATTTACATGGAGGGGATATTTCTGCCCGTCCAGAAATAGTGTCTGGTCCTAGTTAAGGCCGAGAGATTATTTTGGGGGTTGGAAGTGGGTCCTTTTTCCTGTACATGCTCGGAGGGTTCTTCCGGTATGAAGCCTCATGGGAGATTTTTTATTTTAATTCGATTTTAATCCCCACACTTTTTGATGGTCTGAAATACAGACGTGTATAGGGTATTAGTCCGGTGTGTCCAAAAATCAACAAATATGGAAGGATGGGATAAAATAACACCATTGTTTAGGCTTTATTCATGGGTCTTAGCCATCATGTGGAGGGGAAATTTCTGCACGTCCAGAAATAGCGTCTCGTCCCAGTTAAGGCCTAAGTTAAAATGGCTGAGAGATTATCTTTGGGGTCAGAAGTGGGTCCTTTTTCCTGCACATGCTCGGAGGGTTCTTCTGGTGTGAAGGCTCATGGGAGTTTGTTATTTGTTACTTTTTTATTTTTAATTTTATTTTAATCCTCACAGATATTCATTCATAATTTAGTGTGTATATTGTTGTATAGCCGTATATACCCTTCTGACATTCTTGGGTTATATAATAGAGAGAGAGAGACAGAGATAGATTAGAATAGATATAAAGTAGATCTTATTTTATAAGTTCTTACTTGTTCAATACTTACTGCTTCGGCTGCCATCTTATCTGGGCTGATCTAGGGTCTTCTGCTGAGTGTTGATTTCTTTGTTAGTTCTTCTTTGGTTTGGTCTGGACATTGCTTGTTTCTTCATTATTTAACAAACTACAAGACTTTTGTTTGTTCTTGATCAAGTTTTATAAGCCCATATTGATTATTCCTCTGTGGGGAGAGATGGATCCTGTCTTGGGCTGACTTCTATCTAGGGTCTTCTGCTGAGTGTTGATTTCTTTGTTAGTTCTTCTTTGGTTTGGTCTGGTCTGGTCTGGACATTGCTTGCTTCTTCATTTAATTAATTAAAACAAGACTTTTGTTTGTTCTTGATCAAGCTTTATTTTCTTCTAGCCCATGGTTCCACCATGGGGAGAGACCGACCTGGAGATGACAATATGTCTACTCTCTCAAAGCTGGCGAATCTGCTTAACTAACTATTCTCACGTCTCTGCACTGGAGGTTAGTTGGGGGTCATCTAAAATGTCAATCATAACTCTCAACGGTTATGGGAAATTACCCACCTCCGGTTTTAAATCTAACGAACTTTATTTAAAACTAACTTACAGGTTATGACAAGAAGGCTCCTGATTACGACAAGAAGGTTCCTGATTACGACCAATGTGTGGGTGTAAGCAATAACTTATAAAAAAACAAGTGACATGAGTGAAAGGTTTTTTTTTCCTACCAAACATTCTGTGTTAGGTTACCTTCTTATGGAAAGCCTAATGCATTATAAGAGTATAATTATAATTATAAGAATATAATTAGCTAATTCTTATAAACAAATCCCAGTAACATTACAATAGTTTGGTTTGGTTTGTTTTGTTTTACAGTATATCAACCTCAGTGGGTTATTTAATGCCGATAAAGTTTTGAAATAAATCAATTCTTAATGGATAATACAATTTTGTTTATCAACTCATGTTTTTCTATTTAACCCATAGATGGGACCCTAACAGGTACTACCACTCCAGGTCAGAGTGGACCAGGGAGCAATGGTAATGAAGGGGTGCTCCACATTCCCCAAACCTCCAGAACTGGAACCTCACCATCAGATAGAGTTTAACCTCATTCACAGGACATGTAGATCCTCAGTCACCGCTTTCTAGCACCCATATGATAAAAAGGGGTTGGGGCTTGCCATAAGGGCAATAGGGTTGGGAAAATCATATAGGTGCTAGGGCTTGATGTGACCAGCCGGTTGATTGGAGTGGGACCTCTCTGACCGCCCGTCAAGCCCAAGATAGGGCCAAAGTGGAGTATTGCAAGTCATGGACTGCTCATCCACTTGGGTTCTATCCTTAAGCATCACGGGTCGCCACCAATGGCCAACAGGTGGCCCCATTGGAGGAGTTTTACCTCTGCAGAGGTGCAGCCGGTGCATTCTAACACCCCAGCCGACAGGGCGTCATTACAATAGTGGTGAAAAAGAAGAATACATATTAGCAAAAGGTTGGAGGACAAAAAATATCTTTGTTGGGCAAAATGAGTAACATTAAATGTTTGACCAATCACAGGTTTTCTGCCTTCATACTTACATACATACATACATTCAATGACTCCTCTCTAAAACCATTTTTTCTTCCTTCCCACCCCTGTGTCCAACCTCAACATAAACCCAATGATTACGTGACAATCAACATGTACCTACAACCTACCCCACCCCGATGCATACATGACAATCAACACATACCCCACCAGACCCTTTCCCACATATTTGGACAATTCAGCAGTTCTTACCAAAACACCAACCTTGGCTAGGTAACCAGTCTAGGAGAAGTAAGACACTGAATTCAAACCTGTTAAACTCTGCTTAAGAAATTGACCTTGTGTCACATCCTACTCATACAGAGAAGTTGGTAAATATATTATGAGAGGCACTGTGGTTGTGTCACCCATATTTAATTTTATCTTCATCTGTACTTCCTACTTATGAGTCTCTTTCAGGATATCTGTGAAAATTGTCCACCAGCTTCTCCTTCTCTTTCTCTTCTTCTTTCTCTTCCTCTTCTTCTTTTTCCTCTTCTTTCACTTCCTCTTTTTCGACACTGTTACTGAAGAACAAAAATGCAGTGTGTGGTTCAGGCCAAAATAGGTCGCTTTTATAGTCAAATAAAAGTTGCAATGCACTATAGATTCCTCGCAACCTCTATAAAAAGTCATTCTGCCCCCTCCAATTTCTTGACACTTCTTACTCAGAGTGGGCATTATGGCGTACCACATTCTTTCTTCCCCTGACCACATTCCTTTCCTTGCCAGGGACACAGGCCAGGCATCTAGGTCACTTTGAGTCAGGTAAGTTCGACTCATTACTACAATCTGTTTCTCTGGTTGGTTCCTTCTAATATGTTGTTAAGATGCTCGGCGTTGCTGGTTTGTTTTTGATTAAACAAGACAAAACAGTTCTTCTGCGGATTCACATTTTAATAATTATTTATAACCAGATTTTGGAGCCCACTTAACTGTATCTTTTCATCATGACGACCAGCAGCAGACTGACTCCTTCCCACGGTTCAAACTCCAAACAGGAAGAGAAGGGTCAACTAATGTTATTAATTTGGATTATTTGGATTATTGTCCTCATCTTTATTGTTCAGCTGATATGCCCTCTGGCCTTCTTCAGGTATTTATTGTTGGACTCAGGAACCTTCTCAAACTAAAGATCCCCCTCAGAACTTGGGAACCTTCTCTTCAAACTTGAGAACCTTCTTGTCGAACTTAGGAACCTTGTGTCTGACCTTATAAGTGGGATGCATGGAAAATACCACATTAATAGCCGGGGCCAGTGTCTGTTAATGAAATTAACGGTGTGATCCCAAAAGGCTATCCACCCAGGCAACACCTTCCCCCCTGATTTAAAGGGGTAGGCCTGGGTTTATTGCCCAGTGCCTGAGACGCCCCCACTAAGGTGGAATCCCAGGGAATCCACACATTTTTTGTGCCTGCCATCCCATGAGGTTCGTGGGTGGACCCACATTAATAGGACCTTTGTGTCTGTGGTAAATTACACATTAATAATCCGCTCTTTGAAGCGGGGGGTGCTGGTCGCTATTAATAAATTAACAGAGTGACCCCAGGGGGCCATCCCCTCAGGCAATAACTGCCCCCTTGATTTAAAGAAGCAAGGCTGGGTTTATTGCCCAGTGCCTGAGACACCCCCACTAAGGGGGAATGCCAAAGGGTTACACCCATTTTTTGTGCCTGTCATACTATGAGCTTCGGTTCATGGATGGCCCCACAATAATAGGACCTTGTGTCTGACCTGTATAAGTGGAATGCTTGGTAAATAACACATTAATAATAATTAGTCCTTCAAGGTGGGTGGATGTTAATGAAATTAAATGAGTGATCCCAGAGGACCATCTTCCCCCTTGATTTAAAGGGGCAGGGCTGAGTTTATTGACCAGTGCCTGAGACAACCCCCCTTGAAGGTGACTTCCAAGGGGATCCACATTTTATGTACCTGCCATCCCCTGAGTGGGTTGTCCCACATTAATTGGACCTTGTGTCTGACCGGCATAAGTGAGATGTGCAGTAAATACTACATTAATAATATGGGCTGTTTTGAGGCAAATCTACCTTAGACCTTGATAGAGACATTGTTAATAAATAAGATACTTGATTAAGATTAAATAATGATTTGAACTTGGGTCACCAAGTCCATTTCCAACAATGGTGACGGTTACACCACTGTGACAGAGAACACGAGGTGAGTGGCGAACGTCAAGGCCTGCCGTATTCTCGAAGGAAGCGAGCTAGGCTTTGCCTGACATGTCGGACTGTAGAATCGAACCAGCTTCCTTCAGAATGCAAACATTGTCACCGAAGTCAAGAAGCTACAGTCCCGGATGTAAGCGACAGGTGCCCGGATGATAGCTATGATGATTCCAGCGGTCGGGTTTGGCTCGAGAATCTCGTGCATGGGATGCAGACACCCAGATGTTGAAGGAAAAACTCGTATAAGTAGAAGTGGGGTGACGACAGCAGGAGTTGCGATTTTTCAGCTGCTGAAGATATTTGAGTTGGTGATTTTATGACGACGACGGATTATTTGTGCTATAGATTTTGTGACGGCGACGACATTGTTGACCCCCCCCTCTCTTCAACAAGTCGAATTTTATTTTCCCCCTTTATTTTTCTTTTCTTTTTCATACTAGAACCACATGCCTTATTATAACATGTCAGGTTCATTAAAGATTCGGACTCAAATAACCAAGATTACTTCTATTGGATTATTTTAGTTATAGGGTGTGCTAATAACCACAACTTATATTTATAGACTGTTCCAAAACAGCGATGCCTAAACATGTATTTAATTTACTATTCAAAGGCGTTGATAGATCACCTTAAAATTATTCGCTGGAAGGACAGACCAACAGACGACAATTATACAACTCTTTTCTACTTCAAGATAGGATCAACTCTGATACAACTCCTACTTTAAGGACTGATTAACAGACAAGAATTATAAAAACTTTCTACTTTAGACAAAGATTAAAACTGATACTACATCTTTCTACTTCAAGAAAGGATCAACTGTGATACAACTTTCTCCTTTAAGGACAGATCAACAGACAAGGATTAAAACTGATACTACATCTTTCTACTTCAAAAAAGGATCAAACTTTATGCCACAAAGAAACTCCACTGTAAAACTGCCTTCAACTACAACCCTAAAATGGCCACACGAATTGTTACAACTTCCCACAACAATAACCATTACAATACAAGCACCTCCTAATATACTACTTGTGACGGAGAACGAAAAAGGAAAAAGAGCAAGACATTGTCTTGCCTGCCGGGATCGAACTTGCGTCCTCCCGCATGCAAAAACAAATGCGTTTTGGGCACTGGACGGACGCGAGTTTCACCCATAAAATAACAAGTGAGTCGAGCGCTGGGCAGTCAGCAGCAGATGCAGTCGACAACGAAGCGCTTTTCAGTAAAGAAATGGATTTTAGTCGAACAGAAACAAAACTAAATAGGAAATGTGATTTTGAACTGCTAAAGATTATTTTGACTATGACAACGGATTTTACAGGTGCTAGACGAAAAATGGTAATTCTGGGTGGACATAAGTCCAAATAGGGTAATCTTCCCTTGCTGCAGGTTTGCCGATATGTGGCGTTAGTATTTGGTCAGAAGCCGGAAATTCTGAATTCTTTCTCTTTTCTCTCGGGCCGGCGACGAGTTCACATGGTTTAGGCGCCTGACACCTCTAACCTTTAAGTGTGTATGTGTGTGTGGGGGGGCTTTGCCACCCAACCAGGTACCAGTAAGTGACATTCCTTACGATGCAAGTCCTAAGCCTATTATCGGAAATTAAACAGAGAATTATCTTCCCCTGCCGCTAGGGGGCAAATCGCCAACAGGAGGTTGGCGCGAGAATCAAACCAAACACCATTTATCAGGGAGCATTCAATGAAGGAAGTCGCAAAAATAAGCAATCCCTAGACTTTACTTATCACAGAACAGTTACCAGGGAAGGACATGGAAATAAGCGTCTCTACATAACTCTACCACCAACAAACTTTCTAGGCATTGTATCAGCAAACGTTCTAAGGCTGATACAATAGCATACTAACAGAAGACTGAAGAACGAGAAACGACCTGTCGAAGCGTCTTAACAACATTCCAACCAGCGACCAGAATACCCCTGTTATCACCACTTCTCCAACGAATAGTATTTAACCTCACTGATAAGTCTCGTAGCAAATGCCATTAAAATTTGCAACAACATTTCTCTACTTTTTGATAATACAAGTGTCTGCATTTTATATTTGTATTTGTTTCTTTCTTTGGTCCAAATAGCCAACTACGGAGAATAAGGGCTCCAACGAATCCCCGTAAATACTCTTACTATTTCCTTTGTAATATGTTTATGTATCTGCATATTTATATATTTGCCTTGAATGTATTCCCAGTCGCTCACGGAATAAATATTGTTATTATTCTACAACTTTGTCGGAATATTTTATGTACACTCATGTACCCACGTTGGAAGGTTACATTAAGCCTTCCAACTTTAATATAAGAACTTTATATCTTATACCTTTTTTGACTTAGGTACATACCAACTGGGTCATTTTATTTCACCTTATCTACAATATCCGTTATCATAGTCTCTTCCCCCACCCACACCTTATCTTCCCAGCTCACTCTTTCTTTTTTCTTTTTCTTTTTTTTAATGTGATTATATGTTGTTTACAGCCATGTAGCAATAGGATAGTGGCTTACCAGCCTCCCATATATAGAAAAAGGTTTTGGCACCTCACGTGGTGTAATGGTTAGCAAGCTAGATTTGCAGACCATTGTTAGTGAGTTTAATTCTCACTGGGTGCCCATACTTTAGGCCTTGTGCCACATCTAAGCTAAGCTTAGTAAATAACTTTGGGCACCTCACGTGGTGTAATGGTTAGTAAGATAGATTAGCAGACCATTATTAATGAGTTTGATTCTCACTGGGTGCCCCATACTTTAGGCCTTGTGCCACATCTAAGCTAAGCTTAATAAATAACTATATCATAGGATAGGGCACCTCACGTGGTGTAATGGTTAGTAAGCTAGATTAGCAGACCATTGTTAGTGAGTTTGATTCTCATTGGGCACCCCATACTTCAGGCCTTGTGCCACATCTAAGCTAAGTTTAGTAAATAACTTGAGAAAAAGGTTTCTAGCCTTACTGACCTCCTACATATAAAAAAAGTTTCTACCTACTCAGGTTTACATTTAACTCATGTTGGTTGGTCAGTTGGTTGCTTTTAGGGCATGTCAATCCTCATTTTTTTTAAAACACATCTTTTAACTCTTTTTTTTCTTCTATTTAACCCATAGGATCCTAACAGATACTGTAACAAGATGATGAAGGTCCTGAGTTTTGAGAGGACTACTATAGAAAAGGAGGAAGAAGAAATGAGACAAGGTGGAGGCTTTGAAAAGGGTGAGTGATGCACGGTGATTTAACCGGGGCATGACCACCGAATGGAGAATTGAAAGCCAACCAGAAGTTTCGGGTGTTCACCGGAATCGGAAGTCACATGGTCACAAGGAACGACGAAGAAGAATACCAGCCTCTTTTTGATTTCCGACAGTGTAGGATTTGGACGGGCCTCTGGTCCCTCGTGTAATCTAACAGTGTCCTCTCTCTCTCTCTCTTTCTCTCTGCCTTTCCTCCTCTCCGAAACAACCCACGAGACAAGCCTGAAAATAAAAGCTAAGCCCTGGGGAAGATATATTTCAAGCGTTGTATCTTTTTTTATCGACAGGACGACCGACGTGTAACGAATACCTTTTTAGTGCTGTGAATTTGGATGCACGTTTACAAGACCCGCTATACAACATATATCACTTTTGGTACTGTGACCATATATTAGAACGTTACAGTACTACCATTCAGGGTTAGAAGGGATCTGGGAGTAATGGTGATGAAGGGGTACTCCCCATTCCCGAGAGCTCCAGAATTGGAACCTCACTATCAGATAGAGTTTAATATCATACCACAATAAGACCCTCATCCCATCTAGCACATATACAATAAAAAGGATTGAGGCTTGCCATAAGAGCATTAGGGTTGGGACAATCATATAGGTGCTAGGGATTGGTGTGACCAGTCAATTGATCAGAGAGGCATTCAACTCAGGGATTTCCTTCTCCTCCTCTAAAAAATCAACTCTGGTAATTTGTTCCTTTTCAATTCAACTTGCCTACTTTAAACCTCTCACAGTAGCTCTACCACCACACCCAAGCAAAGTACAAAAACTGATGGTTAGTTCATTATAATTGAGCAGAAGGACTCGGATTATAATAATAATAATAATAATTGTAATGAACAAGCTTACTTACCTCCGGCGAAATGCATCTGCTTAGCTTGTCAGGTTATGCCTGAATTAAGCTGAAGAAGCATGGTCGCCGTTGACGAGCGAATTTGTAAGGTGTGGTCTCGTTCTGTCTCGTTCGTGGCATGAGCATGGCATCGCCCATGCAAATTACGCCGACAATATAAAAGGAGCTCATTTCTTTGCCAGGGTGGCAGCAATCTAGTCACGAAGAAAGAGGTGTGAGCGTGAAGTTACTGCTACTAGAAGACACAATAATAATAATGATAATAGGACTTTATTTGAATAGAATGAGTTCTGAGGTGAATAGATTGACAATTTTGAAATATCCCATCATACAGGTAAAAAAAGTACCAAGAAAATTTGGTACAGCCGTAAAGAGAAAATTGATAGGCAAAGAATTAAAAATCAGTGATTAAAACTCTGGGTTATTCCTAATTTGGTTGTTTGTGCTTATTGCTTTGATGATTTTTACTTATCAACATCTTTAACTCTTTTCCTACTTTAAACCGATTACAGCAGCTCTCTTACCACTGCAATCCTAACATAAAGTGCTGATGGTTAGTTTATTATGATTGAGCACAAAGATTTAGATTATTATAATAATAGGACTTTATTTGGACCAAGTAACCAATAAGCACCCCGACTGTTTGATAGATTCAAAAGGACAGGTTTTGCTTTTCATTGTCAACTTCCAGTTGTTTGTGAACGATTTTTAGACCTTTTTTTTTTTTTTTTAGTTATTCCCTGTTGTTGTTGTTATTTCAGTAGGAATTTTTGTTTAATTATAAAACTATAAGCAAAAGACATGTCTTTATATCAAAGGCACTTTTTTTGGAACCGTTATAGTATGTGGCCTACCTTTTGAATGTGGCCTACAAAATTATGTCTCTCTTATAGTATGTGGCCTACCACAAAAAGCATATTATATGATTATAATAATAACTGCTAATCCTAACCCTAATCCTATTTCAGAATTTTAGAATATTTTAGAATTAAATAGATCTCTGCCAGAGTGATTGAGCGTGATTTAGGATTTTCCCATAAAACTGTTAACCATTCCCGTGTAAAATGTGTCTTTTGTTTAAAGTTTTATAAATAAATAAAAAAATGCTATTGAATTAACAACAGGAAATAGGTAAAAAAACGTGTATTTAATATAAAAACGCGTCTTTCGTTTATAGTTTTATTATTTTTAAAAAATTGCAACTGAAGTAACAACAACAACATGAAATAACTAAAAAACGTTTCTAAAAATTGTCAGTTAACAAACAACCAGAAGTTGATGGTGAAAAGCAAAACCTATCCTTTTGAATCTAGCAAACAGTTGGGGTGCTTATTGGTTACTTGGTCCCTTTATTTGAATAAAAATTTGGTAGGCAAAGAGTTAAGTCCCAATGCCAGTCCTTCTTCCAATTGTTTCGGCAGTTTTCTATACCAGTTAAAATTCTTAATCATAAAATTTCATCCATTTAATGTACAAGGGTGAGTCAAAAAGTAATGCCATTTTCTATATTTCATTTTTTATAAAACTAAGGCCTACATCAAGACCCTAACGAGATTCAGATCAAGAATCCGACTAGTAAAAATTGCCTCATTCAGGTGGACAACTTTACTGCATTCTCCATACTCACCAGATTTAGCACATTCAGACTATCATCTCTTCAGCCCCATGAAAGAGGGTTTTGAGAAACAAACATTATTCCAGTGACGAGGAAGTGAAAATCTGTAGTGAAGAAGTGACTCAAAGAACAGTCAACACAATTTTACGGAGCAGGGATACATGCTCTCATTCGAAGGTGGAACATTGCTATTGAGAGAAATGGTGACTATGTAAAGAAGCAGGGATATGATCCACAGAGGACCAGCTTCAATTTGATGTGTGATAATTGTTTCTGTGTTGGTAATTATACCAGTCCTAAATAAAATGGCATTACTTTTTGACTAGTCCTCATATATATATATATATATATATATATATATATGGAGGATATCTGCTTAATTGAGGTCATACCTAATTTTGAAAATTAATTAGTTAATAATTAATGAATTTAGGCGGGCTTATATGTTCAAATGTAAGGCTAAGCAAATCGAGAAAATGTCAATCCCTGTATGTACATTTCGACCTATTACATACAGGGATTGACATTTTCTCGATTTGTTTAGCCTTACATTTGAACATATATGCCTGCCTAAATTCATTAATTAATTTTCAAAATTAGATATGACTTCAATTAAGCACATATCCTCCAAAAATTGTCGGCTAAAAGCCATATCATAAATAAACACATTGTTTACTTACTTTCATATATATATATATATATATATATATATTTTGGTATGTACGCCTTTTTATCAATATTTTTACGAATACTTTCATATTTCTTAGAATAAAATATATCCATTTTTAATCAGCAAATCAAATTTGAATTTATATGCGAATTACAAAAACTGAATTTAAAATAGTCTTACACACGAAAAAGTTTTTGAAAAAAATCCTTCAAGCGATTAAAAAAAGGGGATTCTTAGAATAATATGATTAAATATATCCAGTGAAACTTAAAATGTTTTTGAAAGAAGAATAATGGTCGATCTTTTTTCTCGCTTATTTACAGTTCAATCTTCTTTAAGATATCTATATGGTTCGAAAGAGAATGAAATAATCTCTCTAAATATGTAATTTGATTGAGTTTTTATCAATGGAATTATTTTTTACAGCGAGTTAAAAAAATTATACTTTGCTTCAGTCAGCCTAGAATTCGTAGTATAGTTTTTTCATACTAAAATTTTAACATAAAATCAAATCTTATTTATTGCATATTTCTGTTTCTATCTTAAAAATATTTATTTGGTTAGAAAAAAAATCTTTTTAAATACGTAATTAGTATGTCTTTTCACACATTGAATTTTTTTACAGCGAATTAAATAATAAATCAAACGAAAACATTTAACGACAAATCAACTTTGTATTATAAATTCCCGTCATTCGTCAATTGTAAGCAAAACCTTTTTTTTATTTTTCATAATCGCGTTAATTTATTTATTTTAATATTAGAAATACAAATAAAATCATGATATATCATGATGGAAAAGAAACTGAGAATCAAAAATTTAAATTCTTCATATTGCAATATCTATGTTTGCTTAAACTCAAGATAAACATATTGTTTTTAAAATTTTAAAATGAAAACATATTACAGGTTACCTAGAAAAAACAGAACCCAAATTATTTATTTATTTTCCCATTAAACTAACCCTAAACCACACCCCTAACCCTAACCCTATAAAGATTATCTTTATAGAAAAAACAATCATGGTGGACCTGGACATCTGGACCCCCCCCCCATCTAAATTTTTTTTTTTTTCAAATTATTTTTCTGAATAACTTTTTTTAAAATTGATATTTTTTCTTAGTAAAAAAAAAAAAAACATGAATTCTGAATTCTACCTAAAAAAAATGTCAATATTATGATATAAAATTATTTCAAAACACTCAAAAATTCAGGATTGCATTTAAAAAAATATTTTCAATGTTTAAAAAAATCCCTAAAATAAACAATGTGATACATAAATTTTTGGTGATGTTTTTTTAATTTTATTTTTATGAACATACCCTGGTGTTCCTAAAAATGTTTTCATCCGGTCATGGACCGGGTACTTTTGCTAGTATATATATATTGATTTACAACTACAAAAGAATCAGTTTTGTGAAGTAAGTAATGAGTTTCTTGTTGTAAGTAAAATTTTTTTTTTTATTTAAAAAAAAAAAGAATGTTTTTGGGTGAATGGTTTTGACTCACAATAAAGCATTGTTGATTTATAAAAGATTATATGTTATAACAACATCATTGCAGTCAAGAATATCAACCAACGCTTACTGTCATATATTCATTCCACTTTGTCGTCTAGTACCAAAATAATTAGAATAGAATTGTCTGTTTTTCCTATAAATAATATCTAACAAAATCTCGAAAGACAGAAACGAGATATTTCAGGACTTGTTAATTCAACCTAGCAATTGCCAATTACTCTGTTCATCTTGTATCTTTGCTTAGTAATCCTTTTTCCCTATCCCTAATACTCGTTGTGTTTCTTCCTAATATCCCTAATACTCTTCTATTTTCTTCCTATTATTTCGGGATATTTCGGGACTTGTTAATTCAACTCAACAATTACTCTGTTCATCTTGTATCTTTGCTTAGTAATCCTTTTTCCCTATCCCAATACTCGTTGTGTTTCTTCCTATTATTTCGGGATATTTCGGGACTTGTTAATTCAACTCAACAATTACTCTGTTCATCTTGTATCTTTGCTTAGTAACCCTTTTTCCCTATCCCTAATACTCGTTGTGTTTCTTATTATTATTTCTCTGTTGATTTTGATATTCATGTTACAACAGTTGGGACAAGGATGAAATGTCATATAGTACCTAAATAATGAGAATGGAATTGTCTGTTTTTCCTATAAATAATTCCTAACGAAGCCTCGGAGTAGAGAAACAAGGAGATCTCACTGGGACTTATTAATTCAACCTAGCAATTGCTAATTACTCTGTTCACCTTGTATCTTTGCTTAGTAAAGCTTTTTCCCTACCCCGTCGTTTTTCCCTATAAATAATAGTTGACGAAACCTCAGAAGAGAAACGAGATTTCACGAACTTTTTAACTTAACCTAGCAATTGCTAATTACTCTGTTCACCTTCTATCTTTGCTTCGTAAACATTTTTCCCTACCATTAATACTTGTGTTTCTTCCTATTAATTCTTTGTTACCTTTGATACTTATGTTACAACACTTATAAATCTTTTTTTTTTTTAAATAAACACCCCCCCCAACCAAAATAAAAACAGGTTAGTAAAAAAATAAGATTGAAAATGAAAAAAAAAGTTATTTATTTTCATTATTATTTTTTTTAATAAACTGTTTCCACTTCAGTGATTTTTAAAAAGAAAATTGGCAAATTATTTATCTACACTCGAAAAAAAAAATTACTATTTTTGTTATCAAGTTATGTAACAGGGTACTAAGAAACTTGCTTAAGAAGAGATGCTATTGTTATGGCAACATAATTTTATGTAGGACTCAAACCCAGATATATATATATATATATATATATATTTAAATAAATAACAAAAGACTTATAGATCTTGCATTATAGACTATTTCAGGGAGCTTAGACAAAAATGTCTAATTCTCCCGACTCATCAGATGCGAATTTAAATAAATTTTAATATTAAATAAAACCTATGTCGTAAGGAAGATTTCTTCTCTGGACTTTTGGATTATATATATATATATATATATATATATATATATAAGTTGAAAAATATCAAATATCTTGCCCTGATGACAACTGCTTTTTTGTATACTTAAAAATTATAAATAATACTTAGTTTTATTTTATTTTTTTTTAATCTAAAAATCCTCAGATGAGTCAAATGTTTGAGATCTTAAAAACCAGTGGGTTTTAAGATCTCAACCATTTGACTCATCTGAGGATTGCATAAGCATGAAACTTTAAGTTATGAGTCCAAATCATCCATAATATCATTATTATTGATTGTAAATCTGCTCTGCTTTATTAGCATTGAGCACCTTTTTCATGCCAATATTTTTCTCATTTATTCTCTATTCATTCTCTATTATATATATATATATATATATATATATATATTTTTGGGAGAATATGCGCTTAATTGAAGTCGTACCTAATTTTGAAAGTTAATTAATAATTAATCAATTAGGCGGGGCATACCTATTCAAATGTAAGGCTAAACAAATCGAGAAAAATCAATCTCCTAGGCCTCATCAGCAGAGCTATAGATAGGAAGACCGCCTTGTGCGTGATTCGAACCCTGACTGTCAAGCTGACAGGCGAGTATCGTAACCCCTACACCAACCGGACTTTCTTAGATTTTTCGTTTTGTTTAGAAGTAGGTTTTTTATTCCTCTTATAGTGACTTTTTCTACACGACAGTATGAGAAGTAAATACATTTGAATAGGTATGCCCGCCTAATTAATTAATTAATTAATTAACTTTCAAAATTAGGTACGACTTCAATTAAGCACATATTCTCCAAAAAATTGTCGGCTAAAAAAGCCATATCAAAACACATTGTTTGTTTGTTTACTTTTCATATATATATATATATATATATATATATATATATATATATATATATAAGTGGGGAATTGATAGTAGATGTAGTTCAGTCAGTAGAGCATTGTCTAAGAACCACAAGGTTCCAGGTTTGATCGCGTTCCTTGCCAACTCAGCGCATGAGTAGCACAGCTTGGATCTGTGTGGTAAAGTGAGGAGCTGATGGTAGGTGTGGTGTGCCACCTCAGATGCAAAAAAATCTTCTTTGTCTAGCAGTAATGAAAAAAAAGGATAGACTCCCTTGCTTTCCAGTTGATACTAGCCAGTCGACCGACTTTACTTTTATGGGGATGGTTTAGCTCTATTGGTAGAGCAGCTGCCTAGGAATTACAAGGATCTGGTTTTGATAACAGTCCTCACCAACCCAGCACATGAGTAGCACAACTTGGGTAATGTGACGAGACTGAAAGGCAGCCCTATGAACAAGCGGATTCCCAGCCCCCACAAACAAAGCGCGTCAGGATATGTTTGGCCTGTGGCGAGCGGCTACGGATACTCGAACTCGCTACCTTCTCGTAGCTGAGGTATTGTTAGTAGAGACCCAAATAAAGTATGTCCGAATTTACATAAGCGCATCCGAACGAGCAGAAATAAAGACGGACTGTCGCTGACAGGGCGAGTGAGGAAGAAAGTGTTTGGACGGCAAGTGAAATCTGACAACTGCTATTTGATGTGAAAGTGGCGTGTTCAGATGGGAAAGGAATTTCATTTCGTTTACTAGAGAGACTTTCAAAGGATTGATATTACCTTGAATTTTTGGACCCCTTTCAAAAGAGGTAATCTTGTGAACTTTGAACTGTCACAGAGTTAATACTATAGTTCAGACTGTTAGTGTTGTATAGCCAACATTGGGTATATAATCGAGAGAGGAGACTTGGGTTATATATATATATAGAGAGAGAGAGACAGAGATTTGAGACTTACTCGTTATTTCATTTCTTCTTTATTGTTTCTAGTCACCATGTTTCCTCTTCTTCTTTGGCTGTCATCTTGTCGTCTGGTTGTTGAGAGAGAAGATTCGGGTGACAGAGAGACAGAAATTTGAGACTTACTTGTTACTTTGTTTCTTGCTTACTGCTTCGGCTATGATCGCCATCTTGTCGTCTACTAGTTGCTATGTTTCCTGTTCTTTCTTTTAGCCGTCATGTTGTCTAGTCTCTTCTAAGGGCTTCTTTTAAGACTATTTTATAAAAAATATAAAAACAAGTTTCATTGGCGAGTGATGTTTGATAAGCCGATGCTGCAGAGTGTCGATTTGTTTAACAAACCTTCTTCAATGCCTTCATTTGTTTAAAGAAAAAGAAATTATTCGTGAACAAAAGTCTGCGAGCCTCTATTTTTTTTGTGCCGGCTTTTCTTGATATTCAAATATGTGAATGATAGATACCACCAAACCGTTTAGGCCATCTTGAATAAAAAAAACTTTGTTTATCAAAAATCTCGTAAAAAAAAGATCGTACAGGGTTGTTACAAAGAAAAATAGTTAATTCAAAGATCAAATTATCCGATTGGGAAAAATTACATCGTTATCTTAAAAAATAAACAAACCTGCCCGTATTACATGCGAAAGGGTAATTTTCAGACCGTAATATAGACAGAAAAGTTACAAATTATTTCCCTTTTACGATTAATCTGTAAAAGTATGGAATGAAAATTTGAATATTTTTTAAGTTTTTAGTCATGCAATTAATCATGTGATGGTGAACATGTGGAGACTGTTTGAAAATATATTAAAGGTATTTATATAAGGGTGTTAACATTTTTAAATCGATTTAAAAAAAAAAAAGATGTTAATATTTCTATGAGAGTACCTGTATATTAGAAAAGTATAGGTATACCCAATTTGTCGAAAAATCTGTGTTTTTGCAAAAACAAAACACATGGCTTCCTCAAAGTGAAAGAGAGAGAGAGAGAGAGAGAGGGAAAGAGAGATTACTGAGTTGAGTAGAGACTTGTTACTTCATTTCTCGCTTACTGCTTCGGCTATGATCGTCATCTTGTCATCTACTACTAGTTGCTATGTTTCCTCTTCTTTCTTTTAGCCATCATGTTGTCCAGTCTATACATATATAAAGGGCAGTTGTGTGAATCTGTATATCCAAAGGAAACTTCAAAAATAAAACAATTAACGACAAAGTAAATATATATACACATTAAATATCTCCAGGGCTTGGTTTTTGAGCAAAAATAAGATTTGATTTATATTCGTGAAGATAATTAGAAAATAAAATTTAAATGATAACAGCATAGATTTTTTTTTTTCATTTAATATTTTAGATAGTAGACATTAAGATTTCTTTTCAGAGTAGCTGGATCAATGCAAGGTCTATTTTTTTTACATAGGGATTTAAATGGGGCTTCCCACGAGGATTCAACTCACAATTCAGTAATAATGGATCTGCGAGACTAACTTTAAAAAATGCCCCTCTACCCAGACAATGCCGGGTAGCCGCTGCTAGTTTCTTCTAAGGGCTTCTTTTAAGGGCTAGTTTTTAGTCATGCAATTAATTAACTCACAAGACTTTTATTTTCTTGATCAAGATTTATTTCATCCATTCTTATTCACCGTGTAGGAGAATCACCCTCGCAGTGGCACGTCTACTCTGCGTCAATCTCAGGTTGAAACTAAATCTAACTAATTACATTTTTTTCATGGCACGCAAGATTCGCGCCTCTCTAGGGGTCAGTTGGGGTCATCCAATGGAAATCTACCCACCTATGCTTTTAGCTCCAGCGAATCTATTTCAAACTAACTACAGGGTCTTGTCAACAACCCATGACCCCACATAATATGTAACATTAACACTTCCCCAGTCAAATGACTTTTCAACTACTGACCAAATTTGTGTGTGCCATAAGTAGTGCTTGATAGAATCCTAAGCCTGCCACTGATTGGCTGAAATTAAACCAACCAACAATTTGTTATAAGAAGGTCTTAGGTTCAATTCCTGACAAGTCACAAGTTAAAAATCCGATCGGTAATCCTTAACTATTTCCTCGTAAATTCCTACCATAAAATAAACTGGACCCTCATTTTATGTCCGTGTTTTTGCAATAAATGTTTTATTTTTCTTGCACCCGTTATTTTACAATACCAAAAATATATTTTTTTTATTTTATTTTAATATTCACTTCAATGTGTATATTCTAAAAGTTTTTATTTTGTGAGAATGGTTAGTTTTAAAGTGGTTAGTTTTAAACACGGACATAAAATGAGGGTTCAGTTTATTTTATGGTAGGAATTTACGAGGAAATAGTTAAGGATTACCATTCGATCTATGTGATAAAGTGGAGAGCTGATGACAGGTGTGGTTCTCCACCCCAGACGCAAAATCAATTTCCATGGTCTAGTGCTAGTGAAAAGGGGATAGACTCCCTCACTATCCTGGTGATACCAATAATAGGCCACTCTGCTGACTTTACTTTACTATTTACACCTATTCAATGTGGAATTGTGAAATATCAGAAGTCATTGAAAATAGCCATTCAGATTATTAGAAAAAATATGCACCCTCTGGGCACAAGTATTTAAGTTTTAATATAATGAAATATATTAGATTAGAAAGACTAGTGAAACTAAATAAGAATGCAGATAAAATGATTTGAAACAGAGGAGGTATAATCGAAAAATAGAACTCTTCCATCATTTTCCATCACTCTCGTCTTTCATTGCTAAATTTTCCAAATTTAACTATTTAGTTAAAATAGGAAGTAAAGAATAAAATGACAGTTATTTCTTCTTGTTAATGGATTTCTTTTAAGATTTATCCCCGATATTTTTGCTCATATTTATTAAGGTAAAACCAAACAATTAGAAATCAATAATACTAAGCACTTATTTATTAAAATAGAATTTTAAAGATTAATATGCAAATTAGTCTTCACATTCACACTGTAAACCGCTATTTTCTTGTATATATAAATACAATTGCATGTTATTAGTATGTAGATAAGGCCAACAGTATTAATAATGTAAGACAATTTTATTAATAATTGAGGTTTAGATGAAAATAAAATCATGGAGAATGTGAGGTAATTTATGAGGAAGTGCGTCCCGGTCTACTGCCTCAGAAATTGCTACCCGGTGACTATTAAAATAACGTCCTCAGCTATGTTGTCTCGGTGGTTTTACTTGAAAGAAAACAACCAGCTTAGGGTGTTAAATGTATTTTAGAGGGGGTGGGCTTCTCTTTATGAACAAATGGAGATGGGTGGATCAAAGTCAAAAATGAACAAATTGAGGTAGATAGATAGATAGATAGATATCCATCTTCATATCTAAACAAGAATTACAACAAATTTCTATAAATAAACAAGAATTATAACAAATTTCTATAAAATAAATTTCTAAACAAATTACGATAAATAAATAAGAATTACGACAAAAAATACATTTAACGCCCTAAGTTGGTTGTTTTCTTTCAAGTAACACCACCGAGATGACCTAGCTGAGGACGTTATTTTAATAGTCACCGGGTAGCAATTTCTGAGGCAGTAGACCGGGACGCACTTCCTCATAAATTACCGAATGTGATGTAAATAACTAAGGGAATTGTGACTTGGTTACTGATATAGTTTTGGTTACAGACATTGTAATATGATAAACTCCCCTGAATTAGAAATAAGGCCATCATCTGAAACAAATTAGAAATATTTGGTGATAAAAATACATTTTCAAATAATTGTCAAGCCCCCAAAATTTTTTAATATAAAAAACATTAAATATTCACCAACCCCTCAGCACAAGCAGGATGCGACACATGCTCAGTTTCTTAAGCAAATTTTAACAGGTTTGAATTCAAAATTTTCCTTCTCATAGACTGGTTGCCAAAGCAAGGCTAAAGAGCTTAGTTCATCCAGACCATATGACCTTTAGGCACCCCTTTTTCGATCTCGATTAATAAGGACATTTTTTTCATTTACACCATTAAAATCCGGTTGTTTGTTAGGGGTTAGGATTAGGGTTAGGGTTAGGGTTAGGGTTAGGTGCTAGTTTTATAATTAAAAAAACCCTCTAAAAATCGTCTGTTAACAAACAACCGGATTTTGATGGCGTAAATGAAAAAAATGTCCTTATGAATCAAGATCGCAAAAGGGGTGCCTAAAGGTCATATGGTCCATTCATCCTACTATTTACCCATAGATAGAGAGAGAATAGTTGGATGCATACCTTTCCCAAGAATATTAGCACTATATAAAATGTAAAGGCACGTGGTATAGTGGTTAGAGTCGTAAGAAATGGACTCGTCGACCTGAGTTCAAATCCTGGTCAAAGCTACAGTTCACATAGCATTAATACCCTTGGAGAAGTTATGAATCCAACTACTCTACCTCCAGCTATGGATAAATAGTAGGGCAGACTGGGCCCTTTAATCTTGGTTAGGCAACCAGTGTAGGAGAAGGAAAACTCTGAATTCAAACCTGTTAAACTCCACTTGGGGGGGTCACTACTAGAATAAGCTCTGTCCTAATTACTGATCTATTTCCCTAATGATATTTTAATTTTTTAGCAAACAGCCTAGTCCAGGATTTGAACTTGCATTGCTGGGTCCATAATACTTCGACGATAACCATTACACCACACACCTCATAAAAAAAATTATTGTGAAATTTATATTGGAATATGTAGAATATTGGGAGAAAGACAGTGACAAAAACTGAACAAGCTATATATTAATACTCTTGTCCCTTAATCTTCCGAACATTATCATCTTGCAACACCCTCTGGCTAAAAGTGAGACTGTCCAAATCATCCAAGATGAAATGCAAAAAATATAAATCCTGATTATCTGATGTCACTTATCCAAGGAATTCTTATTTCTTAGGAGTATTGTCACCTCGGCTAAATAATGGTTCATTCCGTTTTTATTATAAAGAAAGAAAGGGAAGAAAAAGGACATATTACACAGAAAAATATAAGAAAGAAAGAAAGGGAGCAGGAGAAAGATAGAGATAGAGAATCTGTGTTACGCCTCAAAGATATCTGGTTCAAAGTTAACTGACCTGAAAATATTTAAGAGTTTTCAAATAAAATAACTGGTGCATTATATTGTTTATTCATTAATATATCAACACTGAAAATTTCATTAAATTCGGTGAATTCCCTGATTTTTGGTATTTTCTTTTTCTTTCGGCAGGGTGACATACGATGGTGAAATTTATGTCTGTTAAGTTCAATTTAACTAATACTCTTGTTCCCTAATCTTCCAACTATTATCATCTTGCAATACCCTCTGGTTAAAAATGAGACTGTCCAAACCATCCAAGATGAATTGCAAAAAATATAAATCCTGATTCTCTGGTGTCACTTATCCACCAAATTCTTATTTCTTCGGAGTTTTATCACCTCAGCTCATTCCGTATTATTATAAAGAAAGAATAAGGACATATTACACAGAAAAATATAAGAAAGAAAGAATGGGAGCAGGGGAAAGAAAGAAAGAAAGAAAGAAAGAAAGAAAGAGAGAGAGAGGGGGGAGCACGCAGAAGCGATAATGCTAATCTGTTTCAATTGAACATAATGAAAAGAAGGAAAGAAAGAAAGAAAAGTGTATGAGAGTTAATCAAAATTATCATACTTTTTACATATTGAACTATTTAGCAATAGCTCTTAAATAAACATATCAAACGCTGTAATAATCAAAATTATCATACTGTGGTATATCCACAGGTCCTGCTAGTTTTTTTTATTATTATTGCCACAAATGTTAATGAAACTTCAATGGTTAATAGACACACATAGGAAGTGATTATTTCCCTTGATCACTGTTATGAAAGTTCCCTTAGTTGATGAAAAATGTCAAGATTTTCTTAAAAGAAAATTATCAGAAATCCTCCAAAATATTTTTTTCTTTTAGTATTTTATTTTATTTTATGAAAATTCTCAGAATTACTAAAAAAAAAAAAAGAAATTTCTTATAATTTTCTTTTCCTTGATTTGATAATCCTAATTTGTGATTATTCCACAATGATTGGGTAATGAAGGACTATTTGCTCGTAAATTCCTACCATAAAATAAACTGAACCCCCATTTTATGTCCGTGTTTTTGCAATAAATGTTTTATTTTTCTTGCGCCCGTTATTTTACAATACTAAATATATTTTCTTTATTTATTTTGATATTCATTTCAATGTGTATATTCTAAAAGTTTTTATTTTGTGAGAATGTTTAGTTTTAAAGTGGGGGTTCGTTTTACAATTTAGGCATAAATTGGATCCTCCTTTTATGACCGTAATTTTGTTTTTTTGTCGACGATGATTAAAATCTGACGTTTTTATTTTAGAGTACCAAAGCCAAAAAGAAAAGAAATAACAACAAAAAGTAATATTCAACTTTTTTCTCGTAAATTCCTACCATAAAAGTAGGCTTGGGCATTTTATGGTAGGAAAAAAACATTTATTGCAAAAACACGGACACAAAATGAGGGTTCAGTTTATTTTATGGTAGGAATTTACGAGCAAATAGTCCTCCATTACCAATGATTGTATGCCACAATTTGACTTTTTCTTTTTCAAATTCAGACAACTGATTCCTAGCCATTAGCAAAGAACTAAATCAAATCAAGGAAAAGAAAATTCTAAGAAATTTCCTATTTATGGAATATTTCTGAGAATTATCAAATTGTTGGCGAAAGAGCAAATTGCATATTTTTCTGCTAAAGAATATTTGCTACTTTCGTCTTATCGACCGCCATTTTTTTTTTTTACAAAACGAATAATAATATAATTAATTAACATTTTTTTTTTTTTAAGGGTTAGCCTTTTTTTAATAATCTAATCTAATGCTTTAGTAAAATAATTGGCTGACGATAATAGGAAATTACCGATTATTTTTTTTAAGTATACAGTGTTTCTTTAACTTACGAGAAGTGTCCCAACTTACTAGTTTTCCGAGTAACGAACCGTCACTTATTCGTTTTTTTTTTTGCTTTGTGTTGAGAGCTAAAATTGCAAATCGGTCGGAAAATTAGGGTGACCCCCCAAACAAAAACAGAACCCACAAATTTTATAATAAAACTGTTAATTTTAATTAGGGTTAGGGTTAGTTTAATGGGAAAATAAATAAATAATTTGAGTTCTGTTTTTTCTGGGTCACCCTGTAATATGTCTTAATTTTCCGACCGATTTGCAAGTTTTGCCAATTTGTGATACCAGCGAGCTTCATGTAGTAATGAATTTGGAAACATTGTTTCCAAATTCGTTACTACGCCTAAGAAAAACATTGGTTATAAAACAAATAAACATTACATAATTTATTAGTCTATGTTCTATATAAAATACAGTACTATTTTTCTTATTAAAAAAAACATTAAAAAAATTTTTTTTTTTTTGTAGAACGGAATAATGTCATTTCAGTTTATTTCAATGGGGAAAATTGATTTGATATACGAGTAAATTGAGATACGAGCTGAACGAATTAAACTCCTAAGTCAAGGTACCATTGTAATTGCAAAATTCTTTGAGATAGTAATCTTTACTGGTATATGAGCTGGCTTCGCCTTTTCTCTATTATTATAAATGTGTAATAACTTCCTCTTTTTATTTAATTTATATTTGATAATACGAATTTGTTTCGTATTTTACATGGAAACATTTCATCATAATTTTGCTTTTTAGTCACAAACTGTTAGAATGGTTCGCAAGAAGATGGTCTTGCCAAAACCGTAAATATATTAAGTTCGATCTTTCTTTACAAAATGACCTGCTGTCTTTATGGCCGAATGCCAAATTAAGTTAAAACTTACTTAGACTCACAAATTCACTTGCGATGTTGTTATTTACGAAAACTTTTGCTTATGATGACACATCGACTTTTGGTTAGCTGATGATGAAGTGGTCTGGTCACCCATCTAAGTATTGAATAGGGTAGTCACTGCTTAACTTCAGTGAGCGGGAAACTGCTTTCAACGTGATTTCACTATAAGTCAACTCTCCATGACGTAGTCCTACCTTAATTATATTGGGATAAAAATAAAGTTTTAGCGAGAAAAAAAAAATATTCCAATTATAAATCTTTATCTGCGAATATCATTAAAATATTAATTGTATTTTTTTTTCTTGGTGTTCCGATTGCCAGTACTTAGTTATTTAACCGATTTTTAAACTATGTTGAAAACATCTCCCCCACTTTTTTTTCAAATACCAATTATAATTTATTGATTTAATACTAATTAGATCATTAAATAATTAAGCTAAATAATTCCTATTATTTATTTTTACCATGAAACCTGAAACCTTTAGCGAAGGAGAAAAAAAGCAATTGCTGTGAATTTTCAAATAATGTCGATAAACAAAGAAAATGTTACTGCTTCATGTTTAGAATAAATATCAAGCAATAACATTTTCTTTGAAGATATAAATTTTATACTTTCAAATTTCCATGGGTTTATTTATTTGTACAGTCCACTGTTTAGAGACTTTAAAAGACAGATTTCTCTAGAATAAAAAATAGCTGCATCAATGTGTTCGACATCTTTTTTTTTTTTTTGTTGTATTGTACATTTTTTTAAATTGTCTCTCGCAATAAAATCTTTCTTTTGTGCCATATAAGCGTTATTTATGTTACAGTACTGATACTATGATTTATCTATTTTAGTCTTTTTTTTTTTAATTTTTAAAGAAGAAAAAGCCTTAAGTTGAAAATTGTAAGATGTTCCATCGTGTTCTTAAAATTATGCTGGCTTTCTTGTTGGCTTGTGTAGACAAATTCAAAAAGAAAGAGTCGTCGAGAATATGAATGTTAAATTATCCAGAAAGACAGACATTTGTTGCTGATCGTAAATGATTTTTGCAAAAAAAAAAAAAGTTACCTTCATAAAAAATATTGAGATAAAATTATTTGCATAAAAGGCTTACTAATAAAAAAAAATTACAACTTTCAAAAATAGCAATAACAATGCTGTGAATCTTAAATAAAATGTTGTTCAGAAAGGCCATCCTTGCCATAGCTGAAAAGAAGCCAGCTACTATCAACTGTAATTGTAACTTGAAGTTACTTGTGTTTCATCAAAAGTTTCGTTTTTAATTGTAAACTATTTAAACAAAACCTTTTTCCTTTATAGAATTCGCTTAATCAAAACTAATATTTAAAAAAAAAAAATTTTTTTTCAACAAAATCTTATCGATTTTATCATCAAAATTTATACATATATTTTTATTTAACAATATCGCTTTGTTCACATCTTGTATGGAAGTTTAGCATATGGAGTACATGTTTAAAAACGAAGCCAAATTGTTTTCATAAAACTAGTAACTTGGTCATATTTACTATTTAAGCTGTTTTTATTTTATTTTAATTTTTGTTATTAAAAAAAATCTGGTCTAATATTTTGGTCACATTTATTTATTTATCTTTTCTTTTTTTAAATCAAAGACGAAAAATCAAAGTTCCTGAAGAATTCTGAAAGATGGGGGTAAAATCTTGAAAAATGGCCAGACGAATGGTCGTATGATTAAATATGTTCTCCATCATCAAGGACATTTTCAAATAAGAGATCGTTTGAACCAAGGTCTCAGTTGAGAGCATTTCAGTAATTATTTTATCTTAAATATTGTAAATATATATATTTTTTTAAAGTCTTTATTTTTAATATCATCAAGAATAAATTTTAAATACACACTTTATTTATATCATTCATATGTTTTTCATTTTTACTCAGATGTGATATTATTCACCCACCACACACACATACGCACAAAGTCCATCGTAGCATTTTACAAAGCCAGGTCATCAGTCTAGTCTTTAGTTCCTCAAGGATTTTTACAGCCCTGACGAATTTGACCCACTTTGGTGTTAATATTAATGGAGAATATTCTATGAACAATCCTAACTCGACAGATGTGCATATTTTAAATTATCATTTTTAAAGTACTGATAAATAATCGCCTTCCAAAACAGAATGCTTGAAACTCAGTTATGTGTAACATTAAAATAACTCTAAATACAGACATCTTGCATCATTAAGTACAAAATTTGATTAAATTTAAAATTGAAATAATTTACAATTCAATTTAGTCTAACTTGCAGGGTTGTTTTTTTTTTAATGAATAAAAATTGTTAAACAAATAAATTTTTTTCCCATTTTGGACAATTTATGTAATTAAGCAAATTAAATTTGAAAAAAAAGTTTTTAAATATTTAAAATAAAAATATATATATCTTTCTAAAATCTGTCTCTAAATAAAATAAAAAAAACTGGATTCGAATTTTAAACCAAGTTTTATTTGTTATGCATTCATTAACATATTTCAATAAAAAAATATACAATGCCTAAGAAATATAAAATCCCAAAATCTAAAAAAGGTTTGAAACACTTAAAACCATTAAAGTAGGTTATTCATTTGCAATACGAGCAAAATAGAATGTTACCAAAATGTTTTTTTTTATTTATACTTTCTTTTTGTTTCCAAAATCATAATTGCATTTCATAAATTATTTGGCTTAAAGTTTTAATTTTTTTCACTGTACAATTCGAATAAATGAAGAATAAAAATTAATTTGGTTAAAAAAAATATAGTGAGATATTTTTAAGCGATTGGCTTTGAAAAAGGTCACGATATTCATTTTAAAAAAAAATGAAGATCTTGGCTTTGAAAGTTCATTATTGTCATTCTATCTTTAAGACATTTTTTTACCTCTTGAACCAAACGCCCCCCCCCCCTCCTCTCTTATGAGCAACTATCTGTAAGCGAGATCTTTGTGTTAGTCATGCTGCAAATTTGAATAAAGTCTTGAATAGATGAGAACGACTTCACGATATTACTACCGCTTTTCAGCCAATAGTGTAAAAAGGCCAACTGCTACAATGCTTGCTGACGTAGGTGAGTTTGGTAGCCAAGTAAATCTAGAACAGCCACGCAACTGTTTTTGAACATGCGAGAAACAATTATTGTAGGCTAATATCTTTCGGTGCACTCGTCTAGAAAAACAAGAAAAAGATCCAAAAAATCTTACAAAGTCTAAAAAGAAAATAATGTATTCTTTAAAGAAAAAAATGTTAAAATAAAATAAATTAGTATTCCAAGATGTTTCTCTCTCGTCTTGCAGTAAGCAACTTTTCTTGAATAAATTTTTTTTACAAGTCTTATTTTATTTTGTCATATGATTAGTTTTTAAAGGGAATGCTTAGTTTTTAAAAGGAATGATTTTTGAGCTCAAGAAATTACAAGGTTAATGTTTAATGAATAAAATATAATTTTAAAGCTTGGTGATCTTTAAAGTATTGCATTCGTTTAAGATTCACGATTGGGGTCTATCTATCATCAAACAACTTGACAGCAAACTCGACTGCTGTTTCAATTGTGCATTGGACTTAGCTACAAGCAAGCTGTGTCTCTTTCTTCAACAGTATTTACTTATTTATGTCTATATACCACTGGCTGATTTTTAAAGCGGTACACACCGAGGTAACAAGAAAGAAAGACAGAAATGAAATCTGTACAAATCTAAATTATAAAAGGTGAATGGTTTTGGTGACGAGAGGAGGCTTTACACACAGAGAGAGAAAAAGAAAGAAAGAAAGAGAAAAATAGAAAGTATAGAAGTAAAATAAAGAGATGCTCGTGTTTAGCCGACTCACTGACTGACTACTCATGAATATGTTAAGACAAGCAAAGGGGGAGAGGCACAAGAGAGGCAATACGAAATACAGACAAGCAGCAGTACCAGTCGCCATCATACTCTCTCTAGGCACTGCGATGCGATGCTAGTGTAAAAAAAATAAGGCTCAACCTTACACGAGTGACAAGCAAATAAGATACACGGAGTGGGAGAGAATCCCTCATATTATAATACACTCGTTATACATGCTTGTACTCTAAAAAGCACCTAACCCAAATTAATAGTGTTTGAGTGGAGTCAATTATTTTTTGGTATGAATAGTCGACCGTTTTTGTTTATTAACAGCGGATGGAAGTCTACGTATTCTGTTGCTTGCATTTGTTTCCAAGAATACACTCCTCTGTTCTGTAAGTATTTCATTTTAAAGTTTGTTTTTATTAATTAATTAATTTTAATTCTTTATTTAAACCTCTTTTGTTTAATATCTACTTCTCCATGTGCCGGTGTTGTTTATAATGTTTCTCCCGTGTAAAATAAATCTTTGTACTTTAAAGGGAGAGGGGTGTTGACATAGCTATGATTTTAAGAAGCAAGGGCAACTGCGGATGGGCCAAGCAGAATTGAAGACTGCTATCGCTGGAGAGAGAGAGAGGATAAAAAAAATTACTTTCCTCTTTAGTTCTCAGTAAACCACCCAGCCACATCTTTGCTGCCAACTTTGTCTCACTTCAAGCTTCGTCTCTCTCACGAATCTTTGCAAGAAACTTTAAAAAAAAATAACATTCATCTTGATTTCAACCAGCAAATTGGAGCATTTAAGATAATTTTTTAACCAGATTTTTTAATTCTGAAAAAGAAAAAGGCCGATCGGTATGTTAGAACTTTTTTAAAAAATGCATTTATCTTTTCCTTGTGAATAATAGGCACCATGTGTACACAATTTATTTGCTTTAAAATCTTGTTCTCAGTTTTAAAAAAAATATTGTTTTTTGTTTTTTAAATAATCCCAAATTTGTTTTTGTGATTGCAAACCTGCTTTGTAGACATTTTAAAACTATTTGCATTGTGTGTGTGTGCTAATTGTGGATCACTTCTGTTTTTGGTTGGGTCCCATTTCGTTAAAGCAAGACACGAACATTTTATACATCGAGGGTAAAAACGAAAAAAAAAAAAAGTTTTAATATTTTATTTTCATTTGATCTGTTTTAAATATTATTTTCTCTATCTGCATAATTTAAAATTTTCGACTAGTAATATATTGTCGATTCTTGTTGACCTACGTACGATCTACATGTTTTGTCCTGATTGTATGACTAAATAATTCAACCCAAAAATAGGTCTTCAATCTTGATCATTGGCCTTTCTTTTCTTTTTGTATTTATAAATTAAACTATCCAAATCTGAAATATCTGATGGTTTATAATTCTTAAAGAAACTTATTGTCCCACTATTAAACTGTATATTATAATAAATATTAAATGATTTCCTTGTTCTTTTCGCTCCAAATTTAGATGACTCTTTCTCGCTATCATTCAATGGATTCATTTTTAAACACTCTTTCCCAGCATTTCAGTTGATTGCAATTTGTTTTGGTTTTTTTTTTGTTTTGTTTCTACGATTATTTAATGTTAGTGCTTCGTTTCCCAATGTTTTATTTTAAATAGCAAACTGTAGATTTGAATATAATAGTGAATAGAAACTTGAAATAAAAGTTAGATCAATGGAGGTGACTTCCTTCGAAACTGATGGTAGAAAGCAAATGTTTTTGCTTGCTCGTCTTCCGTCATCTTGGAGGCTTATATAGTCTTCTCGTTTTTTAACTCGTATTTTTCTTTTCTTTATCTTGTCTCTTTGTTTTTAATTTCGATAAAGCTTAATCGCATATTGCATTTAAAATAAGATTTAAAGATGAAAGTAATGTTTATGATTAAATTCAACTTGTTTTGTTTCTATTTAATCAAAAAGCAAGCCATCGATTCACACATGAACCTTGGTGTCCAATAAGGGCGTAAAATCGCCATGATTTTTCCTATTTTAAAAGCTTGGATTGCAAACCTTTATTGACCAACTTTTTGTTGCCTTTTCTGGTTTCAACATTTTTATATTACAGAATTTTTTTTTTAATTATTTTATAAATCAAAATTGATAACTTCAAAAAAATTTTTTTTTTCGTTTTGTGTTACGGCATTATTTTAAAATTTTAATGTCTTTATATTGAAGTTATTTTTATGTATTTTTCTTTTTGAAATCCTTTGAGCACAAAATGGTCGCAATCGCTATAGACACGTGTATAGACATTTAAGAATGTTGCCACTTTTTTTCTGCTTTTATGGTAATAAAACTTGTAAAATATTAACCAGTTCGTATTTTTTTTTTTTTTAATATATATCCTAAAAATATATAAAATTACTAAAATATTTTCTATTTTATTTATTTATTTATTTTTAAGATTACTATTAAAACATAACGCTTTTTTGGTCTTCAGAACATTGTCGTAGTAAATAGTATTTACCACAATGTTTCAGAAGACAAAAAGAAAAATACAAAAGTTTATTTGGCCTAACTTTTTTTTTTCTTTTATTTATTTTACTAACACTACATTTTTATTTATTTGCTTCTTATTTACTATTTATTTATTGCAAGTCTTTATCGTTAACTCGCTGTCTATAATATTTGCTCTTATTCTTCCTCTTATTTCTTCCTTCATTCCATTCTGTTTCATGTTCAGCTCAGGACCTTTTCGTTAAACCCCCATCTTAATATTTCTGTTTACCTTTTTAGATATATTCTCCCTTTTAAAGATTAATAACATTTTAAAGAACTAAAACAGTTGTCCAAAAACGGGATATATATTATTTTTATTTATTTCTTTTTTCTTTTTTTTCTTGAGTACAAATGGTATTTATTGGTAATTAAAGTTGTCTGGGTTGTTGTACCACCAAATGTTGTTGGCTTTCCTCTCTCTCTCTCACTCGTTCTGTCCTTTTTACGTTTCCTTTGCAACAGAAGCAATGTCTAAAATTTGGACTAAACTGGGACCCCCCATTCGCTTTCAAATAACTTTTCTACCAATTCTGACTCTTTTCTTTCCTTTTTAGAATATACAGTGAGTAAGCAATATTGAAAACTCGATACTATTTTCATGTGTTCATATATTGGCCATTACTCATCTTATTAGTCAAGTCCTTTGTATAAAAATGATTAGTTATCCATCCAAACATTGCTTGATTTTTAAAGAGCTGTTTAGAAAAATGCCAATCATTAATTCAAGATTTGAGAGTTCAATCTCATTCTTTTCCAGGACAAACATTTTTTTTTTCAATCTTTTCAAATTTGTTCTCTCCACTATTTATTGTAATTCAAATTTGCAATTGTTTTGGCTATTGCATGGCAACAACTTTTTTTAATTTTTCATCATCCAAATTTTTAAAAAAACAAAAAAAAACAAAAAACACAATTGTAAAGATTTTCCAGATTCGCTAAAGTTTTATTTAATACACCTTGATATGTTAGTTACAAACTTTTTTTCTTTTTTTTTTCTTTTTTTTTCTAATCCAATGTTTTAATTTTGAATAAATTAAATTCCAAAAATTAGTTACATTTTAAAACTTTAAAAAATTGATTTAATTTTTTTTTTCTTTCTGAAAAATTATTTTGAAAAGTGTTTTTAAAGAGAAATTAAATTCTGAATTTTATTTATTTATTTTTTATTTTTTATTTATTTATTTATTTTTTTTTTTTTTTCGAAAAATTATGCAGTCGTCTGATTTCAATATTTAAAAAAAAAATGTTTAATTAACTTAGAAAAAGAGATTGATTAAACTTTAGTGAATTCTTTGTTTTATTTATTTTTATTGTTACCATTATCAATCTAATCCACATTATTGGCTTAGAACTTGTGCAATTCCATTGGACATTTTTGTCTGTTTCTTGTATTGTTAAAATCATCACATGATTATAAAAGCACACACATTTTTATGCGTATATCAGTGGGTTAAAAAAAATAAAAAAATTCAACATGTTTTGAGTTTTAAAAATGCATTTATTTATTAATCTAACATATTTTAAATAATCTGCCCAAAAAATTAGTTCTAAAGTGTTCTAAGCTGAAAAAAATATTTAAAGATCATTTTTTTATTTATTTATTTATTTATTTTTTTATGAATAATGGACAATTTTTTCAAGATAATATTAACCTTTATGCAAGTTTCATTGTGTTAAATATAGAGGGGGTAAATTTCACAGGAAAAATTGGTACCTTCTTTTTTCTTTACTAGTATTAAAGATTTTGGATCTTTTTAAAATATAGCTTTTCCTTTAAAAAAAATTAAAATACTAAATTCATATTTAACTAATCTGATAAATAAACAAATACGTGACTAATGAATAAAATTATTTTTTCTTGGAAAACACGAACAGTTCGTATTTCTCTATAACTTCATGACGATGTTATAGAAAAACATTCAATGTTTTGAATGACAGAATTGTAGATTTTGTGTTGGTTCTGTAAATCTTCAGGTTTATCCTTCCAGAAGAAAATAAATGGTTTGGTTATCTGAACATAGTTTCTTCTTCGAATCTAGTTTGTAGTTTTGTAGCTTTTCTCTTCTTCATATATACCAATGCCATTCAAAATGTTTTCAAGTTTAGTATTAAAAGCCCTAATTTGCCAACAGGAAACTAAATTCAGTCGTTAAGAAAATATTCCATTAATTGATCTATAGAAATGTTTTGCGACATCTGCAATAAAAATGTCTTTGTTCATTATTTTCACTAAACATTCCACTAAAATGAATGACTACTTTAAGCAGTCAAAACAATATACACCATAGTTCCAGTTTCAAATAGGGTGTTGTTTTCTGGGTTTTTTTGTTTTGTTTTTTGTTATTCCAAGAAAAAAATTTTTTCTGTATGTTCCTGTCCGTATTAAAACTATATTTCTATAATATGTGAATTGTTTAATCTAACCAAATAAAGTTTAAAAGGGGAATTTGCAGCCCCCCCCCCATACTCTGAGCAATTTTATAAAACGGTAACTATGAATTGATTCTGGTCCTTAAATTGACTTAGTCATCTGTTTATCTGCATAATATGCAGTGCATACATAGAGAGACGGGCGTACACTCACTCACACACGCGTGCACACACACGTATACACTTTTACACACGCTGATACACGTATACACTTACACGCACTCTATACACACAAAATCTTTTTCAATTTTTAAAAAAATTTTTACTGGCATTAGCACAAAATAATACAGGCCTAATTCCTATCAAATTTAGTTTAATACTTATGAACTTCACATTGTATATTTAAAAAGAAAATCTATTAACAATATTACACTCTTTGTAAAAAGGATGCATAAATATCTTTGTTTAGTCAGAATAGCAAGAAATTTTTGATAATATAAGAAAAATGTTACACAGATAATGAGTTAAAAGAAAAACATTTTTTTTTTTATACTTTAAAAGATGGGTAGTATTTCTATGGATCAGTTTAATACTGTAAATTAGATTTGTATTTTAATATAGTTGATATTCAAAAATGTTTTATCATATTAGACCATTTTGTATGAATAGGAATAATTCTATAAATAATAGTAACTAACCATAGATGTATAGCAATAATTACATTTTTCTCTTGCGTCATTCATTTATTATATTAAGAATATTATTGCTAACTAGCAAGAATATGCACCCTTTGTAGGGCGTAAGTATTTAAGTTTTAATGTAATGAAACATTAAATTAGAAATACTAACGAAATTAAATAACACCTATAAAAAGATTACTTATTTTAATTTGTTTCTATATAAAACCATTCATAGAATTGATTTTTAAATACATTGGAGAATAAAACTATTAGAAATCAATAACCCCCAAGTAATTATTTATTAAAACCAGTTTTGTTAAAACCAGTAGGCAAATTAACCACACCATATATTATGTAAACCTTTATTTTTTTAGTGATGTATAAGACACCTTGTAGGATTTTAAAAGCACTAATAACATGGGCTGTTTTGAGGCAAATCTAATTCAGTACTTAAAGACCATAAATTAAATACCCATTGGTAATCTTATGCAATTCCTGAGGGTATTGTGAAGTAAGACACACAGAATTCCATTATAAGATAGTTTCTTTGTGCATCCAATAGAAGCTTTGTGCTTCTTTTTGTAGTTTTATTGATTTTTTTTTTTTGTATGTATTTCTCTTTCTTACATAAAACCTTCCATAATAATCTATACAAATTAAATTTGTATTTGTACAATGTTATAAGTCCATGCAATTTTTTTTCTTATCTACATTTAACTGGCAACTTGTTTGCTTCATTGTAAATGCTATTTTGCTCATTATTTATTTGTCATACATTTTGCATTAACAGAGATGCTCATTGGTACGTGTCCTGTGTCCCTGACGTACAAAAATCTAAAAGGACATAGTAAAATCATATCCATGCATCCCAGTGTTTTTTTTTCTTTCTCTCTCTCCTTCCCTTACCATAATGAGTTAGATGGCTTTAGTTGGGACCCATAAATTTTCCCAGGGACTCTTTCAAAGCAAATATAATTATAATTAGTCGGATTCATTATAAAATACTCAATGTCGCCATCTGTTTATTATTGGTGTTACTCTTCTACAGAGATACTGATGGGTACACGTCCTGCGTCCCTGATCACAAAAATCTAAAAGGAGACAGTAAAATCATATCCATACATCCCAGTGTTTTTCTTTTTTCTTCCCTCACCATTTCAAGCTAACTATAAATACATTTCAATAGTTTCTTAGAAATGAATTACACAGCATAGGTTAAAGGTAGGAGTTAGATGGCTTTAGTTGGGACCCATAAATTTTGCCGGGGACTCATTCAAAGCAAATATGTGCATCCCAGGACACGCTAAATCAAAATGCTATCAGCATCACTGCATTAACACCATAGAACAAAATACTTCAAATAAAGACTCTTTAGAATTTGGATGGTGCTTATGACTGATATAGATTCATTTTCCATATTTAGAGTTGATAGTATAATAGTATTCATTCTCTAAAAGAAAAAAAAATTCTTTTTTATGAATGGTCAAATATTTTTAGTATTAATCAAATCTATAGTAATTATCATTTGAAGTTAAAATCCTTCTAGTAAATTTAACCTTTTTGCTTTCTTTATTTTTATTAAGTTTTGTATATGCAAAATTATGGGTAATTTATGAGGAAGTGCGTCCCGGTCTCCTGCCTCAGAAATTGCTACCCGGTGACTATTAAAATAATGTCCCCAGCTATGTCGTCTCCATTTGTTCATATCTATCTATATTATTTTGTTTGTTTATCTATCTATCTCAGTCTATTCCAAACTATATATCCATCTTCATATCTAAACAAGAATTACGACAAATTACGATAAATAAACAAGAATTAAGACAAATTTCTATGAATAAACAAGAATTAGGACAAATTACGATAAATAAATAATAATTACAACAAAAAAGAGCCCCCCCCCCAAAAAAAATACATTTAATGCCCTAAGTTGGTTGTTTTCTTTCAACTAACATCGCCGAGACGACATAGCTGGGGATGTTATTTTAATAGTCACCAGGGTAGCAATTTCTGAGGCAGGAGACCGGGACGCACTTCCTCATAAATTACCAAATTATGCTTTGTTAATGGTTAGTAACCAGTTGTCGGAGTTTGGTTTGTTTTACGGCATATCAACCTCGGTGGGTCATTTAATGCCAACTAAATTATGGATCCGTAGCGATAGTTTAGTAGAAAAAAATATGTATATGTATAGATTTGCCTAGCCACGAATTGGGATGTAACACGTTTGCACGTACGGGCACCCAGTAAGGATCAAACTCGCTATTCAGTAATAATGGATCTGTAGGACTAGCTTGTTAACCATTATACCATGATGAAGTATGATTGTTTTTTTTTGTTTGTTTTTTTATCAACTTGATCAAATGTTTTAAATTGTGAAAGGTATTAAACTCAAATGGCTGTTATTGTAAATAGGAGTAAAGTCAGCAGAGTGGCCTATTGTCTGTATATGCCAGACAGCGAGGGAGTCTATCACCTTTTCACTGGCACTACAACAGGGAGATTGTGTTTTGCATCATCAGCTCCTTACTTTACTACATAGATCCAAGCTGTGCTACTCGTGCTGAGTTGGCAAGGGCCGGTATTGAACTCTGAACGTTGTGGTTCCTAGGCAGATTCTCTACCGACTGAGCTTATTTTAGTGTTTATTCCTATATTCTATGCATTTTGTGTTGCACAATCCGAATATGAAGAAACGGCAGATTGGAAAATTCCAACAAAATGTGAAGAATATAAATGGAAAAGTGAATAAACCAACACAAAGAATTGAATTAATATTTCATCTTTATTTATCAAGACTTTATGGACCCCTCCCCTTTTTAATGGCATATCAACGCTGTGGGTTATTTAATGCCAACTTTATAATATTTATAAAATAAACATAATATAACAGTATAATAGCATAGCACACGCACACAACACACACACACACACATATATATATATATATATATATATATATATATATATATATTATATGAGGTGTGGTGTAATGGTTAGTGATAGGAAATGACTTGTCGACCCGAGTTCAAATCCTAGATGAGGCTGTCTACATTTCAGTGTTAATACTCTTTAACCTTGGGTAGGTAACCATTCTAGGAGAAGGAAAACTCTGAATTCAAACCTGTTAAACTCTTTAAGAAATTGACATTGTGTCACATCCTACTCATGAGGAGGGGTTGGTAAATATGTGTGCATGTGTATATATATATATATATATATATATATATATATTATATATATATATGAGGAAAAATGAGTAAAGAAAAGTAAATGGATAAAATGAATTTAATATCCATTTACTTTTCTTTTACTTTACTCATTTTTCCTCATATTGTCGGATTCAATTCCTTTTCCATTTTTACATATATATATATATATATATATATATACACACACACACACACACACACACACACACACACACACGTATGTTTTCTAAGGGATTATTTTGTGGTAAAGGCATTTAAGAATAACAGTATAAAAGTACTAAAAGTTGCATTGGTTCATTTAATGATTAAATAGAAACTAATGAACATTTTAATAAAACACTATTTTATGTCTATGTAGAGTGTACCACCTGCAGTCGAATATAAAACCCCAGGTGAACATTGTAATGTCAGGTGTATAGTTTGATCTTAATACTTATATAATAAATGGCCACTTTCTTAAAAGATGATTAAAACATTTGCATATTGTAATAGAAATGAATTAGTAATCAAATCCAAATGCATATGTGTGTATACTATAATATGTGAAGTGATACATAGAACTACTATGTTTACTCTCTTGCTTCTCTTCACCTCCTTCACCTTTTTTTTCTTTTTGATATATGTGCAGATGACCTGCAATAATATAAACAGTAGAAGAGAGAGAGAGAGAGAGAAGAGCTTCAATGATTGTTTATTGCTAGTGATAAATTCTATATTGGTGTTTAAAAATACTCATTTTACTATCTGGAGAAAAACAGGATCGAATGTTCCTTTGTCACCTAATAAATAGATATGTAAAACCTTTATATATTTATTTTATTATATATATATATATGTGATGTAATAAAAGTATTGAGATTGAAGCTGTATTTACCAAGATAGAAATGAACAATGAATGGAATATAAGGTGTCAAAAGGTACAAAAAATCTCGTTAATTTTTTTGACACACCTTGTATGTATTTAAAAAAATTATATATATATATATATATATATATATATATATATATATATGATGGACTCTCCCGTCGATTTCGACGTGTGAGGTTCCGACAACCTCTTTCATCTAACCTTGCCTGCCAATGATTTGCAAAGAAGTCCACAGATGGAACAAGAGTGTGCATTATTAGAATGTATTGCTGGGACACTATACATATAATATATAATATATATATATATACATACTTTTACCTACCGTATTTGACGGCATATAAGACGAACCTCCATTGCAGCAGGTCAGATTCAGGGGGAAAGAGTTTTTAGTCTATTTAAGCATATATTGTTGAAAACAGTCTAGCTGTGCATTACTAATTAATAATAAACTAATAGTAGTAGTATTAGTAATGATAATAACAAAACATTGGACACAAAAATAAAACCCACTGGAGGTCTCAAACTTCACTAAAGATGTATAAGACACAGGGCAATTTTTTGAGCCAAAATTTTTT
Source organism: Doryteuthis pealeii (assembly GCA_023376005.1). Taxonomy (NCBI): domain Eukaryota; kingdom Metazoa; phylum Mollusca; class Cephalopoda; order Myopsida; family Loliginidae; genus Doryteuthis; species Doryteuthis pealeii. Next base: position 60,928,076 of record CM042171.1, on the reverse strand, counting down.
TGAGAAAGTGCGTCCTAGATGCCGTCAAATACGGTAATTTTAATGAAGTCTTTTTATAAATAGACAAAATATTAATTGAATCAATTGTTTGTTGTTTTATCCACCTTTCCATTTTATATTTTTCATATTTAAATGATTAAACCTATATTAATTAGAAAAGTCTTCTACTTTGTGTAATTTCATTGTTAATAAATAAAAACAAAATATTAATTCCTTCTCCTAAACCAGTTGCCATACCAAGGCTGAAGAGCAGAGTCCACCCCTACTATTTGCCCATAATTGGAGGGAGAATAGTTGGATTCATACCTTTCCCAAGGGTATTAGTGCCATATGAAATGCAACCAGTTGATCATGATTTTTTTTTTTAATTTTTTTTTTAAACCTAATTTTAATGAAGTCTTAATAAAGACACTATTAATTGATCCAATTCTGTTGGTTTATCTACCTTTCAATTTATAGTTTTCATATTTAAATGACTAAACCTATATTAATTAGAAAAGTCACTCTGTAATTTAATTGCCAAAGGAGTTAATGTTAAATAGGTTTTATTTTTTATTATTTTATTTATTATTCTAGAACTCTAAAAATTTGACAGTCTATATGTGAATGAACCAGTGGAAGCGCGTGGTGTAATGGTTAAAGTCATGGGAAATGGACTTGTAACCCCGAGTTCAAATCCTGGACGTGCATTTCACTTAGCGTTAATACCCTTGGGAAAGATATGAATCCTACTCTCCTTCCAGCTATGGATAGATAGTAGGGCAGACTGAGCTCTTTAACCTTGGTTAGGCAACCGGTCTAGGAGAAGGAAAACTCTGAATTCAAACCTGTCGAACTCCGCTTAAGAAATTGACCTTGTGTCACATCCTGAGGGGTTGGTAAATATATATATGTGAATGAACCTACTGAAAGACTTTTATTATTATTCTTCCTGTTTATTTTCTAATTAAAAAAAAAAAAATAGCAATAAGGTAATTGCTGATATTTTCTTGGACCTAGAACAACTGCGGAAGAATTTCTGGGGAAAAGTAAAGATAGCGTTGACAAAAAACAGAAGTTTCTTCTCTCTCTTTTTTTTTTAAATTTTTTTTTTTTTTACTTTATATAAATAAAGCCATTGGGGTGGCCTAAAGCTGGTATCAGCCATACACTAAAGGAGTCTATCCCATTTTCACTAGCGCTAGGCCAAAGAGATTATTTTAGTGTCTGAGGTGGTGTGCCAAACCGACCATCAGCTTCTCCCTTTACCACACAGATCCCTGTGCTACTCATACACAGATTTTGCAAGGAACGGTATTAACTCTTAACATCCTATACCGCCTCATTCCACCTGGCCGGCAGTCATATTTATTTCCTAATCTACCCCAAATGATAGCCTTTGTTTAAATGTAATATTAAACATATTTAGAAGTCTTTGATTTAAGGGAAATAACAGGTAACTTTAATTGAAAAAGTCATTTTTAGCCATCTTTTGATAAATCCTTATAGGAATGGGGATCTGGACTTTGTTTAAATGTAATATTAAACATATTTAGAAGTCTTTTGATTTAAGGGAAATAACAGGTAACTTTAAATGAAAAGGCCATTTTTAGCCATCTTTTGATAAATCCTTATAGGAATGGGGATCTGGACTTTGTTTAAATGTAATATTAAACATATTTAGAAGTCTTTGATTTAAGGGAAATAACAGGTAACTTTAATTGAAAAAGTCATTTTTAGCCATCTTTTGATAAATCCTTATAGTCCCCTCTGGACTTAGAATATTCTCAACAGGATGTTAAGAGTTAAGCCAGGAACCTTGCAATTCCTAGTTGGGTCTTTTGCCATAATATCTTTTCTTTCTTTTTCTTTGCTAAATTGATGTAACAAAGGGAACACAATGTATTTCTTTTGCCAACTTGGCAATATTTGCTTATTGTAAAACTGCTGGCATTTTGTACCTTCAAATATTTATACAGATTCACACAGCTTATTCAAAGGTTCACAATGCTCTTTCTACTGCCATTGTGTTGTACATATGTATTTATCTAAAATGAATAATGTATTTGTATGTATATATTATACAATCAATTATAACCAAATATATACCAACTATTGACAAATAAATCCATAGCAGTCATAAGCACCATCCAATTCTAAAGACTTTATTTGAAATATTTTGTTTTTTCTGACTGATGTTAATACAAACTGCCAATGTGTGACGATAATGACAAAATAGCATATATATATATATATATATTATATATATATATATATATATATATATATATATATATATATATATATATATCTTATATATATATGTGTGTGTGGGATCCATGTATGCTTCTTTGTTTATATCTGGTGAGTCTGGTTCTCATATATAGATGTCTGTAAATGGATAAATGAATTTAATCGATATCACTTACACATGTGTTTCGGTCAGTTTATGTGTGTGAAAATATTTCGCACACATAGAAGAATCGACCTTCATCAGAGTGTTGAATGATTCAAAATAAATGTTCACTCTGATGAAGGTCGATTCTTCTATGTGTGCGAAATATTTTCACACACATAAACTGACCGAAACACATGTGTATGTGATATCGATTAAATTCATTTTATCCATTTACATTTCTTTTCTTTACTCTTTTTCCTATGATTCAATATATATATATATATATATATACATATACACACACACACACACAAACTGAGAATCACTCACCAGATATATATATACTTGGGGTATCAAGTTTCTTGGTACAAGGGTGATTCTAGGCTGGTCCTATTCTCTACCAGTAGTTTGTTGTAGAGTTCAGGTTCCGTATGAGAGGTCAATGTTTTAATTATTTATAAACAGAGCAAATTTATTTGTGAATAAAAGGCCTTAAATACCATGGATTATGGACCATTTCCATTGAGTGAAAATGGTCCATAATTCACGAAACTCCTGGTATTTAAGGCCTTTTTATTCACAAATATATATTGTTTTTATTTCTAAACTCTGACAAAAAAGAAACAAACAAAAAAAAAAACTCCCGGCTTTATAGTCTGTAATTACATGATACAAACCTTGGCCTGGAGAAGAAAAAATTATTTAAAAAAAAAAAAAAAAAAAAAAAAAAAAAGACCAAATCAAATGCACCTCCTGAAAATAATCAATGGTACTATTAAATGGCCAAAAGAAAAATACTGTAAGAGTTGCCTAAGTTAAATATACTAAAGTGCTTAATACAAAAAGTAGATCCAATAAATAATATTTATTGTTATATATAAAGCCACCGTTTTTTTTTTTTTTTTTTTTTTTTTTTTTTTTTTTTTTTTTTTTTTTTAATCTTAACATTTTGACCGTCTGATGATTGCAGTAACCATGAAACTTTAGTTACAGGATATCAAATCCATAATATTTGATTTTAAATCTGCTCTGCTCTGCTATTTAGCATTGAGCACCTTCATATGCCAATACTTTTCTCATTCATTCTCCATTCATTTTATATTTCATATATATATATATATATAATATATATATATATATATATATATATATATATATATTATTTATTTATTTATTTATTTATTTATTTATAGTTTACAATACATTTAAGAGTCTGTTGTACCAATGGTTTCGGAGCCTCACCTTTAGCTCCGAAACCATTGGTAAAGCGGACTCTTGAATGTATTGTAAACTATAATTAAATAAATACAGCTCTTACAGAAGTAATACTAACAAGGAATTAACTAATATATATATATATATTTAAGCTTTTTTTCTTTACTAATTATATTGCTCTGTTCAATAAAATTAAACATCGAGCTCTCTACTTGGACTTGAACTCTAGCATTCCGACATTGGATGAAAGGACCAGCTTAGAATCATCCTTATACCAACTTACCTGGTAACTCATCTATGGAGATGTTATTTATATATATATATATATATATATATATAAACATGAAGTGTAAAACTGACTTTTTTGCTAGTGTCTCATTTTCTCTTCCACATGAACCACCTCCTGTTGTTATTAAGGCAACATTTTTCTTTCTCCTCCTCCTTCGTCTTCAACATTTCTCTTCCTACTACTACTACTACTACTACTAATTTACAATTCTCTGCATTCTCATGTGTATTTTTAAAAAAAGAAAAAAAGGTAGATTTCTCTTGGAAGAAATATATTTAATTACTTGATCCATTGTTTGCCTTTTTGTTTCTTCAATGCTAAAAAGTTTGTGAATGTGTGTGAACCTGTGCTTGCTTGGTAAAATTGTTTTGAGAGATTCTCTCAGTGAAAAATGGTTTCTTGTTGAAAAAGGGGAGAAAAGACTCATCTGCTAATGTAGGTCAACGTATGACAATAAAGTATGAACTCTCTCTCTCTCTCTTCTCCATAAGGAACGGGCATTATTCATTCTAATAGAAATACTTGCCTTCTTTTTTTCTTCCCCCTTTCTTCTCTCCAATTCAGATCTTAACAAATTAGAATGTCTGTCTGCTAAACCAATTCTCTCATCCAAACTCTAATGTGAAACATTGCCAATTCTATTGCAGTCTTCAAAACCAAAAACACACACACACACACACATATTTTTAGAATAAATGAAGGGGAAAAAAAAACTTTAAATTTGATTCATTATAATAATTTATTTCAACTGCATTATTGCAGCATCATCAGTCTTGAGCAAAAACATGGTTATTACTGAAGAAATTCCCAAGAATTTCTAAATTTTGGGGGGGAACTGTGTGTGTGTGTGTGTGTGTGTGTGTTGAAAAAAGAAAGTAAGTATAGAATGGATAAAATAGGATATTTAATCAATTTTATCCATTCTCTTTTTCCTTTCTTTCTTTTTTCAACATACCGTCGGATTCATTTCCATATTCATTTTATATGTGTGTGTGTGTGTGTGTGTATATATATATATATATATATATATATATATATATATATATTATATATATATATATATTATATAAAAATTTTCCTTTTCAATTCTTTTACACTGTAAAGTGTATCTTCACATTCTTGTGGTATTATAGATTTTTTTTCTTTCTTTCAAAAAAATATGGTCTTTTCAAAATGGCATATTGAAGCACAAATTTTCCATTGTTTTATATCTTGTCTGCTTGTTGATGTTTGTTTTTGTTTTTTTATTAAAAATATACTGATTACAATTTTATTCTGGTTTAGGTAAGTTTAGTTTTACAGGTATAGAATAACCTAGATGTGTTGACATGCCATTAAATCTAGATTTTTTTTATCTATATATTGCATGCATTTTATTATCTTAATTTATTATTTTTAATTAATCTACTTATGTTTATTGATTTTAACATAGAAAAGAAATGTCGTCAGGGTGGCCTAAAGTTGGTATCAGCCAATCAGTGAGGGAGTCTATTCCCTTTTCACTAGGAGATTGTTTAGGCTTCTGAGGCTCCTCACTTTACAGCATAGATCCCTGTGCTACTCATACGCTGAGTTTGGCAAGGGCTGTTATTGAACAAGGTACCCTGTGGTTCCTAGTTGGACTCTCTACCGACTGAGCTAAACAGGTTCTGTAGAAAAGAAATGTTATACTAAAGTAGCAGTAAATTTTTGGAAGAGGCTACTTAGCCGGTTCTGGTCAAATAAACAAACTTGCTTTTTAGGCTTATTTAGCCGGTTCTGGTCAAATAAACAAACTTGCTTTTTTTAGGCTTATTTAGCCGGTTCTGGTCAAATAAACAAACTTGCTTTTTTAGGCTTATTTAGCCGGTTCTGGTCAAATAAGCAAACTTTCTTTTAGGCTTATTTAGACAAACCCATCTTTATGCTTATTTTACTGTCACTCTAAATATTTTTATTATGAATACAAGTTATGTTAAAAATAACAACACAGATTTGGCACAAAAGTTTATTTATATTTATATTTTGTGAAGGATAAAGATACAAAAAGTTCTTTTAGATAAAAAAAAAATATAGATACCGTTATGTTTGATCACAAATTCATTAATGGTGTCTATATTTTTCATTTAGAAAATAAATAAGCAGAAGTAGGTTTTTTACCGGAAGCTAAATAAGCATAAATAAGCAAAATAAGCCTAGGTTTGTCTATTTGACCGGAACCGGCTAAATAAGCATAAAAGTATTTATGAGGACTGGCAAAATAAGCCTAAAAGCAGGTTTGTCTATTTTACCGGAACCGGCTTTAGTAGCCTCTTCTTAAAAACTGGACAGACAAGTTGGATTACTTGGAAAAAAAAAAAAAAAAAAGTTATGGTTTGTTATTGTATGGATGTGCAAGGTATTTATTGGAAACTGTTTGGTTTGAACATGACTTGTCCTGTCCGTGATGCTTAAGGACGGAATCCTGGTGGCTGAGCAGTTTGTGACTCAGCTATGACGTTAAACTGCATCTAGTTGTGAAGTTCCAATTCTGAAGCTCTGGGGAGTGTGGAGTGCCCCCTTCATTGCCATTACTCCCAGGTCCACTCTGACTGGAAATACCTGATAGGCTCCCGTGTACGAGTTAAATAGTTTAAAAAAAAAAAAGAAAAAAAAAAAAAAAGTTAAGAATAAAATTGAGGTTTTTGTTGTATACTGGATCATACAATATTCAGTATACTAGTGCTTTGGCATTGCCCCTTCCAGCTGGGAAAATTTGGCTCAGGGCCACCCTCGGTGGCGGCAGAATTACCGTAGAGGACTGTTCATGTCAAAGGTCACCCTGACACAACACCATGAAGCTAAGAGGTCTAGAAGAAAGCAGCACCACATCATCTTCAGGGACAGCCTTCAAATGTGAGATCTGTGGTCGAGAATGTATTTCAAACATCGGGAGGCGCTGTAATTTCAGGGGTACATAAAAAAAACTTTATTATAGTCTTCCAAGACTGAAATGCCAGTGAGTACATCGAAATACAGTTTGCACCAGACGTAGAGTAACTCACAACAGTTTTTTTTTTTTTTTTAATTGACCTTATTTTGTGATGCCGGTATCATTGGGGAATAAGAAAAAATTTTTGTAAATGAGCTTTGGGGTGACCGTTACCATGCTTTTTAACCTGGAAGGAACCACAAGGTTCCAGGTTCAATACCAGCCCTCGCCAACTTAGTGTATGAGTAGCACAGGGATCTGTGCGATAAATTGAGGAGCTGATGGTAAGTGTAGCGCTCCACCTCATACGCAAAAACAATCTCCTTTGTCTAGCACTGGTGAAAAGGAGAAAGACTCTCTCACTGTCTGGCTGATACCAACGTTAGACCACCCCGACGACTTTGCTTACTTTTTATATAAACATCCTGTTATAATTTTTGTGGCCATTTTGAGGCTGCAGGTGAGAGCACTTTACAGTGGAGATCCCTTGTGTTCATTAGTGTGTAGAATCCTTTGGTTGCTGTGTTGGGCAGAATCCTTTGTTGCTGATCCGTTCATCCGTGTTAGATATGTGCAAATGAACGGCTTTCAAGATCGGCAAATAGTTAACTAACCACATATTCGAGATGTGTTGATTGGCTGGCTTTAATCCGTGTGCCGACGCAGAGTCTATAAGTTTAAGTGGTGAGCTACAGCACACCTTTTATATAACAGAATATTCCAACACTTCCTCTAATTACTACTTCTTTTGCTTCCTCCAGAACATCTTTAAAAAAAAAAATCATGGCTTATGGGATTTTAAAAAAAAAATTATTTAAAAAAAATTTTTATTAGGTAGTGAAAAGTACATTCGATATATCAAGCAGGGGGATTTGAATATTTAACTGTTTACTCCAGCTGCTCCTATATTTAGATTAGGGGGTTACATTCTGTAGGGGTGTCCCACTTTAAAACTATTTAAAAAAAAAAAATTCTGAGTTGAAAAATGACTAGAGTGTAACTTAGCAATTTTTTTTCTCTTTTTATCTCTGCAAGAGATACACTTGGATACTTTCAAATAGCTCAGTCGGTAAAGTGTTCGGCAAGGAATCACAAGGTTCCTGGTTCGATACCAGCCCTCGCCAACTCAGTATATGAGTAGCACAGGGATCTGTGTGGTAAAGTGAGGAGCTGGTGGTAGGTGTGGCGCAATTTATACATTTATTGGAGCCTGTAATTTGTGGAGGCTTAAATTTACAAAGTATTCAGAGCGTGATTTTTATTATAGTTTGAAGCAGTGATGCTGATAGCTTTTTAATTTAGTACATCCTGGGACGCACTATTTGATTTCAATGAGTCCCCAGGAAATTTGATGGGTCCCAACTAAAGTTTCTTACAAATTGCAGTTTTATCTATGAACAACTAAAGCCATCTAACCCCTACCTTGTACCCCATACAGTGTAATTCATTTTCAATAAAATATTGAAATGTATTTACAGTTAGCTATGGTGAGGGAAGAAAAAAAAAAACACTGGGATGCATGCATGTGATTTTTCTGAGTCCTTTTAGATTTTTCTGCGTCAGGGTTGCAGGACATGTACCTATCAGCGTCACTGCATATGTAAGGTATTTTGCTTATTTAATTGCCATTTTTTTAATCAACTTAACATTGGCAAGTAAATTAAAGAGCCAAGTTATTTTGTCTGGAGTCCCGTGAACTGTGATGTTGTTCGAATTCCAGTAGCGCTATTTCGCTCACTTTCGGTCTGATACTCTTGGGAAAGGTACAAACCACCTCATCTTCCTTGTTATTGGGTTTAAACAGTACCACTACTTTCTTCTACGAGGATGGCTTTGGTATTAAATTATCCACAAAGGTTTAATATGCCAAAGAAAATCATTTATATCTATACATATATGAAGGGTAGTTGGTTTGTATGTATGTATGAAACTATGGGGGAGGGGGATGACAATATATATACACATTAAATATCACCAGTTATTGCATTTTGTGCAAAAATTATAAAGATTTGATTTATATTCAAATATATTTAAAAATTAAAATCTACATAGAAATAGCATTGAAATTAAAATCTACATAGAAATAGCATTGAAATTCTACTTAAAAATGCTAAAATTTAAATTTCAAAAGTAAACAAACCAATACACCTTTTTTTTTTTTTTTTTTTTTTTTTTTTTTCTGCACCCCCTATACCCAGTGGATGCTGGGTAGCTGCTTCTAGTCCTGTACATTTGCTGCTAATTTTATCAATATTTTGTGAAGGATTATAGTAAACAAAGAGAAAATTGAAAGTTATGCTCAATTTCAAACACACCCCACCCCTCATTGATTTCTAATTTAATTTATTTGATTTATTATGAAAAGAAAAATTGAATGACATGACAGATCTGCCAGCATTATTTTCGTCTATAGCAAAACATTTTGCACTTAAAAAAAAAAACAACAAAAAAACACTCCACTGCTTGAAAAAGAAAAAAAGAATAGTATCATCTACATGCATGCACTGCATACCTTTTTTTTTTTTTTTTTTTTTTTTTTCCTTCAATGACTTTATATTACTTATATACATATAAAAAAGGATAGAATATCATGAAAATATATAACTACATCGACAATATTTTCTTATATGCCTAGAATGAATAATATCATTTACATGCATGCACTGCATAACCTTTCAATATGAAAACCTACTTAGTATGTAATTCATAAACTTGGTAATATTTTAAAAAGGTAAGCTTTTTACAGCTGTACTTTATTATTTATTTATTTATTTTTATCAAATGATTGAATAAGGGCAATTGAAAATATGCATTTTCTGCACATTTTTGACATTGTGATTCACTTTGAAAGAAAGCCTTTTTCTTTATCAATTATTCCACACATTTTAATGTTGTTGAATAACACTGAATCAACCTTTTGCAGTAAATTGAGTAGACTTGAAAGTTAATCTAAATTGGTAAGAGAAAAAAAAAAA
>CM042171.1:60888270-60915770 GCA_023376005.1 Doryteuthis pealeii | reverse complement strand
TCGACTGCTGCTGCTGCTGCTGCTGCAGTCTCTCTCTCTCCCCCCTCGCCCCCCTTTCTATACTAACAGCTTGGATTCCCAATTTTAGTTGTCAGGAGAGAGAGAGAGTCAGCAAGTTCTTCCATGCACTTTTACACGTTACAGCTGCTGCTGCTGCTGCTATCCAGTTATTAACTCTATTGGGGCATAGAGTCTATCTGGATTGATGTGGTAATACCTTATCAACTAGTTAAACCTTTTTTTTCTCTCCTTTCTTCTTTGTTGCTATTCAGTTGCTTTTTGCTTACTTATATAGGCAAATTATTTAAAACTTAATACTTTAATTTCTTTTAAAAAGATTTAAAAAATCAATTTTTATGTTTAATAGAAAAACCTGAGTTTAAAAAAGAATTGAGGTTCCATTAAGAATGATTTCAAAACTTTGTTGGCATTAAATGACCCACTGAGGTTGATATGCTGTAAAATAAACCAAACCAAATCTATCTCAATCTGTTCTTTATCTATCTATCTCTCACAATATTTTCTCTGTCTATCTATCTATCATCTAAAATAACTACAATAAATTACAAAAATACTAATAGTACCAGGGTATCGACACCCCCTCCTCCTCTTAGGAATGCCCCCCCCCCCATCCTCTTTTGAGGTACCAGATACTTTTTACAATATCACAATTTATGTTGCAATAAAGACATAAAAATTATATCCATTTATTTTTTAAATTTTTAAAATGTTTCATTAGTAGGAATAATTTTACTTGTGACTTGGTGGGGACTGGTATTGAACCCAGAACCTTGCAACTAAATTTTATTTACCCATAGCTAGGAGAATGCAATGTGAAATGCAAACAGCCTAGTCCAGGATTTGAATATGTTACTTGCTAATGAAATGGGGCAAATCCGTGCCATGTTGTAACATGTTGTCTATTCATAACAGGTTAGGACAGAAAGGCACCGATTTTTTTTTGGGGGGGGTGTATTTATGGTAATAAAACAAAAATGTGTTGTCAGGTATTTTTAGAGTAGATCACTTGACCCATACAGAGATTCTCATAGGTATGCGTCCCAGTGTTTTTTTTTTTCTTTTCTTTCTTTCTGTCTCACCATTTCAAGCTAACTGTAAATATATTTCAAGAGTTTTTTAGAAATGATTTACAGGATAGGTTACAAGGTAGGAATTAGACTGCTTTAGTTGGGACCCATAAATTTTTCCAGGGAAATCATATCATGGGTCCCAGTGTTTTTTTTCTTTTTCTTCCCTCATCATTTCCAGCTAACTGTAAATATATTTCAATAGTTTCTTAAAATGATTTACACAGAATAGGTTACAAGATGGGAGTTAGCTTTAGTTGTTTCCCCAGATCATAAATAAAACCCCTACATTCTATTAAGAAACTTTAGTTGAGACACATTCAAAGCAAATATGTACGTCCCGGACACACTAAATCAAAAGCTATCAGCATAACTGACCCTAGCAATAATGATACTACTAAGAATTTTAATAGTAATGAAAATATGGTTATGCCAAATGAATACAATATGAAAATAGAAGTCGTCAGGGTGGCCTAAAGTCAGTACCAGCCAGACAAGAGTCTATCCCTTTTTCGCTAGTGCTAGATCAAGGAGATTGTTTTTTAGCATCTGAGGTGGAGCGCCAAACCTACCATCAGCTCCTCACTTAACAACACAGATCTCTGTGCTACTCATACACTGAGTTGGCAGAGGGTTGGTATCAAACCAGGAACCTTGTGGTTTCCAGGCAGACACACTAATGACAGCCACATTGTCCCTAGTAAAAAAAGAAATACAAAACATTTTCTAACAAAAAGCTATTCAAGATTAATATGCAAATTAATTTAATGGACTTGCTATTTAATTCGAAAGATTTTTTATTCTTTAAAGCACTGGTTCTTAACCCTTTTTTATTTATTTTTTTAATACCTGTAAACCCTTTTGACGCTAGTTAGAGAACTGAATCCTTCAATACAAGAACTCAGTGTCCTGGAGAAGGTCTGATAGACTGAAACTTTATAGCATCGACATCACTACCAGTAATAAACTTCCATCCCGTACAACATCCTGTGTTTGTCTACTTTTCTCCACATTTCCTCTTTTTACTTCCATATATATATATATATATATATATATATATATACACACACACACACACACACACCTACATTATTTGTTTTATTTATAAAGGATGTGTGAACCAATCATGTTATCTGATGCAGATTTGAAATTCCTAGCTATTTTGTATCTTGTGATTTTGGGGAGTGGGGATACATATTTTTTTTTTTTTTTTTTTTGTTTTTTTTTTTTTTTTCTGTCTTTCTCAATCCTCTTTTTGGTGAAATATATATCTATATTTTTCTCTTTTAATTTCAGATTCAAATCCAGTCTTGATCTGACATGTGAGGGACTACACCTTGGATTAAGTTGAAATTTTTTATTATGGGACGAAATTTACAGCCTCTTAGGAGCTGCGAACTCTGCGAGTTTTCAAGTAGAAATCGATATTTGTTCAAACGGCACTTTAACCGGTGCCGGCGTCACAAAAAATTCAAGCTCTTTGAATCTAGTGCGAAAAGTATTAAGCCTTCTACTAGTCTTTCCAAAGAAACCATGGATTCTTCACCGGAACTGGAAGAGAATCCTCTCGTTATAAAAGAAGATCCGATAAATCAGGATATATCCGAGGCAGCGGATGAAACCTCGATGGATGTAGATGATAGCTCTCTTATTGAAGGTAGCCCAATGAATCACTCCTTTGATGAATTTCCGGAAATCTCCGGAAGTTCGTCAGCTGGTGGAATTCTCCCTCCACCGAATGTGTGTCGCAACTACCACTGTCAAGAATGCAGTTTCACAACCACAAAATCCAAAATGTTCTGTATCACCAAATTGATGTTCACTGTGCCAACTTCAATGTTTTTCCGTGCGATTTCTGCGAGTATGCATCTCGCTGGAAGCACAAACTTTTGCGGCATAAGGAAAAGGCTCATAAGGTCACTGTAACAATGGACGAGCTTCAACCAGAGTACACGGCTTCGAAAACTCCGCCAGTGCCTACATCGCCCAAGCCAAAGAAGCCCTCATCGCCAGCCAAGAGCACAGCATCCAACCCGACCATAAAACTAAAGAAATCTCGAACGCATCTTAGCAAAAATAATAATCTAGATTCTTGCTCTATGTATATCGAACGGCTAAGCACCATCTTTAACGGTGCTTCCGTTTTTAAATGTAAGCTCTGTCTGTACACGAGTAAGACACGGATGCAAGCTTATAAACACGTGTACAGTTGTCATGTAAAGGCTAAAGTTTTTAAATGTAAGGTTTGCAGTTTCTCTACCGAGAAAAAAATTGATTTCTATATTCACAAAAGCAAGCACACTAACGAAAATTTTTATCAGTGCAAGGAATGCCTATACGGAACCACCCTGAAAACCAATTACGACCGTCACATGTTAAACCACGAAATGACTTCGGCGTTCACCTGTAATTTGTGTTCCTATTCAAGCCCAAATGAGGGCGCTTTAAAACGCCACCTCACAAACCACCATTCAAACAGTGAAGAAAATGTGTCGTTGATAGTCAGCAAGACCAGTGCAAATGCTGTGGGTATTAAAACTCCGCCCGACGAAAAACCCATAAGAGGGAGTTTCTCGGGCGTTGGTGAAAATTCAGTTGCAGTAGCATTTGAAGAACAGAATGAAAAGGATGAGGCAGATGATGAACCAGAGGAGGATGACGATGATGACAACAACGATGATGATGATGATGATGGTAATAATAATAGTAATAATAATAATAGCAGCGGCGGCAGCAGCAACAATAACAGTTCCCGTCTGCAGCGCTTCCAAAAAAGCTTCTGTTACCGATGCCGGATATGCGGTCTCAAATACAAAAGATCGCCAGACATGAACCGGCACATGAAGCTCAAACACAACATAAGTATACAAGAATTTAAAAAACTTGACTTAGAACGTCAGTACCAAGTCTTGAATTCGGTTGATAATGCCGAAGACGATGATGGCAATGAAGAGAATTTCCGAGGGGGTGACGAGGATGGGGGTCCTTTAGACTTGTCCATTAAGACAATGCGAAGCATATTTAGCAAGACCAAACTAAAATGTACGTATTGTTCTTACATTGCCAAATGGCCTTGTGACTTACGCCGTCATATGGCAGTCCACTCTGTGGACAAAAGATACAAGTGCCATTTATGTATGAGGAAATACAAGTACTTTGGGGACCTTAACGTTCACATCAGAAGGGACCACGACATCGAACCCGACAAATCCCTAATCGAAAAAGTCACGACTGTTCAGAAGAAGAAATCGTCTCCGACTATCTTTAAGTGTCCATCTTGTTCTTTTACATCAAATTACAAATCAGAAATTGATCGCCATTCGAAGTTGCACGACGGCAACAAGCCGTACAAATGTAAGCTGTGCAAATACCAGAGCCACTGGAAAGGGGACATGAACCGTCATTTGTATCGTCATCATCCGAACGAGGTCCAGCAGGAAGAGGACATAAAGAATCTCGTCATCTACCAGAAGGTCATCAACCCCGAACTGATCGCCTCTAGTACTGAATCGTCAACCGACACTACCACCGCATCTGCCACTGTTACAGTTGCAGCTATCACTCCTACATCAACTTCGCCAATTTCTACGCCGACATCACACAAAGAAAATTCCGCCAAACTGACCGTTTCTTCTGCTGACGAAGATCTAGACAGCTCTGAAGCAAGGGTCGAAGAAATAACACGAGCTGAATGCAGCTCGTCGCCCGATATCGATAATAGTAATTTTGAAACTGTTAAAGAAGAGAATAGCAAACTGGGTTTAAGGTCACCGGAATTAGACCATGTATCGATGGCTATGATCACCAAAGACGCGGGCAGCTCAGGATTTACAGACGTTACAGAAGATTCCCACCAGAAGGATATTGTCGGACCGTTCCTGTGCAAATATTGTGATTTCTCGGCGCCGGCTCCGTCTAAATTAAAAGCTCACCTTGCCACGCATCTGAATCTAAAGAAGTTTAAGTGTCCGATTTGCGGGAAGCGGTCCAACTGGAAGTGGGACATTCGCAAGCACATCCGCAAAGAGCATCCCGGTGAAAGTGACGACGTTATAGTAATGTCCGAACAGGAGGCAGAAGCCACAGTGCTAAAATACATGGAGACAATGCCAACTAATCGTCGAGAACATCAACTGAACGTGGCAATGTTAAAACCGAAAAAGCTCTTTAAATGTTCTCAATGCAACTTTCAATCAGCATTTCGGTGGACTGTGCTTAAACATCTTAGAAACGACCATGCTGATAATTCCAGTAGCAGAATAACTGAGAACTCTGGATGTGAATCTGTAGGTAATAGTATCATCATAGGGGAAGTCCCCGAAACTATTGTCAAAATAGAACCTGGAACCATCCCACCAAAAGCTATAGCGAGTCAAACGATATCCACTTCATCAGGCGGGAAGCCAGCATCACTAGCAAGCTTTGTACCAAAACCTGCCGTCGTCTCCGGTAGCGGCACGCCCGTTCTCAGCGTTCCCATGATCAGCAAGTTGAAGACATCCAAAAAAGATTCCAAGTCATCTTCTGATAAACCGTACATGTGCCCCCTGTGTGGCAAAAGGACAACGTTTAGGGGGGATGTGCGCAAGCATTACCGTTACATGCATCCGGGTGAGGAGATTCGAATTCTCTATGTTGGAACGCTTTCAAATGAGGAAATCCTGTCTAAGACTAACGTAATTAAAATGGCTAATACGTCGACGACTCCAATAAAGAAAGAAAAAATGTCAACCTCTGGCAGCGAAACGCCAAAATCACCCGAAGCATCTATGAAATCACCCCAGAGTGCTTCTGACACGACTTTGATTTTGGCCTCGGACAAATTAAAAGACACCCCTGAGCATACAACTGCACTGGAAGCGTTGTACAGCAACCCTAAAAGGGTCGGTTATATTAAACCCTTCAAATGTTCCGCGTGTGGACGCAGGTCAAACTGGAAGTGGGACCTGAAGAAGCATATCAGAGAACGTCACCCAGAAGATGGCTATGTCATCGTAATGGAGGAGGAAGAAGCTAGACGATCTTTATTAGCTGTGTGCTATCCCAACCATCCTCTGGTGACCAGTAAGGCTGACGGTACAGCCCCTTCAGATGCCTCTCTCACTCCAGTGACATCAGCGGCCCAAAGAAATGCTCAGAAAATGTGGCGTCAGTTTGAATGCTCAGGGTGCGGATATAAATCAAATTGGAGAGTGACGTCTACAGACACATTAAACGGAGACACAATAACAACCGAAGTAAAATTATTTGTATTGATCATAAAACTAGTGATTACCCGCCGCCATTTGACTTTAAATTCAAAAAGAGCGAAACCAGTTACGAAAAGAAATCTGCCGAGAGAAATATACAAACCATTTCCATGGAAGACGGAACTCCTTCAACAACACCAACAACAACGGAAATCACAATGGTTCCTGGTTTGTCGCAGACATCTCAGCCGGCAACGACCCAAACGGATTCTGGTGCCGATTCCGTTTCTTTGCTTGGCCACGGAAAGATGTGGAAATGCAATAAATGTTCTTATCGCCACAAAGACAAAATGTTGGTCATGCGACATTTGACCTCGCACAAGGTCAAACCATACAAGTGTAAATTATGCGGTCACTCTTCGAACTATCGCAGTGCCCTCTACCGACACTTGCGACAAAAGCACGGCCGAAACGATTACAGCCTTTGCAAACTGAGTATTTCTTATTCGGCGGATAGTGAAGGAGCAGCTATGTCCGGAGATGAAAACGATACAGGAATCGGAGATCTGTTGGATCTTTACACCTGCAAGATCTGTAAATTCCAGTCGACCTGGAAAGCGTGTTTGTATCGACATCTCCGAGAACAGCATGGAACCACAGATTACAACAACTGCTTTATGAAGACTTCGACTGAGAACGGTGATGAAGAGAAGCCAGCCCCCATTGAAATCCGAGTTCCGCTTCCGGAACGTTCTTCAGATAAACCAAATCGGTTCCAGTGTAATGTTTGTCCTTATTCTACAAAGAAACAAACTCTGCTGAAATTCCATATGAGTTACCATAAACCGAGAGGTCAGAATCGGTTTAAATGTAAATTCTGTCCGTATTATGTATGTGCTCGACGACTTCTTAATCAGCACATTCGTCTACATTCAAATGAGCTTGCCAAAAATAAAACTAGTTCTAAACCGATGGAACTGCTTGAAACTCCACCAAAGAAGGAAGAATTCCTACCCCCACTTGACGTCAGTGTCTCTCCAAAGGCACCGTCTTCAAAACGCATGCGCTACTCATGCGAAAAATGTCCCTATACAACAAACAGTAAGAATGACTTTCTGTACCATAAGCAATTTCATAGAGTGAAATTATCGAATACCGCCGCTTTTAAATGTGACTATTGTGACTATTGGGTGAGTCACAGACGTTTGCTTAAACAGCATCTTCGACTGCACAATGCACCGGAGCCAGATTCCGTACAGACTTCTCCTGCCAAATCCGAACCTCCAGACATCAACCTTATGTACGATGCCGTTGAAATTGCTTCTGTCAAACAGAAGCTCATCTCCTCTAAGATTCTGCCGAAATTAACTCCGAACGAGGAGGTCGGCTCCCCATTAAAGATAGCTGCACGTTTTGCAACTTTCGGAGATAAATCCGGATACATCTGCAAGAATGGTGTATACAAAAAACTCTTAAAATGTCCGAAATGTCCTTACACGAACATTAGACTCCGAAATCTACGTCTTCACCAAAAAATGCACGGGCTTCGTTCCAGTGCCCATCCGCTTCTAAAATGTCCGCACTGTGACTATTACGTTGGTTCCAAAGGTTTACTGTCTCATCACTTGAAAGTCCACCAGCAGCAATATGTTCCAGACCCCAACGATGACACAATATCCGAAATGGAGATGATGGAGGGAATCAATTTGGAAGGAGAAGATCTTGACGACAAAGAGATGGAGATTTCCCTTGAGAACAGAGTTGATGCGTTGATTGAAATTGCCCATTTCAAGAAATTCTGTTGTGAGAAGTGTCCCTACGCTAGTGCAAAACGTATGCATTTTGAGCGCCACATTGAGTTACATGGAAGTAAGCAGCGTTATACCTGCGACTATTGTGACTACAGTGTTCCCTCAAATAACTTACTTGTGCAGCATCGCAAACTTCATTTTAGTCCTAACCCTAACCTTGTAGCCACTCAGTCGATTTCAAACCTACAACGGCTACCTGAAATCCCCGCCGATTTAGCATTGGCGAGTGTTTTACCCCCCATGGACTCTAATGAACTTACACCTTTAGCAGTCACCCACGACCATTTGAATTTATATGAGAATGCAGAGCCTGAGAAGGAGGATTCTGAACCTAAAAAGCTGTACCGCTGTGATCGATGCCCTTATTCAAATACAAGAAGGGACCACATGCTCACCCATCTTAAATTCCACATGGTACAAAGCGAATTGGCCTGCCCCTATTGTGATTATAGCGTGTCCAAAAATCACCTTCTTTCCCAGCACATTCGTGTCCATTTTTCTCCTCTGCCAGAATTGTCGAATTGGCTGACTGAAAATGGTCAGAAGCATAGAATTGAACAGGCCAAGGACCAAGACTTATCGGAGGCTCTTCATATTGCACAGCTTTATCAACAAAATAAAAAGCAAGCTACCGCAACAAATGCTGAAGTTCCGCCAGCTGAAAATACTACAAATACTACTGCCACTACTACTACTACTACTACTACTACTACTACTGATAATAATAATAGTAATAATGATGATAATAACTCTAATATGGAAGAACAACAATCTAGTCTTGTGTGTCAGTATTGTGATCGGTCGTTCACAGATTCTGCGGCGGTCCTGAAACATGAAAGACAACATTTAATTGGAAATCAATTTGAAGTAAGTTCTTTTCTTACTTTAAACTAATTTTTTTTTTTTTTTTTTTTTTTTTTTCTCCATTTAAATGTTTTACAAACATTATTTACATTACCTTGCTATATTTATAAATATAATATAAATATACATACTTTTTTTTTTTTTTTTTTTTCATATATTATTTATGGAAAGAAAAATGAGGACTTTAGCATTCTATTGCTGTTAGTAGCATTCTGTTTCAAAACTGGTATATTTCATGTTTGTTGAAATTATTTAAAAAAAAAAACAATGTATTTTCTTTACAAAAACCAAATTCGAAAATACTTTACTTTTTTTTTCATTCTTTCTTTTTTTTTTTTTTTTTTTTTTTTTAATTTTTTTTTTTTTTTTCTTTTTTTTTTTTTTTAATAATATACATCACTCAGTTTTGAATCAGAATGTTACTAACGGCAATAGAATGCTAAGATTTTTCTTTCCATATTTAAAAAAAAAAAAAAGATGCATCACATTGACAGTACCCTGAGAGGATGGTTTAATATTTAAAAGAAAAAAAGAAAGAAAAAAAAGTTTAACATTACCAAATATATGAACTATAATAAAATCCCTCTCTGAGCCCCCCCCCCTCCCTATTTTACATACCATCAGATTTATCTCCATTTTTTTGCCCCCCTAGATCTCCAAGCTGTAGATGTTCCCAAATGACATCGCTATCTTTTTTAGCTGACAGAATTTTGGCCAAACATTAAGAATCATTATTTTTAGTACACAATAAAAAGTAATAAACCATTTAAATAAAACTAATTTTATTTTTTTTATTAGTATAGACAGTTTTTCATGGGTTCTGAAAATTTGATATATATAAAATATAATTGTACAATACATAAAACAGTAAAACTTGCAAATCATACTCAAAATCCCATGACCCAGAAAAAACAGAACCCAATAAAACTGTTAATTTTAACTAGGTAGGGTTGGGGGTTTAGGGTTAGTTTAATGGGAAAATAAATAATTTGGGTTCTGTTTTTTCTGGGTCACCCTGTAATATTATGGGATTTTGAGTATGATTTGCAGGTTTTACCCATAAAACTTTACAAATAAATTTAACAATGCTGGTTGGTAAGAAAAAAAAATGGTTTTATAACCAAAAAATATTTTCAAAAGAATTTTTGATAATTTACAAAACGTGGATATCATTACCCATAAAAATGTACAGATTTACTGCAGTTGCTACACAGGATAGTAATACATTTTTTTTTTTTCCCCCCCACTTGTACATACATCATACATACATAAGTAAAGTCATCAGGTAGCTTAAATTCAGTATCAGCCAGGTAACAAGGGAGTCTATCCCCTTTTCACTAGTGCTAGACCAAGGAGATTGTTTTGGCATCTTAGGTGGAGTGCAACAGCTACTCACTTTACCACACAGATCCCTGTGCTACTAATACGCTGAGTTGGCGATGGCCGGTATCAAACCCAGAACCATATATATATATATATATACACACACACACACACACACACACACACACACACACTGATAGGTACACATCCTGCGTCCCTGACTCAATAAAATCATATCCATCCATCCTAGTGTTTTTCTTTTTTCTTCCTTCCCCATTTCAAGCTAACTGTAAATACATTTCAATAGTTTCTTAGAAACGAATTACACAGGATAGGTTACAAGGTAGGAGTTAGATGGTTTTAGTTGTTTTCCCCAGATTATAAATAAAAACTCTATAATCTATTAAGAAACTTTAGTTGGGACCCATTAAATTTCCCGGGGACTCATTCAAATCAAATATATGCATCCCAGGACACACTAAATCCTAAAGCTATCGGCATCACTATATATATATATATATATATATAATGTCATCTAGTAACTGATACGCTGACCAAGGCGTAAAGAAGTTTTGTTAAAGACTACAAAATATTTCATAATTTTCAAGTCTTGTTTTCTTTACATTTGGATCAAAATTAAAAATTTTCTCCAGACTGAATAAACCAAAACAAATTTCAAACGAATAAAGTTCATACCAAACAATCAATCACTACAGCCAATAATCCCTGAAGACAACAAGTGAAATGGTTGAAAGCGCTTGGGTAAAAAAAGATATACCTGGTACATTTTCTCTACCAACTGGATCCCGATGTAGAAGAAGACTTGAACGTCTGCACCTTAAAATTATAAAGAAATATTCCGTGCTCTTTAACAAACCTGCTTAAATTGTTTATATGGGATGGGATCCAATTGTACCCCAAGTGCTTGGATCCAATTGTACCCCAAGTGCTTGGGAGCCAAACTGTATCAATTGGGCCCCGCCATAAAGGAATCACAATGTGTTCGAAGAGAAGATTTTCATTGGTTTTATAAATAAGAAAAGAAAAAAAAATTTTCTCTATTCTGTTCATTAACCTTTGTAAAGCAACATTAATAAATTCAGACTTTAATTTGTTCAACTCACAATTTCTTGCATATTTTTGGTCCAGTCTTAAAGATATTTATATGGTTGGAAATGAAAAATAAAATAATCTTTGTAAATATGTAATTCGTATGTGTTTTTATCCATTGATTTTTACAGAATTAAAATGATATTTTGCTTCAAACAGTCAAAAACGATAAATGACTTCTTTTTTTTTTTTTTTTTTCTCCATTAACCCTAAATGTTACACATTACTTTGTTTTGCAAAATCAAACTGACTAATCTTTATCAACCAGGAAGTTAGTATTATCTGCGTTATTCGGACTATTGTCCCCATCTTTATTGTTATTTGTACAACGTTTCGGCCGATATGCCCTCCGGCCTTCTTCAGGTATTTCTTGTCGGACTCAAGAATCTTCTCGGACTTGGGAACTTTCTTGTCGTAATTGGAAGCCATCACGGAACTTTGAACCTAACCCTTTATTTAGTCCACAGGGTATCCTGTTTTCATTCCACTAACCATAGCTGGGGTAGTCCGACAAGAAATACCTGAAGAAGGCCGGAGGGCATATCGGCCGAAACGTTGTACAAATAACAATGAAGATGAGGACAATAGTCCGAACAACGCAGATAATACTAATCTTCAAGCCTCATCTCAAACTTTCAGAGAAACCAGGAAGATTTTTTTTTCCTTTTTCCCCTACCTGTGGAAGTTAAAACAATGAAGCAAATTTGACAGATTCCTTGAAAAAATGTAATACAAGCAAAAAAAACAAACATTGTCTTGTTAACAGAAGAGTTTCAAAATCATTTTGATATATAACAAGCAAATATATGCACCCTTCAGGTGCAAATATGAAACTGAATAAGAATGCAGATTAAGATTTGAAACAGGGAGGTATAATCAAAAAAATAGAAAAAATACCTGAATCTTGTTCTTCCATCACTCCCGTCTTTCATTGCTAAATTTTCCTAATTTAAATATTTAGTTAAAATAGGAAGTAAAGAATAAAATTAGTTATTTCTTCTTGTTAATGAATTTCTTTTAAGATTTATCCCCAAGATTTTTGTCTAAATTCATTAAGATAAAACCAAATGTTTAGAAATCAATAATACTAAGCACATATTTATTAAAATCAAAATTTCTAATATCAATATGCAAATTATCCTTACTGTTCACACTGTAAACCGCTATTTTGTTGTATATATGAATACAATTGCATTTTATTAGTATCTATATATGGACAACAGTATTGATAATAAAAAAACTATTTTATTGATAATTGAGGTTTAAATAAAAATAAAATCATGGAGAATGTGACGTAAATAACTAAGGGAATTGTGACTTGAGTAGTGACATATCTTTGTCAATATTCTTGAAATTGTACAATCAATCAGAAAACACCTTAAACTACAAGAAAGTTCTCTTGACAATAAGTGGCTAATACACTGCTTTGAAGCCAATGGTAACAATCCTCCCTTAAGTGTATTGTACTGTATAACAAATAAATTACAGCTCTTACAATCAGTCAGAAGACATCTTAAACTACAACCAGGGAGTTGTTCTTTTTTTTTTTTTTTTTTCTCTGACCTGTGAAAGTGAAAATACAACTGAGCAAATTTGACAGATTCCTTGGAAAAAATATAATATGCAAAAAATGAAAGAAATAACTTGAAAATTGTTGATACTTGTTTGTAAGATACACGTGTTTAGTCGGGCGGAAACAGCTTTGAAATTTCATCTATTAAAGCCCTGAAAAGCAAATAAAGCCAGTTTTATTTATTTGATAATGGAAAATTGCACATCATGAAAACTCGTGAGACTTTTATGAAAAGTGTTCTACTTTATTTATTTTAATAAAATATATACTGAAATTTGTACATTGAATAAATTTTCACTTGCATGAATGAATCTCAAAACAAATTTATATGGCTACAAAATAAAGTAATTTTATGTAGTGATGCTTGTAGCTTTTTGATTTAAACATATTTTCATTGGTTTTATAAAAAAGAGAGAAAATATTTTATTCTGTTCATCAATCTTTGTGGTTCAACATCAACAAATTAAGACTTTAATTCATTAAAAACTCACAATTTCTTGTATATCTTTGGTCCAGTATTAAACTCTTAAACCACCTCATTCCGCCTGTCCAGAAGTCACATTTGTTTTCCTAATCCATCCCAAATGATAGCCTTTGTTTAAATGTAATATTAAACATTTAGAAGTCTTTGATTTAAGGGAAATATCTCAGGTAACTTTAAATAAAAAGGCCATTTTTAGCTATTTATTGATAAATCCTTATAGGAATGGGGCTCTGGACTTTGTTTAAATGTAATATTAAACATATTTAGAAGTCTTTGATTTATGGGAAATAACTTGGGTAACTTTAAATGAAAAGGCCATTTTTAGCTTTCTTTTTTTATTTTTTTTTATAAATCCTTAGAGTAATGGGGCTCTGAACTTGAAAAGCATTTGTTTAAATGTAATATTAAACATAAGACTGCCTGTATGTTTTTGAAGGTTGTCTCGTAGATTTACTTGCTAGTTATTAGAACTAGCAAATATATGCACCCTCCGGGTGCAAGTATTTAAGTTTTAATGTAATAGAATATATTAAATTAGAAAGGCTAATGAAACTAAATAAGAATGCAGATAAAATGATTTGAAACAGAGGGGGATATAATCGAAAAATAGAATAACTGAAACTTACACTTCTATCACTCGTCTTTCATTGCTAAATTTCCCTAATTTAATAACTTAGTTAAAATAGGAAGTAAAGAATAAAATCAGAATTATTTCTTCTCGTTAATCGATTTCTTTTAAGATTTATTGAAGAGATTTTTGATCATATTCATTAAGATAAAACCATACGATTAAAAATCAATAATACTAAGCATATATTTATTAAAATCAAATTTTTAATTTCAATATGCAAATAAGACTTCCTGTTCACACTGTAAACTGCTATTTTAGTGTATATATAAATACAATTGCATATTATTCATTTGTAGATATGATTAACAGTATTAATAATGTAAAACAATTTTATTAGAAATTGAGGTTTAAATAAAAAATAAAATCATGGAGAATGTGACGTAAATAACAAAGGGAATTGTGACTTGAGTAGTAATATAGTTTTGGTTACAGACAGAAAAGCAAACAATCTCCATTATAATAAGATATGAAAAGACTTTTACTACACCCTAATATTCTGGTGAAGTTGGGACTTTTGAAAAGAACGCCTTTTGCTTTTCACCATACACTTCCGGTTGTAGTATGTGAGGCGCTTGGAAAATAAGCTTTATAAATTGTGTGATACCATTTCCGAACAACATCCTTTTATTTAAATATTGTAAATAAAAACTATTTTCATTTAAATAAACATATCTGCATTTCTCTTCTGATTAAATAAAAACTATTTTAATATAAAAACGTGTCTTTCATTTAAAGTTTTATAATTTAAAAAAATTTCCTATTGAATGTATTTATAGTAAGCTGGAAATGGTGGGGGAAGAAGAAAAAACACTGGGATACCTATGATTTTTATGCATCCTTTTAGATTTTTATGCGTTAGTGATGCAGGACGTGTACCTATCAGCATCTCTGTAAAGAGATATTCTATTTCTTGTATGTAATACAACATAGCAGGTATTTAAAAAGGTCTTTAAGTTTAAAGTAATGTTATTTATTTAAATTAATACTATATAATATGTGTATATATGCAGTATTAAAATGAAAGTGTTGAATAATCTTGTAGTAAACTTTAAATAAAAAAAAACGTTGATATCCATACCTCTTATTCTAAATAATGGTTTACGGCATAAAGATAAACACAATTTGAGTTCAGAGCCAGAAAGAATATGATTCCAAGGTGCACCTAAATTGCTCCAAAAATTAAAAAAAACTGAAGAAATTACTAAATTTCTTGTGAATTTGTCTGTGATTTTTACTAATTTTTGTGTAAAATTACATCAATTCTGAATCCAAAATTTGAGGGCTTTAAATTCTAACTTTTTAACCACTAGAGATATTTGCATAATTCAAACAGATTTGAACTCTATTTACAGAGCGCTTTATAACTAAGTTAAATTTTAAACATCGAGTGGGACTTGCTGACGGTATCACGGATGACATTCTCAAGGAAAACCTTAAAGATGCCACGTGTCTCTTCATAGATGAGGCCAGAGATACGTTTCACACCACTTCTGCCCATAAACCTCTTTACAACATTCTATAGTCAATTTTAAAAACATAATAAAATTATATATAAAATTGGTATATTTTATTGGCAATAATGTTGTAGAGGTGGGGAACTCAAGGCCGAAATTCCAGCCATCCAAGCCGGGCTGTCTGGGCAGAACAAAGCTTTTGACTCCAACTCCTCTTTATGTACCATATTTAATGACACATAAGATGCACCCCCATTTCAGCAGGTCAGATTCAGGGAAAAAAAGTTTTTAGTGTATTTAAGCATATATATCGATGAAAACAGTCTAGCTGTGCTTGATTATAACAATACCATCAATAAAATAAGGATGCATGGAGTTTAGGGTAGGTAAAAGTACTGAGCGGAAGCTGGGTTAGTGAGCATCATAGAGAAGATTAGCCTAGGCCTACGGGAGGTCTCAAACTTCAAAACTTCAAATAAGAGTTTAGGGTAGGTAAAGTACTGAGCATAAGCTGGGTTAGTGAGCATCATAGAGAAGATTAGCCTAGGCCTACGGGAGGTCTCAAACTTCAAAACTTCAAATAAGAGTTTAGGGTAGGTAAAAGTACTGAGCGTAAGCTGGGTTAGTGAGCATCATAGAGAAGATTAGCCTAGGCCTACGGGAGGTCTCAAACTTCAAAACTTCAAATAAGAGTTTAGGGTAGGTAAAAGTACTGAGCATAAGCTGGGTTAGTGAGCATCATAGAGAAGATTAGCCTAGGCCTACGGGAGGTCTCAAACTTCAAAACTTCAAATAAGAGTTTAGGGTAGGTAAAAGTACTGAGCATAAGCTGGGTTAGTGAGCATCATAGAGAAGATTAGCTTAGGCCTACAAGAGTTCTCAAACTTCACCTACAATGTATAAGACGCAGAGCAATTTTTTGAGCCAAAATTTTGAGAAAAAAGTGCGTCCTATATGTCGTCAAATACAGTAATTAAGTGATTACAATTCATAATAAATATGAAATTGATTTTTTTATATATACTAGCAAATAAATGCACCCTCCGGGTGCAAGTATTTAAGTTTTAATATAATAAAATATCATATTAAATTAGAAAGGCTAATGAAACTGAATAAGAATGCAGATAACAAATTTGGAACAGAGGGGTATGATTGAAAAATAGAACAACTTTGAAAGTAACTCTTCCATCATTTTCCATTACTCCCCTCTTTCATTGGTAAATTTTCCTAATTTAACTATTTAGTTAAAATAGGAAGTAAAGAATAATATTAGTTATTTTTTCTTGTTAATGGATTTCTTTTAAGATTTATCCCCGAGATTTTTGCTCATATTCATTAAGATAAAACCAAACAATTAGAAATCAATAATACTAAGCATATATTTATTAAAATCCAATTTTTAAGATCAATATGCAAATCAGCCTGCCCATTCACACTATAATCCGCTATTTTGTTGTATATATAAATACAATTGCATGTTCTGTGTATGTAGATATGGTCAACAGTCTTAATGATGTAAAACAGTTTTTATTAATAATTGAGGTTTAAATAAAAAATAAAATCATTGAGAATGTGATGTAAATAACGAGGGGAATTGTGATTTGTATAGTAATATAGTTTCGGTTACAGACAGAAAAACACACAATCTCCATTATAATAAGATATATATATATATTTATAAGAAGTTGTGCACTGTATAACTTTCCAGATTAAACTAGGGCCATATAAAGTTTTTTTTTTCTGATTCTGAGGGGAATTGTGATTTGTATAGTAATATAGTTTCGGTTACAGACAGAAAAACACACAATCTCCATTATAATAAGATATATATATATATATTTATAAGAAGTTGTGCACTGTATAACTTTCCAGATTAAACTAGGGCCATATAAATTTTTTTTTCTGATTCCAGTGACTTCTATATTCGTGTTCATGTACTTCTAGTTGGCGGCACAAATATCAACCACTCAATATGAAAGGGTTAAGTAAGTTTTAGACAATAGGAAAGAGAGAGACAAAATTTGCATGTTATCTATCAATGTATGGGGGGGGGTGCTACATGGGCAACAGCTTATCCTCCAAACAAACCCACCCAGGCTATGTAGTTCAAAGAAGAGGGGGGGAACACTTTGACACTACTCCATCGTCTCCTGTAGACGGAAGGATGCCAACCAAATGAGGTTCGTTCAATGATGAGGTGAATATTGCCTAAGGAGTTGCCAATAGGAAGCTCTTCTTTTTTTTTTCTTTTTTTAAAGAAAAATAATAACGATGAGTCCTTTCATGTCCCAAGAAGACTCAGCATTTTTTTTTTTTTTTTTTTTTTTCCTGACCACCATGCTTGGAATTTTCTTTGCCCTCATAAATTTCTGGAGAAAGAGAAGAAAAAGAAATAAGAACAAAAAGAGGTTAAAGTTTGGAATTGTAAACACTCAACGAGTGCCAGCCAATGACCCCTGAACTAGATTTAAAGATAAAAACGGAAGCCTAAGCTTTTCTGCGGAAGCGGATGTGTCCCTTCCCCCATCCCCTGGACGACAAACAAGAAAAATCTGTAAACTTGTCATAAAAACATTTAGGGTCGTCTATAAACTAGTTATGAAAAGAATTAGGGGTTGATCTATGAATTAGTTATGAAATAAATCAGGGTTGATATAATGTGTTTTAAAAAAAAAAAAGGCGTCAGGGTGGCCTAAAGTCGTTATCAGCCAGACAGTGAAGGAGTCTATCCTCTTTTCACTTGTGCTAGGCCAAGGAGGTTGTTTTGATGTCTGAGTTGGACCGTCACACCTACCATCAGCTCTTTACTGTACTGCACAGATCCCTGAGCTACTCATATGCTGAGTTGGCGAGGCCTAGTATCAAACCAGGAACCTTGAGGTTCCCAGCCGAACACTCTACTGACTGAGCTAAACCCTACTTTTACTTGCTTATCAGTAAATAAAACTAAGTAAACAATAGTTTATGATAAAATTACCCGACAGGTAGGATTTGGCACAAGGTCACGTGTATGGGGCATCCAGTGAGGATTGAACTTGCTTTTCAGTAGTAAGATTTGCGAGACTAGCTTGCTAACCATTACACCATGATGGGATATGTTGAATATACACATGATGTATCCAAATTGTAGCAATCATTTTAAAAAATAGAAATGAATCTCGCATTATTCTTTATCTATAGAAGAAGAATTATCAGAAAGAAAGAAATAATTTTTATTTTCACACATTTTTTTACAAAAAACACAACAAATGATTAATGTGTGGAGGATGATCACTAATTAGCTTTGGTTTGTTTTACGGCATATCAACCTCAGTGGGTCATTTAATGCCGACAAAGTTTTGGAATAAATTCATTCTTAATGGATACTCAATTTTTTTTATAAACACATTTTCCTATTTAACTCATAGATGGGACTCTAACAGGTACTACCACTCCGAATCAGAGTGGACCAGGAGCAATGGGGATAAAGGGGTGCTCCATATTCCTCAGACCTCCAGAACTGGAATTTCACCATTAGATAGAGTTTAACGTCATTCCCAGGACAAAGCCGTTTAATTCATTTCCAAGAAAATATTGAAATATATTTACTGTCAGCTGGAAATGCTGGGGGAAGAAAAAACACTTGAATACCTGGATATGATTAGATTTTGATGCATCAGTGACGCAGGACACGTACCTATCAGCATCTCTGGAACAATATCATAATTACCTCATTTTTCTTTACACTTGCATTGTGATAGCCTTCAAAACCAACCAGCAAACCCATATAAACACAAAACATCAAGCAAATTATAAAACTCTCATATGTCTTCTTATAATGGAGATTTGATGTCTGTCTGTCAAACCAAAACTATGTCACTGCTTATGTCACAATACCATCAGGAATTGCGTAAATTAAACAATGGGTATTTAATTTATAGTCAAAATAATATATAGAATAAAACTTATTTACGAATGATGTCTCTATGAAAATCTGAGTTAGATTTGCCTCAAAACAGCCCATGTTATTTGTGCGTTTAAAATCCTTCAATACATCTTGTATATCACTAAGAAATAGAGGTTTGCATAATATATGGTGTGGTTAATTTGCATACTGGTTTTAACAAAACCGGGTTTAATAAATAATTACTTGGTGTTATTGATCTCTAATATTTTAGTTTTATTCTCCAACGTATTAAAATCAATCCTTAGAATGATTTTATATAGAAACCAATTAGAATAAGTAATCTTTTTATATGCGTTCATATTTAATTTTGTTTGTCTTTCTAATTCAATATATTTCATTACTTTAAAAATTAAATGCCTTCAACCGGAGGGCACATATTCTTGCTAGTATATAAAATGTGTGAATGAGCAAATTATTTAAGTTTTTCTTTTTCCTCCTCAAAGCAAGAGAGTGCTCAAATATTGGTAAGAAGAGCAAGATAAACGATAAAGATGAATTTTTATCTCACCTCCTCGGGTCAACTATTATTTTTATATATATGTATATATATATGATTTTATATGAAAATGGTGACTTACCGGTGAAATTGGTCACAATGGTTAGTTGATTCAAGTTTCACAATGATAAGACAGTGATATAACAAATATAAAGTGCTCAATACGTGAGTAGAGCAAATTTATTATAATGGTATACCCTGGAATAACCTACTCGAGTTTCACCATAAGGATCTTCAGGGTTAAGTCCACCGAATTAATCGAGATATCTTGATTAATTCGGTAGACTTAACCCTGAAGATCCTTATGGTGAAACTCGAGTAGTTATTCCAGGGTATACCATTATAATATATATATATTATTATTATTATTAATTTGTCTATTTCACTTTTGCTATTCCAATTTTGTTTGTTTCTTGTGGAATTGTCTGAACTCTGATTTTATGTTATTTTAATCTTGCAGGATATTTATTGTTTCTTTTCTTTTCTCTTTCAGTGTTGCCTTCTTCAGAATATGGCTGAACTTGCACCTGCAGTTGCCACTTGTTAAAACTCCCCCAAAAAGTCAGAATCAACAAAGAAACAGAATGGACAGAATGAGAGAACACAAACAAACTGCTTTTTACACTCCCTCAAAACAAAAGAAAAACAGAAAATTGAAATGAACATTTGATCTGTATTGTGTTTGGTAATATTCTTTCCATTGGTGATCGTCTTTTGTATAAGACTTTGATTATATCAATAGGATAAACCGAGATGGGACAAATAAACTTAGTAATGGTCACCTCCAATTGATTTAATCAAGGAGGAAATAATTCAATATTACTAAATGAAATTGTAACAAAGAAAAAGTTGGTAGGAAATTTTTACTTGATTAAAATTTCAAGTAAAAAAAAAAAATATTTCCTTAAATATTTATTTATTTTGGCACAAAGGAAAACCAAATGTTTTGATTTAGGGCATTTCTTCTTTTTCTCTCTCTCTCTCTCTTCTCTCTCTCTCTCTCTCTCTCTGTTATTTTTTTCTCACTCTCTCTCTCTCTCTCTCTCTCTCTATATATATATATATATATATATATATATGTATAAAATGTGTTTTTAAAAAAAGTATCAAGATTTTTTGTACTTTTTGACACACCTTGTATTCTGAAAAAGGATAATGTTCCATTCATATTTTTTTTTTTTTTTTTTTTTTTTTTTTTTTTTCAGAATACAAGGTCTCAAAAAAAAAAGTTTAAAGCTGTATTTACCAAGATAGAAATGAAGAATGAATGGAACTTGTTTTTTTTTTGTTTTTTTGTTTGTTTTTTTTTCTTTCACAATACAAGATGTGTCAAAAAGTAAAAAATATCTCAATACTTTTTGGACACACCTTGTGTATGTATGTGTGTATATATATATATATATATATATATATATATCCTTATCCCCTTATCCCCTCTTCCTTTATTATGGTTATTTCATTTTTCTCTCTTCTCCCTCTCATTATAATTATAGTTACTTCATTTTATTTTTTTCTCAATTGAAAGTTCTAAATTGTTTATATGCCTCACCCTCTCTAAGAACATTTTCTTAGCAGTATGTCCACAAAAAAAAATAATAATGAAGCATTTCATCATAGAAGAAATTACCAAATGTAAATCTACAAATTCCATGTTTCTCTCATTCCATGGAATTATTGACCAAAAAGATGTTGGTTCCTGTAAATTTAACCAAAATCTTTGACAAATGCTGAGTTTTAAAAAACAAATATTTTTTTTTGCTTTGGTTGTATTTTTCCATCACATAATATTCAAACACCATTTCCTTTCCTTTTAGAAGTCTGTCACAGATGACGATGACATCACTCCATGTTGTTCATCATTTATGGACTCTCTAGTGGCTAGTTAGTCCAATTCTGGACTTGCAGTTGTGGTCACACATATTGCAATGAAAATTCCCATCTGCATTTGGTGGTTCATGACGACAAAAAAGATTCCATGTCATTCATCAGTTGCGGACACCTCTAGTGGCTAGTTAGTCCAATTCTGGATTTGCAGATGCGGTCACACACATTGCCAGGGAAATTCCCATCTGTATTTGGTGGTTCATGATGACGAAAATGTTGCCGCTCTGCAGCCTTGTTAATCTTGATATTGAGCTACTTAGCTCCTGTGCGGCACGTGTCTTGCCAACCCTGTCTGCTGGAGGTCAGATCTTAAAGGTGTGATGATGCATTTTTTCAGCATCGTCTTAATATGGTCTTTGAACCACTTTGAGGATCTCCTGTCCTCCACGTGCCATCACCATAAAGTAATTTTATGGGGGAAAGAGGCCATTACATTAAAAAAAAAATCTAAATATTTGCTAGTAAATTACAAGCTTAAATTTAGTTATTCTCTGTACAGATTTCAATCTTGAGTTCTGTTTCAACCTTTTAAAATGTATTTTTCAAGATCTTTTTTAAGTTTCATTTCTCTAGTTAACATAAAGTTTTATTTATATTCAAGGGGTTAGCTTTTCAATATTAGAGTGTCTATTGCTCCCAAATCTGTGATATAATTGAGATACTCACTCAACTGAGATAAACTATTAATAGTCATCAATTTATTGGTTCTTCAATTTAGAAGTTTAGATAAAAATTTAGTTAAACTTGCAAATTGTCATCAAAATTAAAATGGAAAATTTTGACGACGATTTGCAAGTTTTAGAAAATAATTTTTCACCGTCTTCGAATTACTTGAACTTAAAGAAGAAAAAAAAACTGATTTCTTTATATTAAAAATACACATAAATACACGATAAATTTAAAATACACAAAACAAAACTCGAAACTGTATAAATGTGTGTATTTCTTTTTCTTTTCTTTTCTTTTCTTTTTCTTTTCTTTTTTTTTTTTTTTTTTTCTTTGTATTTATTTAAGTTAAAGTAATTTGAAGAATGACAGTGAAGAATTATTTTCTAAAACTTGCAAATTGTCTTCAAATTTTTTCCGTTTTAATTTTGACGATGATTTGCAAGTTTAACCAAAAATTCATCTTCAATGTAGAATAATTTTTTATTTTATTTTCAAAGCTGTATATGAATTTTTAATTATTTTTTATTTTGTATATTATTCATCAGTTTCACCAATGTTTGTAATTTCTACACAAAACATATTTTCACCCATTTTTATTGAAAAATATTTTAAATTACTTGGGGAAAAAAGAAATGATAAAAAAATTTTTTTTTTTTTTTTTTTTAATCCAACATCCATTTTTTTAAATTGTCATTAAACCTATGTGCTAATCGAATATGCTAAAGTGACTGAACTTTTTCCTCCTTTGATCTCTCAGAAATATTTTGAAAAAAAGAGAAAAACAAACAATAAATAATTCTTCAGCATTAGGGTTACAGATTTGAATGTTTATCAGACTTT
The DNA here is from genome assembly GCA_023376005.1 of Doryteuthis pealeii. Classification (NCBI taxonomy): domain Eukaryota; kingdom Metazoa; phylum Mollusca; class Cephalopoda; order Myopsida; family Loliginidae; genus Doryteuthis; species Doryteuthis pealeii. The sequence goes on along the minus strand of CM042171.1, from coordinate 60,892,408 downwards.
AACATTCAAGAACTTTTCTTAAAGTGTAACAAAACTTTACATTTTTTTGAAGTTTTTCTTTTTTTAATGAAAAATTTTCTTTGATTAAAATGTTGTTCTGGGTCAGTATTTTTTAAAATAATTTTTTGTCTTGATTTTACATTAATATTTTGGTATATTCTGTCAATAAACAAATGATTTTAAATCCCTAGTTTGTTTTCAATAGACAATTGTAATCATCTTTTTATTTGTCTTGAATTTATTATGAAAATTTTATGGACCCCATTTCGGGAAATTAAAAAATAATAATAATAATAACAACGTGTAATTTATATTTAGTTAACAATATTTGTTTTTGTTTTTTTTTGTTTTTTCAATTGAATATTTATTCCTTATTAAAACAAAAACTTTTCAAATAGATTTATTTAAATTTAATTTATTTGTCAAATCAAATTTCAATGTTTTTTTCTGAGATTAAAAGGGTAGGAAATAGTTGTGCAGGGGAGATAACTATGCAATAAGTTTTTCTCCGTTTAAGAAGAAGTCACAGGCGAATTTTCTATAGTCCATTCACATTGGTGGTGATAATTTGCACCGTTGTAGTCAGTTTTTATTATTATTATCATCATCATTATTTTTATTATTATTATTTCCTCCATTTAAAAATAAACTAATTAGTATTTCTATAAACCTCTATTGTCATTGTATTTATTTCTCCTATTTACGTTAATCACATCCTTTATACTACACAAGTTTTTTTGTTTTTTTAACCATGAACTCTGCAGAGTTTATATTTTTTTTTCTTTCTTTTTTTTGTCTCCATCTATCTACATGTTTTATTTCTGGTGCAAACATTCCTGTAAAACTATTTAAAAAAAACACTTAACCGTCTTATCTGTTATGTTCAATATAACACTACTGAAAAAAAAAAGAAAATAATAATAATAATGGCTTAGTGCAGACTCCCCTCAAAAACTTTTCTATTTATCCTTCCCCATCTCTTTCTATTTCTGTCAATAATATTTTGGGTAATTCCGTTTCTCTGAAACAAAAATTCTATTTTCAATCATATTCTTGTCTGCAGCTTTGGAATAACGCATATACGAAGGAATTTTTTTTTTAAATGGAGTTTTATAATACCTCCCTTCTTATATAATGGCCATTTTAAAAAAATTTTTAAATAAAATAAAAAAAGACCTTTTTTTTAAATACTCAACAACAAGCAATGTATATTTCCAAGCAGTCACAAATATTGAATTGGGTTACAAAAGTGTTTGGTAATTCTTACATACAATAAAACTAATGAGTTCATTTATATAAAATTCATGTTGGTCTTTGCCCCACACATCTACAACCATATATATATATATATATATATATATATATATAATGTTGAAAAATGAATAAATAAAGGAAAGAAAATGTTGAATGGATAAAAATGTTTAATGAAACACGTGTTTCGGCCGTGAGGATGTTCTTGTACACAATGTATTATCAAATATCAAACATTTTGCCCTTGTAGAAACAATGATACTCACCATCGCAGTGGGGTTCTAACTACTGTTGAGTTAGCAGACAAGAACAACAGGCAAGCTGTAACTTAATACAGTCCTTGCCTGTTGTTCTCGTCTGCTAACTCGACGGTAGTTAGAACCCCACTGCGATGGTGAGTATCATTGTAGAAACAAAATCCAACAGCCCTGATGACGGCCTTTTTTTATATATTTTCTATTATTATTTTATTTTATTTTGTATTTGAAATAATAATAAATAGAATACATTGGTGTACAAGAACATCCTCTCGGCCAAAACACGTGTTGGCACTTCATTAAACAATTTTTATCCATTCAACATTTTCTTCCTTTATTTATTTTTTAACATAATGTTGGATTCACTTTCATTTTTTTTTTTCAAACTTACACACACATATATATGTATGTGTATATATATATATATATATATATATATATATATATTTTTTTTGCACTCTGTACTTCATGTTATTTGTCATTGTTCAGTGGCGATTAAAATCATTTGAAGCTAGCTGACTGTACACAACCATTGCAGTAGTCCCCTCCCCCTCATACACATACTCTCTCTCTCTCCCTCTCTCTCTATCTCTCTATCTCTCTCACTGCTGTATCATTAAAACATTTCATTATATATAAATAAATTAAAAAACTAATAAAAAACTTGAAGAATAAAAAAAAACACAGTGAAATTGTATGTTGTAGCATTTTCAGGGAAATGAGAAAAATTATATAAAAAGACAATATAAAAAATGTTATCACACCATATGTTGTTTTTTTTATCTTTTTTTTTTTTATAGAAATCTTTTTTAGTATTATTTGGATTATTCGGACTATTATCCTCATCTTTATTGTTATCTACACTATTTCTCTGAAGTTTTGAGGTGAGGCTTGATAATTTGGATTATTCAGACTATTGTCCTCATCTTTATTGTTATCTGTACAATGTTTCAGCTGATGTGCCTTCTGGCCTTCTTGTATAGATAACAATAACGATGAGGACAATAGTCTGAATGAACCAAATGATACTAATTATCAAGCCTCATCTCAAAAATTCAGAGAAATAGAAAAAAAATTTTTTTTCTCTTCTCTTTCTGTACTGTATTTTAAATTTGTTATTGTTGTTGGCGAGTGGCCTATTGTTAGTACAGCTGCAGCGAGGGAGTCTATCCTTTTTTGCTAGTGCTAGACCAGTAAGATTGTTTTTTGCTGAGGGGGAACACCCTATCTACCATCAGCTTCCCACTTTACCACACAGATCAGATTACCGATCTGTCTACTAATATATTCTTCAAAATTATTTTTGATTGTGAAATTTTCTGTGTTGATATAAATATATGAGGTATGTCAGAAAGTTCCAAGTTGATCACATTCTTGATGTGAGGAGCATTGTCTACTGCGAGTTTTTGCCACAGGGTCTGACGATCAACCAGCACGTCTACAAAGAGATACTCGGCGTTTGCTTCGTTCAGTGTGCGAGAGATGTGACAGGACAACTCATGGATGCTTCACCATGACAACGCACCTGCCCACACTGCCCTGAGTATCTGAGAGTTCCAGGCCCAGAAAAACATCATTGTGCTGGAGCAATCTCCTACTCGCCCGACCTAGCTCCATGGGATTTTTTTCCTCTTCCCCAAGCTAAAGGGGGGTCATCAAGGGAACCTGTTTTTGAGGATGTGCACGACACCAAAAAGGCTGTGACAACAGAGCTACAGAGAATCATCCAGGAGTGCATGCAAGTGTGAGAGAAGAGTGGGAAAGTGCATTAGACTCCATGGGGATTACTTTGAAGGGGATAACTTGTCTGGATTTGAAATAAATTTTTTTGTGACACCAGTCCTGGAACTTTTATGACATACTCGTATTTCTTAAAATTCAGTCTATAAAGAAAAAACTTTGAATTCAAACCTGTTGAACTCAGCTTTAAAAATTGACCTTTTGCTTCTGTGGAGGGGTTGGGTAATTAAATGCAAGTTCACTGAAACTTGATTAAATAAAGATTCTGCTTCTGTTTCCTTCTCCTAGACTGGTTACTATACCAGGCTTAAAGAGCCAATCTGACCTTATATTTAACATAGCTCTAGGCAGAATGGTTGGGATTTATATCTTTCCCCAGGGGAAATGCGTCCTGATCGTGTTGTAATGGTTACCATCTTGTCTTGCAGATCCATTTTCAATCAGAATTGTTTTATTGTGTATCGGGTTTCCAAATGTTCGTGTGGAAACCGATACACAATGAAACATATTCTGATTGAATGCACACCCTCTCTCACACTCGAAGAAAGTTCTACAATGTTGACAAGCATGGACAACTATTTGGAAAAATAGATCCCAAGAGGATATTAAACTTTTTGAAAAGAACCGGCCCTCTATCAAGGATGTAAGTTCAATAGACCTACAAAATCACCACTCACTCTCTTGATGTTAAAATATCAACAGAAAACTTGATTACAGCAAATAAACCCCTATACATTTTTGAATACCTAATTACCAATAGAAGTATTCGGCATAAAATAACCCAAGGGATTGACATACTGTAAACGTCCAACCAACCAAACCAAACCAAACCATTATTACTGAAAAACAAGTTTGATCTTCACTAGATGGCCACATACTTGCGATTTGTC
>CM042171.1:60799868-60888170 GCA_023376005.1 Doryteuthis pealeii | reverse complement strand
TTACCTAGCAAATATTTAGATTTTTTTTTTAATGTAATGGCCTCTTTTCACCATAAAAATACTTTATGGTGATGGCACGTGGAGGACAGGAGATCCTCAAAGTGGTTCAAAGAGACCATATTAAGCGTGCTGTGAAAAAATGCATCATCACAACCTTTAAGATCTGACCTCAGCAGACAGGGTTGGGCAAAGACGAACGTCCGCAGCAGGAAAGCTAAGTAGGCTCATATCAAGATTAACAAAGCTGCAGAGCGCTAACATTTCGTCATCATGAACCACCGCAATACAGATGGGAATTTCCCCTGGCAAGTGTGTGACCGCATCTGCAAAATCCAAATTGGACTACAGCCAACTAGAGGTGTCGCAACTATGAATGACATGGAATCTTTTTTGTCGTCATGAAACCACCAAATGCAGATGGGAATTTTCATTGCAGATGACATGTGTGACACAACTGCAAAGTCCAGAATTGGAACTAACTAAGCCACTAGAGAGTCCATAATGATGAACACAATGGAGTGATAGTCATCGTCATCTGTGACCAGACTTCTAAAAGGAAACGAAAGGTGTTTGAATAATTATGATGATGAAATGAAAAATACAAGCCAAATGCAAAAATATTTTGTTTTTTAAAACTCAGCATTGTCAAAGATTTTGGTTAATTTACAGGAACCAACATCTTTTTGGTCAAATAATTCCATGGAATATGAGAGAAACATGGAATTTGGTAGATTTCATTTGGTAATTTCTTCATGATGAAATGCTTCACATTATTATTTTTTTTTTGGGACATACTGCTAAGGAAAATGTTCTTAGAGAGGGTGAGGCATATAAACAATTTAGGAAACTTTCAAATTGATGACAAAAATAAAAATGAAGTAACTATAATTATAATGAGAGGGAGAAGAGAGAAAAATGATAACCAATAATAAAGGAAAGAGGGGGATAAGGGGATAAGATATATATATATATATTATAAGTAATATATATATACACACAACAATACACAGGTGTGTCCAAAAAGTAATTGAGATATTTTTTAGCTTTTTGCACATCTTGTATGTGAAAGAAAAAAAAACAAACAAAAAAACAAAAAAAACAAGTTCCATTCATTCTCATTTCTATCTTGTAATACAGCTTTAAACTTTTTTTTTGAGACTTGTATTCTGAAAAAAAAAAAAAAAAAAAAAAAATATAATGGAACATTATCCTTTATCAGAATACAAGGTGTGTCAAAAGTACAAAAAATCTTGATCTTTTTTTAAAAAACACATTTTAATACATATATATATATTATATATTATATAGAGAGAGAGAGAGAGAGAGAGAGAGTGAGAAAAAATAAACCGAGAAGAGAGAGAGAGAGAGAGAGAGAGAGAGAGAGAGAGAGATAAAAAGAAGAAATGCCCTAAATCAAAACATTTGTTTTCCTTTGTGCCAAAATAAATAAATATTTAAGAAATATTTTTTTTTTTTACTTGAAATTTTTAATCAAGTAAAATTTTCCTACCAACTTTTTCTTGTTACAATTTCATTTAGTAATATTGAATTTATTTCCTCCTTGATTAAATCAATTGGAGGTGACCATTACTAAAGTTTATTTGTCCTCTCGGTTTATCCTAATTGATTAATCAAGTTCTTATACAAAAGACGAATCACCAATGGAAAGATATTACCAAACACAATACAGATCAATGTTCATGTTCAATTTCTGTTTTTCTTTTGTTTGAGGGAGTGTAAAAAGCAGTTTGTTTTGTGTTCTCATCCATTCTTCCATTCTGTTTGTCTTTGTGATTCTGACTTTTTGGGGTGAGTTTTAAACAAAGTGGCAACTGCAGGTGCATAGTTCAGCATATCTGAAAGAAAGGCAACACTGAAAGAGAAAAGAAAAGTATACCTGCAAGATTAAAATACATAAAATCAGAGTTCAGACCAATTCCAACAAGAAACAAACAAAATTGGAATAGCAAAAGTGAAAATAGACAAAATTAATAATAATAATAATTAGATTTATATATTATAATGGTATACCCTGGAATAACTACTCGAGTTTCACCAATAAGGATCTTCAGGTTTAAAGTCTACCGAATTAATCAAGATATCTCGATATTCGGTGGGGACTTAAACCCTGGAGATCCTTATGGCTGAAAACCGATCGAGTAGTTTATTCAGGGTATACCATTATAATAAATTTGCTCTACCACGTATTGAGCCTTTATATTTTGTTATATCACTGTCTATCAATTGTGAAACTTGAATCACTACCATTGTGACCAAATTTTCCACCGGTAAGTCACCATTTTCATATAAAATCATAAATATATACATATATATATAAATAATAGTTGACACCGAGGAGGTGGAGATAAAAATTCATCTTATCGTTTATCTTGCTCTTTTACCAAGTATTTGAGCCTCTCTTTGCTTTGAGAGGAAAAAGAAAAACTTAAATAATTGCTCAATTCACCATTTTTAATATACTAGCAAGAATATGTGCCCTCCGGTTGAAGGCATTTAATTTTATCTCACCTCCTCGGGTCAACTATTATTTTATATATATGTATATATATATGATTTTATATGAAAATGGTGACTTACCGGTGAAATTGGTCACAATGGTTAGTTGATTCAAGTTTCACAATGATAAGACAGTGATATAACAAATATAAAGTGCTCAATACGTGAGTAGAGCAAATTTATTATAATGGTATACCCTGGAATAACCTACTCGAGTTTCACCATAAGGATCTTCAGGTTAAGTCCACCGAATTAATCGAGATATCTTGATTAATTCGGTAGACTTAACCCTGAAGATCCTTATGGTGAAACTCGAGTAGTTATTCCAGGGTATACCATTATAATATATATATTATTATTATTATTATTAATTTGTCTATTTCACTTTTGCTATTCCAATTTTGTTTGTTTCTTGTGGAATTGTCTGAACTCTGATTTTATGTTATTTTAATCTGCAGGATATTTATTGTTTCTTTTCTTTTCTCTTTCAGTGTTGCCTTCTTCAGAATATGGCTGAACTTGCACCAGCAGTTGCCACTTGTTAAAACTCCCCCAAAAAGTCAGAATCAACAAAGAAACAGAATGGACAGAATGAGAGAACACAAACAAACTGCTTTTTACACTCCCTCAAAACAAAAGAAAACAGAAAATTGAAATGAACATTTGATCTGTATTGTGTTTTGGTAATATTCTTTCCATTGGTGATCGTCTTTTGTATCAGACTTTGATTATATCAATAGGATAAACCGAGATGGGACAAATAAACTTAGTAATGGTCACCTCCAATTGATTTAATCAAGGAGGAAATAATTCAATATTACTAAATGAAATTGTAACAAAGAAAAAGTTGGTAGGAAATTTTTACTTGATTAAAATTTCAAGTAAAAAAAAAAATATTTCCTTAAATATTTATTTATTTTGGCACAAAGGAAAACCAAATGTTTTGATTTAGGGCATTTCTTCTCTCTCTCTCTCTCTCTCTCTCTCTCTCTCTCTCTCTCTCTGTTATTTTTTCTCACTCTCTCTCTCTCTCTCTCTCTCTCTCTATATATATATATATATATATATATATATATGTATAAAATGTGTTTTTAAAAAAAGTATCAAGATTTTTTGTACTTTTTGACACACCTTGTATTCTGAAAAAGGATAATGTTCCATTCATTTTTTTTTTTTTTTTTTTTTTTTTTTTTTTCAGAATACAAGGTCTCAAAAAAAAAGTTTAAAGCTGTATTTACCAAGATAGAAATGAAGAATGAATGGAACTTGTTTTTTTTGTTTTTTTGTTTGTTTTTTTTTCTTTCACAATACAAGATGTGTCAAAAAGTAAAAAATATCTCAATACTTTTTGGACACACCTTGTGTATGTATGTGTGTATATATATATAATATATATATATATATATATCCTTATCCCCTTATCCCCTCTCCTTTATTATGGTTATTTCATTTTCTCTCTTTCTCCTCTCATTATAATTATAGTTACTTCATTTTATTTTTTTCTCAATTGAAAGTTCTAAATTGTTTATATGCCTCACCCTCTCTAAGAACATTTTCTTAGCAGTATGTCCACAAAAAAAAAATAATAATAATGAAACATTTCATCATAGAAGAAATTACCAAATGTAAATCTACAAATTCCATGTTTCTCTCATTCCATGGAATTATTGACCAAAAAGATGTTGGTTCCTGTAAATTTAACCAAAATCTTTGACAAATGCTGAGTTTTAAAAAACAAATATTTTTTTTTGCTTTGGTTGTATTTTTCCATCACATAATATTCAAACACCATTTCCTTTCCTTTTAGAAGTCTGTCACAGATGACGATGACATCACTCCATGTTGTTCATCATTTATGGACTCTCTAGTGGCTAGTTAGTCCAATTCTGGACTTGCAGTTGTGGTCACACATATTGCAATGAAAATTCCCATCTGCATTTGGTGGTTCATGACGACAAAAAAGATTCCATGTCATTCATCAGTTGCGGACACCTCTAGTGGCTAGTTAGTCCAATTCTGGATTTGCAGATGCGGTCACACACATTGCCAGGGAAATTCCCATCTGTATTTGGTGGTTCATGATGACGAAAATGTTGCCGCTCTGCAGCCTTGTTAATCTTGATATTGAGCTACTTAGCTCTTGTGCGGCACGTGTCTTGCCAACCCTGTCTGCTGGAGGTCAGATCTTAAAGGTGTGATGATGCATTTTTTCAGCATCGTCTTAATATGGTCTTTGAACCACTTTGAGGATCTCCTGTCCTCCACGTGCCATCACCATAAAGTATTTTATGGAGGGAAGAGGCCATTACATTAAAAAAAAAAAAAATCTAAATATTTGCTAGTAAATTACAAGCTTAAATTTAGTTATTCTCTGTACAGATTTCAATCTTGAGTTCTGTTTCAATCTTTTAAAATGTATTTTTCAAGATCTTTTTTAAGTTTCATTTCTCTAGTTAACATAAAGTTTTATTTATATTCAAGGGGTTAGCTTTTCAATATTAGAGTGTCTATTGCTCCCAAATCTGTGATATAATTGAGATACTCACTCAACTGAGATAAACTATTAATAGTCATCAATTTATTGGTTCTTCAATTTAGAAGTTTAGATAAAAATTTAGTTAAACTTGCAAATTGTCATCAAAATTAAAATGGAAAATTTTGACGACGATTTGCAAGTTTTAGAAAATAATTTTTCACCGTCTTCGAATTACTTGAACTTAAAGAAGAAAAAAAACTGATTTCTTTATATTAAAAATACACATAAATACACGATAAATTTAAAATACACAAAACAAAACTCGAAACTGTATAAATGTGTGTATTTCTTTTTTCTTTTCTTTTCTTTTTTTTTTTTTTTTTTTTTTTTTTTTTTTTGTATTTATTTAAGTTAAAGTAATTTGAAGAATGACAGTGAAGAATTATTTTCTAAAACTTGCAAATTGTCTTCAAATTTTTTCCGTTTTAATTTTGCGATGATTTGCAAGTTTAACCAAAAATTCATCTTCAATGTAGAATAATTTTTTATTTTATTTTCAAAGCTTGTATATGAATTTTTAATTATTTTTTATTTTGTATATTATTCATCAGTTTCACCAATGTTTGTAATTTCTAACACAAACATATTTTCACCCATTTTTATTGAAAAATATTTAAATTACTTGGGGAAAAAGAAATGATAAAAAAATTTTTTTTTTTTTTTTTTTAATCCAACATCCATTTTTTTAAATTGTCATTAAACCTATGTGCTAATCGAATATGCTAAAGTGACTGAACTTTTTCCTCCTTTGATCTCTCAGAAATATTTTGAAAAAAAAGAGAAAAACAAACAATAAATAATTCTTCAGCATTAGGGTTACAGATTTGAATGTTTATCAGACTTTAACATTCAAGAACTTTTCTTAAAGTGTAACAAAACTTTACATTTTTTTGAAGTTTTTCTTTTTTTAATGAAAAATTTTCTTTGATTAAAATGTTGTTCTGGGTCAGTATTTTTAAAATAATTTTTTGTCTTGATTTTACATTAATATTTTGGTATATTCTGTCAATAAACAAATGATTTTAAATCCCTAGTTTGTTTTCAATAGACAATTGTAATCATCTTTTTATTTGTCTTGAATTTATTATGAAAATTTTATGGACCCCATTTCGGGAAATTAAAAAATAATAATAATAATGTGTAATTTATATTTAGTTAACAATATTTGTTTTTTTTTTTTTGTTTTTTCAATTGAATATTTATTCCTTATTAAAACAAATACTTTTCAAATAGATTTATTTAAATTTAATTTATTTGTCAAATCAAATTTCAATGTTTTTTTCTGAGATTAAAAGGGTAGGAAATAGTTGTGCAGGGGAGATAACTATGCAATAAGTTTTTCTCCGTTTAAGAAGAAGTCACGGGCGAATTTTCTATAGTCCATTCACATTGGTGGTGATAATTTGCACCATTGTAGTCAGTTTTTATTATTATTATCATCATCATTATTTTTATTATTATTATTTCCTCCATTTAAAAATAAACTAATTAGTATTTCTATAAACCTCTATTGTCATTGTATTTATTTCTCCTATTTACGTTAATCACATCCTTTATACTACACAAGTTTTTTTGTTTTTTAACCATGAACTCTGCAGAGTTTATATTTTTTTTTCTTTTTTTTTTTGTCTCCATCTATCTACATGTTTTATTTCTGGTGCAAACATTCCTGTAAAACTATTTAAAAAAACACTTAACCGTCTTATCTGTTATGTTCAATATAACACTACTGAAAAAAAAAAAAATAATAATAATAATGGCTTAGTGCAGACTCCCCTCAAAAACTTTTCTATTTATCCTTCCCCATCTCTTTCTATTTCTGTCAATAATATTTTGGGTAATTCCGTTTCTCTGAAACAAAAATTCTATTTTCAATCATATTCTTGTCTGCAGCTTTGGAATAACGCATATACGAAGGAATTTTTTTTTAATGGAGTTTTATAATACCTCCCTTCTTATATAATGGCCATTTTAAAAAAATTTTTTAAATAAAATAAAAAAAAGACCTTTTTTTTAAAATACTCAACAACAAGCAATGTATATTTTCCAAGCAGTCACAAATATTGAATTGGGTTACAAAAGTGTTTGGTAATTCTTACATACAATAAAACTAATGAGTTCATTTATATAAAATTCATGTTGGTCTTTGCCCCACACATCTACAACCATATATATATATATATATATATATATATATATATATATGTTGAAAAATGAATAAATAAAGGAAAGAAAATGTTGAATGGATAAAAATGTTTAATGAAACACGTGTTTCGGCCGTGAGGATGTTCTTGTACACAATGTATTATCAAATATCAAACATTTTGCCCTTGTAGAAACAATGATACTCACCATCGCAGTGGGGTTCTAACTACTGTTGAGTTAGCAGACAAGAACAACAGGCAAGCTGTAACTTAATACAGTCCTTGCCTGTTGTTCTCGTCTGCTAACTCGACGGTAGTTAGAACCCCACTGCGATGGTGAGTATCATTGTAGAAACAAAATCCAACAGCCCTGATGACGGCCTTTTTTTATATATTTTCTATTATTATTTTATTTTATTTTGTATTTGAAATAATAATAAATAGAATACATTGTGTACAAGAACATCCTCTCGGCCAAAACACGTGTTGGCACTTCATTAAACAATTTTTATCCATTCAACATTTTCTTTCCTTTATTTATTTTTTAACATAATGTTGGATTCACTTTCATTTTTTTTTTTCAACTTACACACACATATATATGTATGTGTATATATATATATATATATATATATATATATATATAATTTCTTTTGCACTCTGTACTTCATGTTATTTGTCATTGTTCAGTGGCGATTAAAATCATTTGAAGCTAGCTGACTGTACACAACCATTGCAGTAGTCCCCTCCCCCTCATACACATACTCTCTCTCTCTCCTCTCTCTCTATCTCTCTATCTCTCTCACTGCTGTATCATTAAAACATTTCATTATATATAAATAAATTAAAAAACTATAAAAAACTTGAAGAATAAAAAAAACACAGTGAAATTGTATGTTGTAGCATTTTCAGGGAAATGAGAAAAATTATATAAAAAGACAATAATAAAAATGTTATCACACCATATGTTGTTTTTTTTATTTTTTTTTTTATAGAAATCTTTTTTAGTATTATTTGGATTATTCGGACTATATCCTCATCTTTATTGTTATCTACACTATTTCTCTGAAGTTTTGAGGTGAGGCTTGATAATTTGGATTATTCAGACTATTGTCCTCATCTTTATTGTTATCTGTACAATGTTTCAGCTGATGTGCCTTCTGGCCTTCTTCTTGTATAGATAACAATAACGATGAGGACAATAGTCTGAATGAACCAAATGATACTAATTATCAAGCCTCATCTCAAAAATTCAGAGAAATAGAAAAAAAATTTTTTTTCTTCTTCCTCTTTCTGTACTGTATTTTAAATTTGTTATTGTTGTTGGCGGAGTGGCCTATTGTTAGTATCAGCTGGCAGCGAGGGAGTCTATCCTCTTTTTGCTAGTGCTAGACCAGTAAGATTGTTTTTGCTGAGGGGGAACACCCTATCTACCATCAGCTTCCCACTTTACCACACAGATCAGATTACCTGATCTGTGCTATTAATATATTCTTCAAAAATTGTGTTTAATTGTGAAATTTTCTGTGTTGATATAAATATATGAGGTATGTCAGAAAAGTTCCAAGTTGATCGCATTCTTTGATGTGAGGAGCATCGTCTACTGCGAGTTTTTGCCACAGGGTCTGACGATCAACCAGCACGTCTACAAAGAGATACTCGGCGTTTGCTTCGTTCAGTATGCGAGAGATGTGACAGGACAACTCATGGGTGCTTTACCATGACAACGCACCTGCCCACACTGCCCTGAGTATCGAGAGTTCCAGGCCAGAAAAACATCATTGTGCTGGAGCAATCTCCCTACTCGCCCGACCTGGCTCCATGGGATTTTTTTCCTCTTCCCCAAGCTAAAGGGGGTCATCAAGGGAACCTGTTTTGAGGATGTGCACGACATCAAAAAGGCTGTGACAACAGAGCTACAGAGAATCCATCCAGGAGTGCATGCAAGTGTGACAGAAGAGTGGGAAAGTGCATTAGACTCCATGGGGATTACTTTGAAGGGGATAACTTGTCTGGATTTGAAATAAATTTTTTGTGACACCAGTCCTGGAACTTTTATGACATACCTCGTATTCCTTAAAATTCAGTCTATAAAGAAAAAACTTTGAATTCAAACCTGTTAAACTTAGCTTTAAAAATTGACCTTTTGCTTCTGTGGAGGGGTTGGGTAATTACATGCAAGTTCACTGAAACTTGATTAAATAAAGATTCTGCTTCTGTTTCCTTCTCCTAGACTGGTTACTATACCAGGCTTAAGAGCCCAATCTGACCTTCTATTTAACCATAGCTCTAGGCAGAATGGTTGGATTTATATCTTTCCCCAGGGGAAATGCGTCTGATCGTGTTGTAATGGTTACCATCTTGTCTTGCAGATCCATTTTCAATCAGAATGTGTTTTATTGTGTATCGGTTTCCAAAGGTTCGTGTGGAAACCGATACACAATGAAACTATTCTGATTGAATGCACACACCTCTCTCACACTCGAAGAAAGTTCTACAATGTTGACAGCATGGACAAACTATTTGGAAAAATAGATCCCAAGAGGATATTAAACTTTTTGAAAAGAACCGGCCTCTTATCAAGGATGTAAGTTCATAGACCTACAAAAATCACCCACTCACTCTCTTGATGTTAAAATACTCAACAGAAAACTTGATTACAGCAAATAAACCCTATACATTTTTGAATACCTAATTACAATAGAAGTATTCGGCATAAAATAACCCAAGGGATTGACATACTGTAAAACCCAACCAACCAAACCAAACCAAACCATTATTACTGAAAAACAAGTTTGATCTTCACTAGATGCCCCATACTTGCGACCTTGTGTCACATCCTACCCATGGCAAATAGGTTGGGTAAATACGAGTACATCCTATCATGGTGTAATGGTTAACAAGCTATTATCACAGATCCATTATTAGTAAATAGTGAGTTCAATCCTATTTACCTTACCCGCAAGGTATTAGCGCTATGTGAAATGTTGACTTAGAATTAGAATTAAGCTAACTGAGTCCACTTTCAGTTAAATCAAACTTAAAGGACCTAGATTCTACCATTGTATGTCACCCCATTGAAAGAAGAAAAAATACCAAAAATCAGGGAATTAACAGAATTTAGTGAAATTTTCAGTGTTGATATATCAATGAATAAAATATATAATGCACCAGTTATTTTATTTAAAAAAACTTTACATTTTTTTATGTCGGTTAACTTTGAATCACGTATCTTTGAGGCGTAACACAGATTCTCAAACATACATGGTTCAAAGTTAACTGACCTGAAAAAATGTAAAAGTTTTTAAATAAAACAACTGGTGCATTATATCTTTTATTCATTAATATATCAACACTGAAAATTTCATTAAATTCGGTTAATTCCTTGATTTTTAGTATTTTTTTTCTTTCAGTGTTGATATATTAATACAATGATGGAATTTAGGTCCATTAAGTTCGATTTAACCCCACTTTCTATAACGATAACTGTTACGCCATAAGTGCCTCCATAAAATACTCCAAAATTTCTTAATACTCACAGGAAGACTTAAAATACTGTCTGTAACATTGCAAAGGGTTAAGACCTCAGTCGATGCTGAAGAAATGCATCATTACGCCTGGATGATCTGGCCTCCAACAGACAGGATTGGCGAGACACGTGCCGCACAGGAGCTAAGCAGCTCAATGTTGAGATTAACAGGGCTGCAGAGTGGTGACATCTTCATCATCATGAACCACCAAATGTAGATGAGGATTTCCCTTGGAATGCGTTGACCGCATCTGCCAGTTCAGAATTGGACTAACTGTCCACCAGAGGGTCCACATCTGTTGAAGACATGGAGTGATGTCATCGTCGTCTGCGACAGATTTCTAAAAGGAAAAGGAAGATCTCCAACCACACTTGGTATGATACTAAACTACTTTTGTAAATTCTGGGGTGAGTGGAGTACCTCTTCATTTCCATTATCATTTCCACCAAGTGGTAGTATATGTTAGAGTCCCATCTATAGGTCAATAGATCTGTTTAAAAATTATATTTGATATGACTATGAAAAAAAAACACTCTTAAAAAAACAACTACACAAAAAATGCAAATAAATATATGATGGCAGCAAACTCGTGTTCAAGTATTGCCATTGCTTGATAAAAAGAAATTTTTTTTTTCTTAATTTAAAAAAAAAATGTTCAACAGTTCAAAGAATATAATGGTGAGCTTCAAAAGTTCAACAATGAGCTGCACGAAAGTGGCTATTTAGTCCAGCCAAAGTCTTGAACATCTTCCACATTTACAGGTAATTCCAGGGAGCACAGGGTATTTTATTAGTCCATCCCGCCGATGCACAGATTGGTGACTGATCAGGCCAACATAGCCTTCCACACTGGTCACATAGTAGACCGATTTGAAGCCCTTGGTTGTCTACTTTTTTATCTCGTTTCAACTGCTCATGCTGTATACGGTTGGTCTCAAACTTATAAATTTAATTATAATTTACAAACTTATGAATTGCAAAACAAACTTATAATTAAATAAATATATACAATGAACACAATTCCCTAACATCTAGACATAAAACAACCCGAGATGGCATTATATTAAACCCACTCTTCGTAGGATTTTAGATACATTAATAATATGAGCTGTTTTGAGACAAAATAAGATTGAATAATGATTATTTAATTAAAACCATTGAGAATATAACATAAATAAATAAGGGAATTGTGACACTAGTTGTGACATAGTTTTGGTTACAGACAGAAACACTATCTCCATTATAATAAGAAGATAAATATATATAACAATTGAAATGGCAAAACAGGATTGTATGTGGATGACTATATATATATAATGTTGTTAGAGAGGCCACAGATGCTTCTTTATAGAGATATTTGGTGGATGTTGGGGAACTTTCTTGGTTGTATTGGAAGTATAGAAAAATATGAGATAAGGAGTAAAAACCAAAATTCAAAGCGATGAATATTCTTTTATTTTTAATCTTATTATTCAATTCTGATATTTCAGGCAGACCTCCGCCTTTTATCAAAGAGTTTTGTAGAATGACTGTTTTTGTCTTTTAATTCTAAATTTCTCTTGAACAAACAACAAACTCTTTGGGTAATTCCATGACAAATCATTGAGAAAAAAGTTAAATTGTCACCCACACCCTTCAATTTTTCTGAAATTTTATCCTGATGTAAACTATGTTAAAGTTAGACAATCCCCAAAATTTGAGCTTCCAATTCCAAAAATTGGCAAAGTTATGTCGATTTTTAGCTCTCCAAATTTGGTGGGGTTGCCGAAAAATGGCGACTTTTTGTAATCTATTTTTGTCCGTAAAATAAGTTCTAGAGCTTGCCTACTACAAAAATTGGTTTATAAAAGTATTTTTGCCCATGAAATCCAAAAATGACATCAGACCACCCCAACGACTTCACTTTTTTTAATATCTTCTGACTGGAATTGGTTAATCTGTTTGTATCTTAAAATCCCATAGAATTTTATGGGTTTCATTTTTTGGACCATATGACCTTTAGGCACCCTTTTTGATCTCGATTCAGAAGGACATGTTTTTCATTTACACCGTCAACATCCGGTTGTTTGTTAGGAGTTAGGGTTAGAGGCTATTTTTATAATTAAAAAAGAAAATGCTAAAAATCGTCTGTTAACAAACACGGTGTAAATGAAAAACATGTCCTTCTGAATCGAGATCAAAAAGGGGTGCCTAAAGGTCATATGGTCCAATTTTTTTTTATGACAGATTCTAGTCAGTGCATATAAATTTTGTCAGTATGGTCAATTTTAATCTCTTGCATAATTCTCAGTGGATCATCTTTCCTACCCAATCATATGTACTCTAGTATCATTTTTAAAAAAAAAAAAGAGTGCGTAATGTGGGGAAAAGGGGAAAAAAGAACACAATCTTACCACGGCCACTTTTTTCCTGGTAGTGAGTCAAGCGCCAAATTCGAGTTAGACATTCAAGGAATCATATATAAGTAATGGGTTAGAGAACTCCAATGACATTGGCTGGGGGTCACATGATTAGTAGTATACGGTCAACAGTACTCAGTATGGAGGCGAGGTTCATGAAAGCCTGTTGCTGAGAGGCAAGAGTCGGGGTCTGATCAGCCCAGATTGGGTCTTCCAGGGGAGAAAATCTGATGTTGGAAGACCAGAAATTTTCATTGATGTTGGGAATACAACATCGTTGACGACTCCCCCTCATCATCTAAAAGATGTATTTTGCAAATATTCTCTTCTTTGAGGTCCCCTGTCCATCCGCTGAATGATCTTTGATGCTGTTTTTATTGCTCTGTCTCATTCCATAAAACACTTATATATTCTGTTGACTGTTCTTTGAGCCACTTCTTCAGTAGAGATTTCACTTCCTCGTCACTGGAATAGTGTTTGCTTCTCAAACCCACTTTCATGGGGCCAAAGAGGTGATAGTCTGAAGGCACTAAATCTGGTGAGTATGGAAGATGCAGTAAGTACCTCAAAGAAGTCAACAGAATTTTACGGGTCAAGAATAAATGCTCTCATTCGAAGGTGAAACATTGCTATTGAGAGAAATGGTGACTATGTGGAGAAATAGGGATGTGATCCACAGAGGACCAGCTTCATTTTGATATATGATACATGTTCCTGTGTTGGTAATTATACCTGTCCTAAACAAAATGGCATTACTTTTAGACTCACCAATGTGGAGAAGTAGGGATGTGATCCACAGAGGACCAGCTTCATTTTGATGTATGATACATGTTCCTGTGTTGGTAATTATACCTGTCCTAAACAAAATGGCATTACTTTTAGACTCACCAATGTGGTGAAGTAGGGATGTGATCCACAGAGGACCAGCTTCATTTTGATGTATGATACATGTTCCTGTGTTGGTAATTATACCTGTCCTAAACAAAATGGCATTACTTTTTGACTCACCAATGTGGAGAAGTAGGGATGTGATCCACAGAGAACCAGCTTCATTTTGATGTATGATACATGTTCCTGTGTTGGTAATTATACCTGTCCTAAACAAAATGGCATTACTTTTTGACTCACCCTCGTATATATCATATACATACAAGAACTATTGAAAAGAATACACAGACATGACTCAACAGATAGAAATATGCACATATTGTTCTCTGAACAAGCAGTATGTGAAAGGGGTACATTAAAGGGAAAAGTCTTACCTGAGATAGATGACAGTAAAAATTACGGCAGCCATGTTAGCTTTTCTGTACAATCTGGTTGGGCAGAAGACAACATCTTTACTGTTTAAAGAACATAGGCAAAAGAATGGATTTTTTGTATTATTATGTGACTGTCCATGAAACACCTAACAGACACTCCCATTCTTCAAGGGAGACAATTATTTATTGTTCCCCTGCAAGAAAAAATAACACAACAATGACATACATTCTGGAACAGTTGTTTCTGTCCCCAGCATGAAAATCCGGATATTTTGAAGGAAAAAAAAGAGGAAAAACTTATGTTAGTCTTTAACACTTGGGGATTAAAATAAAATTAAAATGAAAAATAACAAACTCCCATGAGCCTTCACACTGGAAGAACCCTCCGAGCATGTGCAGAAAGAGGACCTATCGCTACAGGAAAACTCCTACTTTCAACCCCCAAGATAATCTTTTGGCCAATCGGACTGAGGCCTTAACTGGGACTAGACACTACTACTGGACAGGGAGATATTTCCTTGCCATATGGTAGCTATGACCTGAGAATAAAGCCTAAATCCAAAAACCACCTTTTGTCTTTGTCTCTTCCTTTTTCTTCCTTTTTCAGCACGACCACCAAATAAGATGAGGTAAAAAGCAAATTCAAGGAACATGCACCAAGAATTACCAGCTATTTTTTAAACCTAAAACATTAAACCACTTGCCACTCCACACAGCGTAGGTCTTCCATAAATGAAAAAGAACAATCGTTTGTCATAATTTTTATATATATATAAAAATCTAGGAAATTATGTTACACAAATTTGGGCATTTTTAATTATATATTTTTAGATTAAATAAATCTTTATTCATGATAAAAATATTTTTTACAACATGCTACCTTCCAGATGTTTAAAAAATTCATTATCAAATTTTTAAGTGAATAAAAATAGGTCTATTGAATCAGAGAAGAGGGGTTTTTTGGTTATTTCCTATAACTCCAACCTAAAAAAAAGAACCACTCTGATTGACTGATAATTTATTTATTTATTTATTGATCTACTAGGAAAAAAGAAGACGGGGTTAGGGTTAGGGTTTAGGGTTAGTTTAATAGAAAAATAATGGGTAGATTAATTAACAGATAAAATTAATTCAGAGTGGTTCCCCTTTTTTAGGTTGGAGTTATAGGAAATAACCTTATTTTGAGTTTAGAAAAAATAACTTTTAAAATTTCAAGTTACTTTTTTCAAATGTTGACATTTCAAAATTTTTAAATTTGGCAAAACCAAATTTAATGTGGTTTTCTTCATTTGATCTTTCTAGAAATGGAAAAAATTGTGACTGGAAAATCTTTTATTCAAATGATCAAAGGCTGAAAAAAAGAAAAAAAAAAGATAAACTTATAATCTTAATTGATAAAAAAACATGCTTTTTTCAATTTAAAAAAATTTTTTTACTATTCAGTAAAAAAATAAATTCCTAAATAAATAAAGCACTGAAAATTTCGTTAAAACTCGACAATTCTCTGATATTTGGTAATTGTTTTATAATTTTAAAAAAAATGAATTTTTTTTATTACACCCCTTTAGCAAAATTGGATATACCTAATAACAAATATTTTATAAACTTCAGAAAATTTTGCTTCTTTTTTTTTTTTTTAATGTATATAAAAGGTTTATTTAATATTATAATAATCAGATTCAATATTTTAAAATCCTGCCTGTCTCTACAAATTCGTTTAATTGATACTGTGAAAAACTGGTCATCTTCTCTACTACTTGTGTTAAACTGTATGATGGCAGCGAACATGCTGTCTATCATCCGGAGAGGATCATGTGCAACAAGAAAATATTTTTCATCAGTGTCTTACACCAAAAATGGTAAGCAAAATAATTACCAGAAAATAGAGAGATTTCCACTCTGTTTTAAGTTAACATCACTTCGATTTAAAATAAAAATAATAGTTGGGTACCTCTTCAAATGCGTAGTGTCCAATGACCCGGGGTTTTATTATTATTATTTTTAAACGAAAAAAAAAACTTCGAAAACTATTTAAAAATATTTATTATGTTTTTTTACATTTTTTAAAAAGATCCTTGTCATTTGCTTGCATAATCTTAAAGAGAATTTTCTTTTTTTCTTTTTAGATAATAAAAAAAGGAAATTAAAAACATTATGACCTTAAACAAATAAGTCTGTAGATAAGGGTAGATAGTACTCCACCGCTAATCTACTTCCTGGGGGTAGTTTTCTATTAGAAAAAAAAAAGAAAAAAAGATGCTAACATTGAACAATTAGGAATTCAATACCCTTTCCTGCTATTTTTCTGAAATGACGTTGAAAAATCACTTATAAAAAAGGGGAACCTTACGGTCAAGTCATGCTGAAAGCACCCGTTCCCGTTATATCCCCAAAGTTAAGCAACACCAGATAATGTAAACCGTCTGACTCCTTTGGTTATCAAAATGACTTAGATTCAGCATTAAATGACCCGAAAAGTGTTGATATGTCGTAAAACAAAAACACCTAACCAACCAAAAAAGAAGGAAAAATGTAAACTAGGTATACCCAATTTGTCGAAAAATCCGTGTTTTTACAAAACAAATTTACCCCCGCCCCGTTTTAAAAAAATTACCAAAAATCAGGAAATTATCCGATTTTAATGAAATTTTCAGTGTTAATTTATCAATAAATGCATTTTATAATTTCATTAAAATCAGACAATTCCCTGGTTTTTTAATTTTTTTCAATCGGAAGAGTTAATTTTATTTTGTAAACAGTGTTTACAAACGTTTACGACCATATTTGAGAAAAATTGAGCGAAAAATAGTTTTAAATGTATTAAAAATAAATTACATGTGTAATATTATTTTTTTTTTTACTGATGTTACTACTTTTCGACTTAAACAAAAATTTGACCTTAAATAATCAATTTAATTCGTTTTTAAAAAGAAAAGCAGACGAAAAATTGGGTATACCTAGTGTAAACATATAAAAACCTGAATTTCTTATGTATTTGTTTTTAGCATAGAATCTTATTCTCATCTTTAAAAATATTTTTCTTGTATATTTTATTAACTAATTTGCATATTTATGTACACTAGAGTTTTTGGAGATTTTTTTTAAAGCATTAATAACTCAGATGGGTTGATATGCCGTTATTCACCAACCAATAACAATCTGGTCCTCCTTTTTACAAGGTATTTTACTCTGAAGATACTTTCTTTGTTCTCTAAGTTTCTTCTTGTAAACGTGATGCTGTCTTCTGTGGGATCCCACCTCAAAAAGGTGTTTCCTTTTATCACAATTTGTAGTTTTACTCCCACAGATTTTGTGGACTCGTGACTAAAGACAGTTCTTATCTTAATATCTTTTTGATTTCAGGCAATTCTATGCTAAATCATCAAATTTTTTTTCAGGTCTGCACTATGTTAAAGTTAGACAATCCCCAAAATTTGAGCTTCCAGTTCAAAAAATTGGCAGAGCTATGTCGATTTTTTGCTATCAAAACAATCTTAAAGTTAACCAATTTTAAGTTATTTAGGACTTTTGATTTTTTCATAGCAAGATCAATACTCCAATGTGGCATGCATCCATGATAAAAAAATCTTTATTATTTCACATATATTGAACATTATTTGTACTAAAAAAGATAGTTTGGTTTTTGCTCAGAACCGAAGCTACAACATCAGTTAGAATTTTACGAATCGGAAATCATTAATAATTTAAAACCAGTTAAATTCCATGTGCCAATCATCCAGGCCATATCACCCAACCCCTTCAATTTTTCTGAAATTTTGTATAGGTGTGGATTATATTAAAGTTAAACAATCCCCAAACTTTGAGCTTTCAAAATGCTATCAAAAAAGTCTTAAAGTCAATCAATTTTATGTTATTAATGATTTTTTCATAGCATGATCAGTACCCCGATGTGGCACTGCATCGATGACAAAATTTTTTCTATTATTATTTCACATATATTGAACATTATTTGTCCCAAAGATAGTTTCATTTTTGCTCAGAACCGAAGCTACAACATCAGTTAGAATTTTGCAAATCAGAAATCATTATTCAATATTAGATTATACATAGGATTTGCTTTTAATATGTTTGAAAATAAAACAATAATATTAGAAATCAATAACACCAAGTAATTATTTATTAAATACGGTTTTAGTAAAACCGGTATGAAAATTATTCACACCATATACTATGTAAACATTTCTTAAAGATATATAACAATACATCGCAAATCTAGAGACATTGTTAATAAATAAGATGGTAATTAAGATTAAATAATGATTATTCAATAATAACCATTGAAAGTATAACATAAATATCTAAGGGAATTGTGATGTAGTTTCAGTTACAGACTGACACATTGTCTCCATTATAATAAGGTATATTTTTGATTTAATTTTAACTTCCAAAAAGACAAGTAGATAAAAGATCATAATGTTATGCTAAATTATTTTGATCAATGTGTTCACTGAATAACGTGGGGGAGTTATATTAATATTGGAAGGCTTAGAGTATCCTCCAAACGTAGGTACAAGAATGTATATAAAAACATTCCGACAAATGTGTAAACGAGAACAATATTTATTCTGTATGTGACGGAGATACACTTAAGACAAAGATGTACAAAACAGATATATAAACGTATTATGAAGAAATAGGCGTACAATTTGCATCATAGGGAATGTCACTTACTGGTATCTAGGTGGGGGCTTTTCCCCCAACCAGCTAAGGGTTAGAGGTGGCAGGCGCCTTGACCATGTTTACTCATTGCCAGACTGAGTGGAAAGAGGCAGGAATTCAGAATTCCCGCTTTGTGGCCAAATACTCACGCCACCTATCAGCGAACGAACCGCAGCAAGGAAAGATAACCCTATTTGGACTGATGTTCACCCAGACTTAACGTTTTACTGACCCAACAACTGATTTGTGAAGTTTATAGAGAAATTCTAAATGAAGAAGGTTTTTATTTCTTGTTGAACAATGTTCTGTGATCAAGAGTAGACCAGCGTTTCTCAACCTTTTTATATTTGTGGTAATCCTTTAAATAAATTACATGTCTCAAGGATAATAATAACCATCGATAATATAATGCAGAGATGCTGATAGGTAAGTGTCCTGCATCCCTGACGCATAAAAATCATATCCATGCGTCCCAGTGTTTTTTTCTTCTTCCCCAACAATATCCAGCTAATAATAAATACATTTCAATATTTTCTTGGAAACGAATTACACTGTATGGAGTACAAGGTATGGTTTAGTTGTTCATAGATAAAAACTCTACAATTTATTAAGAAACTTTAGTTGGGACCCATCAAATTCTCCGGGGACTGATTCAAGTCAAATCTGTGCATCCAATGGACGCACTAAATTAAAAAGCTATCAGCATCACTGATAATGTAAAGGGAATTGTGACGTTGGTAATGACCTACTTTTGGTTACAGACACACTGTCTCCATTATAATAAGATGATGATTGTTTGTTTTTTTTGTTTGTCTTTCTATTTGGATGTGTCAGCCAAGAACAATCCAGCAGTGACCCTTCCTTACTCTCATGCGGAAAAGAGTTTCAGACATTTATGCGCCCACCGTAAAAATGAGGCCAAACGGAGTATTTTGGTTGGAATTAACAACAAAGCCGATGGAGATTTCGTCTATAAACATTGTGAACAATTTGGAAAGATCAAAACTGCTTTGCACTTCAGAAACAAAAAAGTAAGTAATATTTTTATATTCAAAATCTTAGATTTTATAACAAACAGTCAGGTATGTAATTACCAAACCCTTTCACTGCATCGAAAAGAAATTAAAATTAAGCAAGTTAGAATTAAATAGATTGTATATTAAATATATTGCAAATTTTCATCATATGTAGATCGCATACCAAAGTACCACCACTTTTTTTTTTTTTTTTTTTTTTGCATTTTTTCTTTTTTCCTCCAATAATAATAATTTAATTTTTACTTTTTTTTCCAATAAAAAAATTAAATCTTTTTTTCTCAAAAAAAAAAAAATTTTTTTTTTTTTTCTTTCCTCACATAAAATAATTTAATTTTTTAATTTAAAAATTTTTTTTTTTTTTTCCTCCAATAAAAATAATTTAATTCTTTCTTTTGCATTTTTTATTTCTTTTTTATTTACTACAATAAAAATTATTCAATTATTTAATTTTTTCTTTTTTTTGCATTTTTTTTTTCTTCCAATAAAAATAATTTAATTTTTGCATTTTTTCTTTTTTATTTACTCCCATAAAAATAATTTAATTTTTTTCTTTTTTTGCATTCTCTTTTTTTCCTCCAATAAAAATAATTTAATTTTTTCTTTTTTTCTTTTCCTCCAGTAAAAATTTTTTTTTCTTTTTTTTTCATTTTTTTCTTTCTCTTTTTCCTCCAATAAAAATAATTTAATTTTAATTTTTCTAATTTCAGGATTACATGTTGATTGAATTTGAAAATGAAGATTGTCTTCCAGAACTTTTATCAACTGTTGGACATTTCCAAAATGATCAAAAAGTTCCTGTAGAAACTCGACTCCTTTTCCTCACACCGAATGGAAACGGAAAGGTTCAAATAAATCCTGGAAGATCTCTGGTGCATTCTGTTGATAATCCACCATTACTCCTTTCGGATTTTCTTGCAATTGACTCGGTAAGATTTTATTTCTTATTTAAATTTTGACTCTGAAATTAGAAGACTATTTTGCATACACCTCAGTAGTAATATCTCATCTACTGAAAGTGATGTCAATATATGCATAGGTAAAATGTAAACTGTTATTGACAAAGCACCTGAGATCATTCTTGTCTGCAAGAATGATCTCAGGTGCTTTGGCATTGCCCCTTCCAGCTGGGAAAATTTGCTCAGGACCGCCCTCGGTAGCGGCAGAATCTCTCCGTAGAGGACTATTCATGTCAGAAGTCACCCTGACGCAACACCATGAAGCTAAGAGTTCTAGAAGAAAGCAGCGGCAACAAAGCACCGGCACATCAACATCTTCAGAAACAACCTTCACATGGACATCTGTGGTCGAAAATGTTTTTTGAACATTGGACTTTACAGTCACAGGAGGTGCTGTAACTTCAGGGGCACAAAAACTTTATTATAGTCTTCGGAGACTGAAATGCCAATATGTGATAACATAAAATGGGGATTCAGTGATGCTGATAGCTTTTTGATTTAGTGTGTCCTGGGATGCACATATTTGCTTTGAATGGTCACCGGGAAAATTTATGGGTCCCAACTAAAGCCGTTTAACTTCTACCTAGTAACCTATCCTGTGTAATTCGTTTCTAAGAAACTATGGAAATGTATTTACAGTTAGCTTGAAATAGTGAGGGAAGAAAAAAGAAAAACACTGGGACACATGGATATGATTTTACTGAGTCCTTTTAGATTTTGTGCATCAGGGACGCAGGACGTGTACCTATCAGCATCTCTGGGGATTTTTCCAACCTATAGCCATGTCAGTACTATTGTATGTTCACACAACTTGAACACAAATGAAAACACTTGGAAAAAGAGGTAGCCCTTCTGGCTAGCTCCAATCTTTTTTATCATATGTGCTAGAAGGCGGTGGCTGAGGGTTGTAGTGTCCTGGGTATAATGTTAAACTACATCAAATGGTGAGGTTCCAATTCTGGAGCTTTCGGGAGTGTGGAGTACCCTTTTACTATTATTTCCAGGTCCACTCTGATCCAGAGTGGTAGTACCTAGTGGGGTCCCATCTGTAGGTTAAATGGCATTAAAATAACCCAAGAAGGGTTGACATGCTGTAAAATCTAACCAAACAACCTAGTTGTGTCAGTCAAGAGTTATGGAGAATGGGATGATCCCATTTGCACCAAACAGGGGTGTACAAATAGTAGTTTTATTTTCTGTTTCGTTAGTCGTACTAACATAATGATACTTGATCTCTGAAATGTTCAATTCTTATTTCTCTGAATTTTTGAGATGAGGCTTGATAATTTGTATTATTGTTCTCATCTTTATTGTTATCTACCCAACGTTTCAGCGAATGTGCTCTTTGTCCTCCTTCCCTATTACAACATGAAGGCTCCTGAATTTGATAAGAAACATCTGAACAAGGCCGGAGGGCTCATTGGCCGAAATTGTGTAGATAACAATAAAATGAGGACAATAGTCCGAATTATACAAATAATACAAATTATCAAGCCTCATCTCAAAAATTTAGAGAAATAGTGTAGATAACAATAAAGATGTGGACAATAGTCTGAATAATCCAAATAATCAAGCCTCATCTAAAAAATTCAGAGAAATAGTGTAGATAACAATAAAGATGAGGACAATAGTCGGAATAATCAAAAAAATACTAATTATCAAGCCTCATCTAAAAAATTTAGAGAAATAGTGTAGATAACAATAAAGATAATAATCCAAATAATCAAGCCTCATCTCAAATATTCAGAGAAATAGTGCAGATAACATAGTCTGAATAATCCAAATAATCAAGTTTCATCTAAAAAATTCAGAGAAGTAAGATAACATGAGAAATTTAGTGTAGATAACAATAAAGATGTGACAATAGTCTGAATAATCCAAATAATCAAGCCTCATCTCAAAATTTAGAGAAATAGTGTAATAACAATAAAGATGAGAACAATAGTCTGAATAATCCAAATGTTAAATTCCTGTTTTACCAATTCTGTTAATCTTTTAATATTGCAGTTGTCCAGTCAGATGGAACTTCTTCATCAACATTTGCAATTAACCGACCTTGGCCAACGTCTTCGTTTCTTTATCTGTACAACCCTTGAAGACATGCTTTGTGGACTTTTTCCTCATTGTCATATTTATCCATTTGGATCATCAGTGAATGGCGTTGGACGTAACGATTGTGATCTTGATATGATTCTAAGTTTATGTCCAGATGAATTCCAGGTAAGTTGAACAAATCAGGATTTTACAAGTATAGTGTCGGGGGGGGTAGCCAGAAATTAGACCAAGTCACCAATAGGCACCCCAGCCCAGATCTGTTTTGAAAGGAACTAAATTTTGCTTTTCACTGGTTGTTAGTAAACAAAATCAACAGCTGATACAAAACAAAGATACAGTTTTATACTAAAATAGTTTTTGATTTTAATAAAAAATTAGTTATTTCATGTTGTTGTTGTTAGCATATGTGAAAAAATTGATTTTGCACTAAAAATAAACTAATATTGTTATTTTTTTAAATAAAAGTTGTCTTTCATTTAAAGTTTTATAATTAAAAAAACAAAAACAAAAAACAACAATAACAATATTCATTTAAAATTAAAAAGTATTTATTTAAAAAAAAAGATTTCACTATTAAATTTTAATTTGATTACGTGTATACGATCAAATTAAGAATTAATATTTTTAACTTTTTTATTAAAATCAAAAACTATTTTAGTATAAAACCATGTTTTTATTTTGTATCGGCTGAAAAGCAAAATTCAGTTCCTTTCAAAACTGATCTCAGCTAGGGTGCCTATTGGTGACTTGGTCCCAGAAATTCCCCAACCATTTTTATAAAATTGGGAAGTTTTCTAAAGTCTATGTTATTTGATTTAGTACATTAAATCACTTGAACAGCAACTGTTACTTTGTTTAAGAGTCACTTTTTATTGTACAACACAAAAATAGAAAAGATTTGTTATAACCTATCTCTCTCTCTCTCTCTCTCATTTATTCCCTTGTCTTTCTGTACTTTTGACTATCATTTTTTTGTCTTTTTCTTTTTTCCCAAAGTCTCTTTTCATTCTTTGCCCTCCTCTCTCTCTCTCTCTCTCTCTCTCTCTCTCTCTATATATATATATATATATATATATATATATATATATATATATATATGTGTGTGTGTGTGTCTACTCATTTCTCTCTTTCTCTAATAATCTTCCCTCATCTCTCTCTTGACCCTCCTTTACTATTCACTTCTTCCTTCTCTCTCAATCTACTTATCCTTCTCTCTCTCTCTCTCTTTCCTTCTCTTGTTCTTTCTCTCTTGTTACTTTTTGACTGACACCGGCCCTCCCCTTGTGCGCTATCACAAGGTCTATGCAAAATCCCAGAATCGGCTTACTGAAACAAAATTGTCTTTTCTTTTATTGGTCTGTATACTAGAGAATACTTTTCACCTCAGTCTATTTAAAAA
This sequence comes from Doryteuthis pealeii, assembly GCA_023376005.1. Taxonomy (NCBI): domain Eukaryota; kingdom Metazoa; phylum Mollusca; class Cephalopoda; order Myopsida; family Loliginidae; genus Doryteuthis; species Doryteuthis pealeii. Next base: position 60,863,655 of record CM042171.1, on the reverse strand, counting down.
AAAAAAGAAAATTTAAATCAATATTTATTTTTATTTTTTCCTTTTTAATTGCAGGTAAAAAAAAAAGTCAATGTTTCTTCCTATTATTTTTCTGTCAACTCTGATACTCGAGTCACAACATGTTGTTATAGTCAAATTATTGTACAGTGGTATATCTATGGTTCCTGCGAGTTAGAATAAATTCATTAATTTTAGTTTTATTTATTTTATTTTATTTTTTCCTTTAATTTTAGGTTAAAAAGTAAACTTTTTTCTTCCTATCATTTCTCTATTACCTCTGCTACTCGAGTCACAACATGTTGTAATAGTCAAATTATCATACAGTGGTATATCTACAGATCCTGCTAGTTAGAATAAATTTATTAGTTTTATTTTATTTTATTTATTTTTTCCTTTAATTTCAGATAAAAAAAGTCAACATGTTTCGTCCTATTATTTCTCTATTAACTCTGATACTCAAGTTACAGAACATTGCAATAGTCAAATTATCATACAGTGGTATATCCTGCTAGTTAGAATAAATTCACTAATTTCCAAGTCATTATGTATTTATTCATTTTTTCGGTAATTTATGACGAAGTGCGTCCGGTCTCCTGCCTCAGAAATTGCTACCCGGTGACTATTAAAATAACGTCCCAGCTATGTCGTCTCGGGTGTTACTTGAAAGAAAATAACCAACTTAGGGCATTAAATGTATTTTAAAGGGGGGGCTTCTCTTTTTTTGTCGTAATTCTTATTTATTTATCGTAATTTGTTTACAAATTTATTTATAGAAATTTGCCGTAATTCTTGTTTATTTATAGAAATTTGTCGTAATTCTTGTTTAGATATGAAGATGGATATCTATCTATCTACCTGAATTTGTTCATTTTTTAATTTGTTTATGTATAATCTATCCACCCATCTCCATTTGTTCATATAAAAAAAGAGAAGCCCCCCCCCTCTAAAATACATTTAACGCCCTAAGTTGGTTGTTTTCTTTCAAGTAACACCGCGAGACGACATAGCTGGGGACGTTATTTTGATAGTCACCGGGTAGCAATTTCTGAGGCAGGAGACTGGGATGCACTTCCTCATAAATTACCATTTTTTCCCTTTAATTTCAGGTAAAAAGTCCACTTGTTTCTCCCCATTATTTTTCTATTAACTCTGAGTTACAACATTTTGTAATAATCAAATTATCATATCCACATTTCTCTCTAGTTAAATAAATTCACTAATTTTAAATCAATTTTTTTTTCCTCCTTAATTTCAGGTAAAAAAGTCAACATGTTTCGTCCTATCATTTCTCTATTAACTCTGATACTCAAGTTACAGAACGTTGTTATAGTCAAATTATTATACAGTGGTATATCCTGCTAGTTAGAATAAATTCACTGCTGGCTTAGCTCAGTCGGTAGAGCGTTCGGCTAGGGATCACAAGGTTCCTGGTTCGATACCGGCCCTCGCCAACTCAGCGTATGAGTAGCACAGGGATCTGTGCGGTAAATTAAGGAGCTGATGGTAGGTGTGGCGTTCCACCTCAGATGCTAAAATAATCTCCTTGGTCTAGTGCTAGTGAAAAGGGGATAGACTCCCTCGCTGTCAGGCTGATACCGACATTAGGCCGCCCCGACGACTTTACTTACTTTATGTATTTATTTATTTTTTCCTTTAATTTCAGGTAAAAAAGTGAACTTGTTTCTTCCTATCATTTCTCTATTAACTCTGATACTCAAGTCACAACATTCCCAACCCTATTGCCCTTATGGCAAGCCCCAACCCCTTTTTATCATATAGGTGCTAGAAGGCGGTGGCTGAGGGTCTTCATGTCCTGTGAATGACGTTAAACTCTATCTGATGGTGAGGTTCCAGTTTTGGAGGTTTGGGGAATGTGGAGCACCCCTTCATCACCTTTGCTCCCTGGTCCACTCTGACCCGGAGTGGTAGTACCTGTTAGGGTCCATCTATGGGTTAAATAGAAAAACATGAGTTTATAAAAAAATTGTATTATCCATTAAGAATTGCTTTATTTCAAAACTTTATCAACATTAAATGACCCACTGAGGTTGATATGCCGTAAAATAAAACAAACCAAATCAAGTCACAACATGTTAAAATAATTAAATTATCATACAGTGGCATATCCACGTTTCCCACTAGTTAAAATAAATTCACTAATTTCCGAGTCATTTTTTTTCTTCTCTTTAATTTCAGGTAAAAAAGTCAACTTTAAAATTTCTAACAAAACGAAAACAAGAAGCCGAGCGAAGTTTCTCTCAGCGTAATTTACGTGTCTTTGCAGAAATGATAGAAAATTTCATTCCTTCATGTATCAGCGTGGTTCCAATTTTGAATGCACGTGTACCCATCATCAAATTTCATTACGATGCTTGTGGAATTGAATGTGATTTGACATTACAAAACGAGTAAGTAAATTCTTTAGTCTTTTCCATTTACCATTTATGAATTCAGGTTAATACACAAATAGGAAAGGCATGATCGGCTTTAAACAGATTATATATATTTACTAACCCCTTAGTTAACCATGACTGGGTACAAGTTTTAAATGAAGTTAAGTATTCTATTTTATTGTCGTCTGTAGTTTGGATTGAACAAGAAAACTTCTAATGATTATCACTTAGAATTGTGTTAATTCAACGATTTATATCTGTTGGGACAATGTGTACTTTTCTTATCACATTTGTTTTAGATAAAAAGAAAAACATATTTAAAAAGTGTTCTTTTTCATTCATTCATTCATTCATTCATTCTTTCTTTCACATTAAAAATTCATTCATTCATTCATTCACATTAAAAGTGTTCTTTTTCATTCATTCATTCATTCTTTTTCATTCACATTAAAAGTGTTCTTTTTCATTCATTCATTCATTCTTTCTTTCTTTCACATTAAAAAGTGTTCTTTTCATTCATTCATTCATTCATTCTTTCACATTAAAAGTGTTCTTTTTCATTCATTCATTCATTTCATTCTTTCTTTCTTTCTTTCACATTAAAAAGTATTCTTTTCATTCATTCATTCATTCATTCTTTCTTTCTTTCACATTAAAAAGTATTCTTTTTCATTCATTCATTCATTCATTCTTTCACATTAAAAATTTCATTCATTCATTCATTCTTTCTTTCTTTCACATTAAAAGTATTCTTTTTCATTCATTCATTCATTCATTCTTTCTTTCATTAAAAGTATTCTTTTTCATTCATTCATTCTTTCTTTCTTTCACATTAAAAAGTATTCTTTTTCATTCATTCATTCATTCTTTTCATTCACATTAAAAGTATTCTTTTTCATTCATTCATTCTTTCTTCTTTTCACATTAAAAGTGTTCTTTTTCATTCATTCATTCATTCTTTCTTTCACATTAAAAGTGTTCTTTTTCATTCATTCATTCTTCTTTTTTCACATTAAAAAGTGTTCTTTCATTCATTCATTCATTCTTTCTTTCTTTCACATTAAAAGTGTTCTTTTTCATTCATTCATTCATTCTTTCTTTCTTTCACATTAAAAAGTGTTCTTTTCATTCATTCATTCATTCTTTCTTTCTTTCACATTAAAAGTGTTCTTTTTCATTCATTCATTCATTCATTCTTTCTTTCACATTAAAAAGTGTTCTTTTTCATTCAATTCATTCATTCTCTTTCACATTTAAAAGTGTTCTTTTTCATTCATTCATTCATTCATTCTTTCTTTCACATTAAAAAGTGTTCTTTTTCATTCATTCATTCATTCTTTCTTTCACATTAAAAGTGTTCTTTTCATTCATTCATTCATTCTTTTTTCACATTAAAAAGTATTCTTTTTCATTCATTCATTCATTCTTTCATTCACATTAAAAAGTGTTTCTTTTTCATTCATTCTTTCATTCACATTAAAAGTGTTCTTTTTCATTCATTCATTCTTTCACATTAAAAGTTCTTTTTCATTCATTCATTCATTCATTCACATTAAAAATTCTTTTTCATTCATTCTTTCTTTCACATTAAATAGTGTTCTTTTTCATTCATTCATTCTTTCACATTAAATAGTGTTCTTTTTCATTCATTCATTCATTCTTTCACATTAAAAGTATTCTTTTTCATTCATTCTTTCTTTCACATTTAGTGTTCTTTTCATTCATTCATTCATTCATTCTTTCACATTAAATAGTGTTCTTTTTCATTCATTCATTCATTCATTCTTTCACATTAAATAGTGTTCTTTTTCATTCATTCATTCTTTCACATTAAATAGTGTTCTTTTTCATTCATTCATTCATTCATTCTTTCACATTAAAAAGTGTTCTTTTTCATTCATTCATTCATTCTTTCTTTCTTTCTTTCTTTCTTTCACATTGTAGTTCTGCTCTGAAGATGTCAAAATTGATATATATGCTGGGAGAAATGGATTCTCGAGTGCGACCCTTGATCTTTACAGTTCGTCACTGGGCCAAAGTAAATTTCCTAAGCCATAAAAATCCGGGTCCATGGTTGAGTAACTTCATGTATTCCTTTCTGGTCATCTGCTTTTTACAACTGAGGTCGCAACCCATCCTACCACCCCTCAAAAATTTAATTCACGGTAAGAAGTCACCATGAATTAACTAGTTTTGTTATTTTTAATCGAAATTCAAACCAATGAGTTGACATTTAAATTTTAACGACGACTTTACTTACTTTTAATGCTGATGTAAGATTCAAAGTGATAATATTTGCAGATAAAACTCCGACAAAGGTTGATAGACAAAACATTTTATATACAGCACAGAATAAACAGGGTACATAATACATAGAGGTGTACATAGACATACATACAAAAGTAGAGATAATGACGCATTCATGAATGGTAAAAAGATAAACATAAAAGCCACAGACATGAGACTAGGAATAGTCCATGCTGTATAAATCACTTACAGTAATGTAAGGGGGGGGCAAAGCCCCAACGAGAAGGGGTAGACCTTATCTAATCCATGTGTCTCGTAAGTCGAGCAACCAGAAAAAGAGAGAGAGACATTCAAATCAGCCGCTTAAATATCAAAGGCCCCTAGCGGGAGCCAGCGAACTAAACGGGCAGACAACTCTCCAGGCAAATACGAAACTAACGCCATACTGATAAACAAAGGACTCAGGTGGCTTACAGTACCTGCTGTTGCTTAAGGGGTCACCAATTAAGTATTGAACAGGATCATTGCTGCTACTAGGTCCAGACTATAAACCAGGGAGATTGTTCTTGCATCTGCAGTGAAGCACCACGCCTACCATCACCTCCCCACTTTACCACACAAATGACACCTCATCTGTTGCTACATTCACCCATCCCTTCTTAAAGAAAAATATTTTTAGATATCTTTTTCACTCTCCCTTTGTCTCGTTTATTAATTTTGTAAAGCACCCCCCAAAAAAAAAAAAAAAAAAAGACAATAAAAACATAAAAACAAATAATTCTCATCTCAAAACTCTAATTGTTCACATTTCTCTGAATGGTTATTTCCTATAAGTCTAACATAAAGAAAGGGGAACCACTCTTGAGTGATAAAGTAATTATTCATTTTCCCATTAAACTAACCATAAACCCTAACCCTAACCCCGTCTTCTTTTTTCCTAGTAGATTAATAAATAGATAAATAATTTTTCAGTCAAGAGTGGTTCCCCTTTGTTTATGTTAGCCTTATAGAAAATAGCCCTCTGAATAGTTCAGTCATCAGAGCATCCACTTAGGTAACTACAAGGTTCTGGGTTAGATACCGGCCCTCACCAAATCAACACACAATTAGCTCATCATGGATTTGTGTCATATCAGTTCAATTCTCTCAAGTTCCTGGAGTTTATTCTGGAAACTAACATTTATACAAATATTGCAAAACTTTTGACTCACTCTAGTAGTTTTCTTTTTACAATATTTAGGCACCCTGTCAGTGTGTAATGGTTAGCAAGCTAGTCTTGCAGATCCATTACTACTGAATATTGAGTTTGATCCTTGCTGGATGCCCCATAAAAAGAAAAACATAGAAAAGACTTTATGTTAATTCAGCCTGGTGCGAGGCAAGAAAAATGTTTAGAATGAAACCTTTCAAGCTAAATTGTTCCAGACATTCTGGAAAGCAGAAAAAGTCCAGTACTCCTCTTTCCCTACATTCTCCTTGAGGTTAAGGCGGTTCACAGACGACTTTTCATAAACTTGACTAATTTTGAGGTACAGGTTGGTCTGAAAGTCTTGTCACCCATACTTATTGTTTTAACTTTCATTAGGTTTTGTTTTAATAATATAATATATGAGTAAAAAAAATCTTTAAAAATTGAATGATTTTCTAGACTTTTTGGTTGCATTATTTAAACATTATTTTGAAATTATTTAGAATGAATTAATTCATGTTTTATCTGTTATTTCTTTTTGTTTGAAAAATGTCCAGATTCAAAATCAAATTCACAGAAACAGACTTTACCTCACAAAGCTGGAAATGGTAATGTTGGTAAGTTATCTTTCTTTTTCTTCTTTTTTCTTTTTCTTTTTCTTTTTCTATTTTTCCTTTTTTTTCTTTCTTTTTTTTTCTTTCTTTTTTTTCTTTCTTTTCTTTCTTTCTTTTTCTTTTTTTTCTTATTTTAAATTCTTTTGTTTTGTTTTCTTTTTTCTTTTTCTTAATTCTTTTTTTTTCTATTTTCCTTTTTCTTCCTTTCTTTTTTTTTTCTTTTAACTCTTAACGTCCTGTTGAGAATTTTCCAAATCCAGATCCCATTCCTATAAGGATTTATCAATAAATGGCTAAAAATGGCCTTTTCATTTAAAGTTACTGTTATTTCCCTTAAATCAAAGACTTCTAAATATGTTTAATATTACATGTAAACAAAGGCTATTGTTTGGGGCAGATTAGGAAAAACGAATGTGACTTCCAGCCGGGTGGAATGAAGCGGTATAGGATGTTAAGAGTTAAATTTTGACAGCATGGATTCACTTGTTCTCTCTCTCTCACCATCAGCCCTTTCGGCTGGGACTTTAGAATACACCGACTGCACCTCTGCAGTGGGGTAAGACCTCTCCCCAAATGGGGCCACCTGTGGGTGGTGACCCATGATGATTAAGGACAGAATCCCGATAGATGAGCAGTCCATGACATGCAACACTCCACTTTGGCCCTTACTTGGGCTAGACAGGCGGTCGAAGAGGCCCTCCGATCAATCGGCTGGTCATGTCAAGCCCTAGTACCTATATGATTGCCCCAGCCCTATTGCCTTTAATGAAAGTTTCACATTTTAACTCGTCACTGGTAATTTCCACTTTCAAATTTTTGTAAACAAATGATTTTAAAGTTGAACTTATGATAAATTAAATAAATAGATGGTTGGTACACGTAATCAAATTAAAATTCAATAGCAAAATCTTTTTTTAAATAAATACTAAATAGATAAAGATGTTTTTGTACTAAAATAGTTTTTACTTAATCAGAAGAGAAATGCAATATGTTTATTTAAATAAAAATAGAGTTTTTATTTACAAAATATTTTTTATGTTTATTTAAATAAAAGGATGTTGTTCTGAAGTAGTATCACACAATTTGTAAAATTTGTTTTTGTCAGATACAATATAAGTGCAAAAAATCGTCTGTTCATTTATTTTCAAATATTGAAAGCTAAACTTACCTAGAGTTAAAATATGAACCTTTCATTAAGTTGATGATTTGGGGTGTGTTATGGTAATTTACCACACACGCATGAACACTTCCAATTATAAATAGCAGCAGGTTCTGCACTTAAAGGAGAGTTAGTATTTCAGCAGACAGCTGATAAGGCAGCCTAGCGTATTACCGATTCTTGGTATATGTTTGTACTACAGTTTTTGTTAATATATTTGTTTAACTCATTTCCTGTCCTTGTGTCTTTATTCTGGCCCCTAACCAGGTCACAACAGGGTGCCTATTGGAGATATGGCCCCAAGTTATAAAACTCTTTTAAAAATTCCACCTGTTGGGCCACCCGTGATGCTTAAGGATAGAGCCCAGGTGGATGAGCAGTTCATGACATGCAATACTCCACTTTGGCCCTATCTTGGGCTAGACGGGCAGCCGGAGAGGCCTCCTCCGATCAATCGGCTAGTCACGTCAAGCCCTAGCACCTATATGATTTTCCCAACCCTATTGCCCTTATGGCAAGCCCAACCCCTTTTTATCATATGGGTGCTAGAAGGCGGTGGCTGTGGGTCTACATGTCCTGGGAATGACGTTAAACTCTATCTGATGGTGAGGTTCCAGTTTTGGACGTTTGGGGAATGTGGAACACCCCTTCATCACCATTGCTCCCTGGTCCACTCTGAGCCAGAGTGGTAGTACCTGTTAGAGTCCCATCTATGGGTTAAATAGAAAAATATTATTTATAAAAAAAATTGTATTATCTATTAAGAATTGATTTATTTCAACACTTTATCGGCATTAAATGACCCACTGAGGTTGATATGCCGTAAAACAAAACAAACCAATCTTTTAAAAATTCAGTTTTTCTGAAAATTTATTAATTTTTTTTTTTTTTCTTTCTTTTGTTCAAATGAAATAATTCTACTTTTCGAAAATGATTTTATGAAAACTTTTAACCCTTTCTTTTTGCTTTTCAGGGGACTTACTGCAGGAATTTTTACATTTTTATTCCGACTTTGACTTCATGTCAACAGGTCTCTCTCCGTTGCATGGGAACTGCTTTTCAAAACCGGATTATTCACCTTTGTATATTGAGAACCCACTAGACACTGAATTGAACATTTGCAAAAATGTTAACGAGAGGGAACTTGTTAAATTATGTGAAGCCATGAAGGTAGCACTTTGGCAACTTAATCATTCGGGTCCTTCGCTGCTGAGTATTTTCCAAAATGAAGATACAAAACGCATTTTGAAAAAACGTTTCCGTGTCAAAGATTTATTTCAGAAACAGGAATGACAGAAAAAAGAGAAAAATTTTAGTGCAAATAAAAAATTTAGAACTTTTTTTCTTTTTTTTTTTTTTTTTTTGTGTTGTGAACATTTATATCTACCATGTTTCCCTGAAAATAAAACAGGGTGGTTATTGTTATGATTTTTGTGTCCATTTTTAGGTTTCAAGTGAGAACACTTTACAGTGGAGAGATCCCTTGTGTTAAGCAGAGGCTGAACAACCAAAGGATTCTTCACTAAGGATCACTTAGTGAAGAATCCTTTGGTTGTTTTTCTAGTATAGTAGTACCAACCATACACATTAATATATATATATATATATATATATATATATATATGTTATATACCACTTTACTCAGGTGTATATAATGAGGAGAGAGAGACAGAGTATGGGAGATGATCAGAGAGCTAGACAGACAGAGAGAGGGGAGAGACAGACAGACAGAGAGAGAGACAGAGTATGGGAGATGATCAGAGACAGAGACAGAGGAGAGAGAAAGAAAGAGAGTATGGGAGATGATGAGAGACTCTTACCTGTGTCACGACTGATAATCTCAGACACAAATTGTATTTATATTTTGCCCGGGATCTGAGATTCGGTTGTCTAGGGTACAACTCCAAGGTTCCTGTTGAAGAGATGTCTTTACAGGTGGGAACACATTATCAGAATGAAGATGATAATTGGGATAGGAAAGACGACAAACACGAGATTTCAATTTGATGAGTTTAATAATCAACAAAGAACAAAACAAACCAAAATTATATTGAGAGCAAAGTTCTTTTTTGTTTTTTTTGTTTGTGTGAGGTGTGAGCGATATTTCTTTTTTAAGTCAATGAAGAAAAATAATTACTTATCTGTTCAATGGTAGATGTATTAGCGGTTTTATATTAACGTCTTTTATCTCTGCTGTTTTTATCATCTTGTGTCTCTTCCGAAGCGCGGATGCCAGCTTGACCAGTACATCAGGACACTCGTTTTTTTAAAATATATTTTTCGAAAAGAGCTTTTTTTTTTTCAACTAGATCCATCTGCCGTGTTGTGTGTGCAATCAATTCTTAAGCTGCTTCTGCTTTTTCACTTAACCAAAGTCCCTCTCACGTCACACCTGTTATTCTTCTGCTTGCTAACACGATAAATGTTGGTTCTCGTTAGATCACTGAAGTTAAGCAGGTTGAGCCTGTTCAATACTAAGATGGGTGACCATTTAAGCAGCAGCGGGTACTGTAAGTAAAACGAACATCAAAATGACTTGATTAGGCATTAAATGACCCGAAAAGGGTTGATATGCCGTAAAACAAAACCAACCAACCAACTCGGCAGGTTTTCTGCAAGAAAATCTCAGGTTAATTAAAGAATTTCACATTTCTGAAAGGCCGTAACGATCCATCACAGGTAAAATAGGTAAGACTAGTTTTTTTTTGTCATTTGTTAATAATTTAAAATTGTGATTACTTAATGTTTTATTGGCATAAAAAGTTGTTTGATTTTGAATGAATGGTTTTGAGTTGTTTCTACACATACTTTTTCAGAAAATTTGATATCATTTCATAATCAAATAAGTTGACTAATTCTCATTCAAATTATCTCAAATTTTAACAGAATGTGTAGAAACAATTCAAAATTCTGTTTGATATTGTTTTTTTTGTTTTTTCCCCCTCCTGGAGGAGAGGTGGGGCAGGTATCAAAATGCCATTCAGTGGAAAAGAAAAGACGTTTAAACATTAAACATAAAATTTGTTTCTACACATACTGTTTCAGAAAAATTGATATCATTTTCATAATCAAATAACTTTACAATTTCTCATTCAAATGATCTCAAATTTTAACAGAATATGTAGAAACAATTCATAATTCTATGTTTAATATTTTTTAAATATATTCAGGTATATAAATAGTTTTTATTTAAAGTTTTTTTAAAGTTCAGTATTTACAAATTTTCACACATTTTTGACCAGTAAATATAGGATGTTAAAAAAAATTGGTACATTTAAAATGTACAGAGTGTTTCAGAAAAATTGATATAATTTTTTAATTTAATAACTTGACCAATTCTCATTCAAATGATCTCAAATTTTAACAACATGTAGAAACAACTAAAAATTCTATGTTTAATGTTTGAACACTTTTTTATTTTCAGTGAATAGTATTTTTATACCTGAAAAGAAGACAGTAAACATATTTTTTTTAATTTCTAAAAAAGGTGATAAAATTTAAGATCATTTTAGTTAAAACTATAAGTTTAATGTTTTCTTTTCAAGTATAGAAAGGTTATTCACTGAAAAAGAAAAAGTGCAATGATATCAATTTTTCTGAAACACAATGTGTACAAACAACAGAAAATTCTGTTTAATGTTGAAACATCTTTTCTTTTTATTGAATGACATTTCTATAGCAAAATAGAAAAAATAAATAAATAAAACAATATAGAATTTTGAATTGTTTCTACACATGCTGTTAAAATTTGAGATCATTTGAACCAGAATTGGTCAAGTTATTAGATTATGGAATGATAATAAATTTATTTCTCTGAATTGGACACATAGTGTAGTGGATATAGGCATTTGGTTAAACACAGTTCTTAGTGACAGTTATCTCTAGTCTGCAGGTTCAATTCCTGGTCAAAGGCGACAGTAACATAGAATAATAATTAACACAGCTTAACACCTGTACCCCAGCTATGGTTAGCAGAATGAGAACAGGATTCCCCCGTGGACTGAATAAAGGGTTAGGTTCTAAGTTCTGTGATGGCCCCCGATTACAAGAAGATTTCCAAGTTCAAAAAGATGGTTCCGAGTTCTAGAAGGTTCCCAAGTCCGACAAGAAATACCTGAAGAAGACCAGAGGGCACATCGGTTGAAACGTTGTACAGATAACAATAAATATGACAATAGTCCGAATAATCCAAATAATGATATAAATTTTTCTGAAATACACTATAGTATCCCAAATAATGTAAAAATTTGCCCAAATTTATCCCCCCCCCCCATTTACAAATTTAATTATGCAAATTAGTAAAAGTTTTAATGCAATAAAATATTATATTAAATTAGAAAGACTAATGAAACTAAATAAGAATGAATATAAAAATATTACACTTATTTTAATGTTATTTTAATTGATTTCTATATAAAATTATATATAGGTTTAGATTGATTTGGTTTGGTTTTACGGCATATCAACCTCAGTGGGTCATTTAATGCCGATAAAGTGTTGAAATAAATCAATTCTTAATGGATAATATAATTTTTTATAAATACATTTTTCTATTTAACCCATAGATGGGACCCTAACAGATACTACCACTCCGGGTCAGAGTGGATCAGGGAGCAATGGTGATGAAGGGGTGCTCCACATTCCCCAAACCTCCAAAACTGGAACCTCATCATCAGATAGAGTTTAACGTCATTCCCAGGACATGTAAACCCTCAATCACTGCCTTCTAGCACCCATATGATAAAAAGGGGTTGCCATAAGGGCAATAGGGTTGGGACAATCATATAGGTGCTAGGGCTTGTCGTGACCAGCTGATTGATTGGAAAGGGGCCTCTCCGACTGCCTGTTTAGCCTAAGTAAGGACCAAAGTGGTGTTGCATGTCATGGACTGCTAAGCTACCAGGATTCCATCCTTAAGCATCACGTTCACCAGCCATCGCCACAGATGACCCCATTGGGGGAAGGGTTTTACTCCTCTGCAGAGGTGCAGTCGGTATATTCTAAAGCCCTAGCCGACAGGGCTAATTTATAGAAGTAACAAACTTTGACACAAAAGATTCCCACACAAAGAGAATGTTTTGGTTGAGTGATTTTTTTGTTGTCAGTATAATCGTACAAATTATGAGTTTTCCGAGTTACGAGCTTTCGCTTGGTCAACTTTTTGCTTTTTGTTGTGACCTAGGATTTGAAGTACGACCAAGCTTCTAATATGCTTATGTTGACAAGTTCATTAAAAACATTTAAGTTTCCAAATTTATTATGCAAATTATGCAAAAAAAAAAAATTTACAAAAAAACTAAACATTAAAACATATTACAGCACAAGGGCCAGTTTAGCTCAGTCGGTAGAGTGTTTGGCTAGGAATCTCGAGGTTCCTGGTTCGATACCAGCCCTCGTCAACTCAGCATATGAGTAGCACAGGGATCTGTGTGGTAAAATGAGTAGCTGATGGTAGGTGTGGCACTCTGCCTCAGATGCTAAAAAACAATCTCCTTGGTCTAGCGGTAGTGAAAAGGGGATAGACTCCCTCGCTGTCTGGCTGATACCGACATTAGATCACCCCAATGAATTTACTTTACTTACAGCACATAATTATTATATTTTATTGGCTGAACTTGCACAATGGTGTCAAAATTAGGGTGACCCAGAAAAAACAGAACCCAAATTATTTATTCATTTTCCCATTAAACTAACCCTAAACCCCAACCCTAACCCTAGACTCCCATAGTTAAAATGAACAGTTTTATTACAAAATTTGTGGGTTCTGTTTTTTCTGGGTCACCCTAATTTTGTGCAAGTTCAGCCATTTTATTTTTACAGTACAGAGCTTCTTTTTTTTCTTATTTAAAAAACGTAATAAAAAAAATAAGGGTGTTTTTTTTTTGGGGGGGGGGCTGGTATGGATGAATTGGATTTCAGTTTATTTCAAATTGGGAAAATTGATTTGATATACAAAGAAATTGACTTAAGAGTGGAACAAATTAAACTCATAAGTCAAGATATTACTATATAACATTTTTATATTCTATAAAAATCTATCTATCTCAGCCTGTTCATATCTATCTATCTATCTCAGCCTGTTCATATCTATCTATCTATCTATCTCATTTCATATCTATCTATCTATCTATCTATCTCAGCCTGTTTATATCTATCTATCTATCTATCTATCTATCTATCTATCTATCTCAGTCTGTTCATATCTATCTATCTATCTATCTCAGCCTGTTCATATCTATCTATCTATCTATCTATCTCAGCCTATCTATCTATCTATCTATCCTGTATCTATCTATCTATCTATCTATCTATCTATCTATCTATCTCTGTTTATATCTATCTATCTATCTATCTATCTATCTATCTATCTCATCTATCTATCTATCTATCTATCTATCTCTTTTATATCTATCTATCTATCTATCTATCTATCTATCTCAGCCTGTTCATATCTATCTATCTATCTATCTCAGCCTGTTCATATCTATCTATCTATCTATCTATCTCAGCCTGTTTTATATCTATCTATCTATCTATCTATCTATCTATCTATCTATCTCAGTCTGTTCATATCTATCTATCTATCTATCTATCTATCTATCTCAGCCTGTTCATATCTATCTATCTATCTATCTATCTCAGCCTGTTTATATCTATCTATCTATCTATCTATCTATCTATCTCAGTCTGTTCATATCTATCTATCTATCTATCTATCTCTATCTATCTATCTATCTATCTATCTATCTATCTATCTCCTGTTCATATCTATCTATCTATCTATCTCAGCCTGTTCATATCTATCTATCTATCTCAGCCTGTCTATCTATCTATCTATCTATCTCATCTATCTATCTATCTATCTATCTCTTTATATCTATCTATCTATCTATCTATCTATCTCAGTCTGTTCATCTAATCTATCTATCTATCTATCTCAGCCTGTTCTATCTATCTATCTATCTATCTATCTATCTCAGCCTGTTTATATCTATCTATCTATCTATCTATCTCAGTCTTTCATATCTATCTATCATCATCTATCTATAGCCTGTCATATCTATCTATCTATCTATCTCAGCCTGTTTATATCTATCTATCTATCATATCTATCTATCTATCTATCTCAGTCTGTTCATATCTATCTATCTATCTATCTCAGTCTGTTCTATCTATCTATCTATCTATCTATCTATCTCAGCCTGTTTATATCTATCTATCTATCTATCTATCTATATCTCATCTATCTATCTCTATCTCCTATCTATCTCATCTATCTATCTATCTATCTATCTATCTCAGCCTGTTCATATCTATCTATCTATCTATCTCAGTCTCATCTATCTTATCTATCTATCTCATCTATCTATCTATCTATCTATCTATCTCAGTCTGTTCATATCTATCTATCTATCTATCTATCTATCTATCTATCTATCTATCTATCTATCTATCTCAGCCTGTTCTATCTATCTATCTATCTATCTATCTCATCTGTTCATGTCTAATCTATCTATCTATCTATCTCAGCCTGTTATATCTATCTATCTATCTATCTATCTATCTATCTATCAGTCTGTTCTATCTATCTATCTATCTATCTATCTATCTATCTCTATCTATCTATCTATCTATCTATCTCAGCCTGTTTATATCTATCTATCTATCTATCTATCTATCTATCTCAGTCTGTTCATATCTATCTATCTATCTATCTATCTCAGTCTGTTCATATCTATCTATCTATCTATCTATCTATCTCATTCATATCTATCTATCTATCTATCTCAGCTGTTCTATCTATCTATCTATCTATCTCAGCCTGTTCATATCTATCTATCTATCTATCTCAGCCTGTTCATATCTATCTATCTATCTATCTCAGCCTGTATCTATCTATCTATCTATCTCATATCTATCTATCTATCTATCTATCTCAGTCTGTTCAATCTATCTATCTATCTATCTCAGCCTGTTATCTATCTATCTATCTATCTATCTATCTCAGCCTGTTTATATCTATCTATCTATCTATCTATCTCATCTATCATCTATCTATCTATCTATCTATCTATCTCAGTCTGTTCATATCTATCTATCTATCTATCTCAGCCTGTATCTATCTATCTATCTATCTCATCTATCTATCTATCTATATCTATCTATCTCAGTCTATCTATCTATCTATCTATCTATCTCAGCCTGTTCATATCTATCTATCTATCTATCTCAGTCTGTTCATATCTATCTATCTATCTATCTCAGCTGTTCTATCTATCTATCTATCTATCTCATCTGTCATCTATCTATCTATCTCATCTATCTATCTATCTATCTATCTATCTCATCTGTCTATCTATCTATCTATCTATCTATCTATCTATCTATCTCATCTATCTATCTATCTATCTGTTCATATCTATCTATCTATCTATCATCATATCTATCTATCTATCTATCTCAGTCTGTTCATATCTATATCTATCTATCTAGCTATCTAGTCAGTCTGTTCGTATCTATCTATATATCTATCTAGCTATCTCAGTCTGTTTGTATCTATCTAGCTAGCTAGCTAGCTATCTCAGTCTGTTCGTATCTAGCTAGCTAGCTAGCTAGCTATCTCAGTCTGTTTGTATCTAGCTAGCTAGCTAGCTAGCTAGCTATCTCAGTCTGTCTATCTATCTATCTATCTATCTATCTCAGTCTATTCGTATCTATCTATCTATCTCAGTCTGTTCATATCTATCTATCTAGTTATCAGTCTGTTCATATCTATCTATCTAACTATCAGTCTGTTCATATCTAGCTATCTAGCTATCTCAGTCTGTTCGTATCTAGCTAGCTATCTAGCTAACTATCTGTCTGTTCGTATCTATCTAGGTAACTATCTGTATGTCCGTATCTATCTATCTATCTAAGTCTGTTCATATCTATGTCTTTCTTTCTTTTTTCTATCTATCTTGTTCTTTCTTTCTGTCTTTTTTTCTATTTATTTATCTATCTCAGTTTGTTCCTATCTATCTATCTATCTTTCTTTCTTTCTATCCCAGTCTGTTTATATCTATCTATCTCATTCTTTCTTTCTTTTTCTATCTATCTATCTATCTCAGTCTGTTTGTGTCTATGCATTTTATAAAAATAAAAATAAATACTTTGTTTGTCTAGTCAGCCAACCAACATATGTGTCCTAGATTCTCATCATAGCACAAATAAAAATGAAATGTTGTTTTCAGTTTTATTCTCTGCCTTCAATTATTCACCTCTAAAAATTTCAAATAGTTTTGCACTTTTAATTCAAATTTAAAACAAGTTATTGATTTTATAAAAATGTCCAATAATTACAGGCAAATATTTCATTAAGTTATATTTATTTACTTTGTACACACGTCCTGAATAAAATTTCTTTGCAGGTGACAGCCTGGTGAAGTGAATTAACTAGGTACTACTAAATAAAATAATCTATTTGACCTATAGATAGGACTCTAACAGGTAATACCAGTTTGGACCAGAGTGGACCTGGGAGTAATGGAAGTGAATGGAAGACTCCACACTCACCAAATCTTTAGGCCTGGTGAGGTGAATTAACTAGGTACTACTAAATAAAATAATCTATTTGACCTATAGATAGGACTCTAACAGGTAATACCAGTTTGGGCCAGAGTGGACCTGGGAGTAATGGAAACGATTGGAAGACTTCACACTTACTAAATATTTAGGCCTGGAGTTTCACCGTCAGTTTTGTTCATTTTGTTTGAAGCTACTGTTGGGTGAACATCCATTTGGTGTTATATTTCTTCAACCAAATTGTTAGATTCTGTTCCGAAGTGTTTTAATTTGTTTTGTTGGTGAGTGGGTTTATCAAGTTAGTGAATTTATGAATCAGAAGAGATATTTATTTCTGTTGTATATGTGGGGAATTATGCAAGAATGATCTCAGGTGCTTTGGCATTGTCCCTTCCAGCTGGGAAAATTTGGCTCAGGACTGCCCTCGGTGGCGGCAGAATCTCTGTAGAGGACTGTTCATATCAGAAGTCACCCTGACACAACACCATGAAGCTAAGAGGCCCAGAAGAAAGCAGCGGCAATAAAGCATCGGAACATCATCATCTACAGGGACAGCCTTCAAATGCCAAATCTGTGGTCGAGAATGTTTTTCAAACATCGGACTTCACAGTCACAGGAGGCGCTGCAACTTCAGGGGCACATAAAAACTTTATCATAGTTTTCCGAGACTGAAATGCCAATGATATGTGGAGATTAAAATGAAAAAAAACAAACTCCCATGAGCCTTCACACTGGAAGAACCCTCCAAGCATTGGCAGAAAAAAAGGACCCACTTCTGACCGGCAAGAGAATCTCTCGGCCATTCTGACTTAGGCCTTAACTGGGACGGGACAATACTATTGGGCAGGAAGGAATTTCCTTACAAGGTGGTGGCTATGACCCATGAATAAAACCTAAATCCTAAAACAACTTTTTGTCTTTGTTTCTTCCTTTTCTTCCTTTTCAGCACAACCACCAAATAAGATGGGGTTAAAAGCAAACGCGGTGAATACACAGCAAAAACAACTACAAACCTCTGAACCTCGTTAAACCTATTGTAACCCCACATATAACATTGTCTAGGGTTATTTTATGCCTAGAGGTTAGGGAACCGCATTGATATTTACATTTTTCTTCAGAGTTTTTTTTTTTTACATAATCCTATGGAATACGGATAATTTTAAACAGATCTATTTGACTCGTTGATGTACTAACAGTGTCATACTACCACTTTGGCTTTGAGTGGATCTGGGAATAAGAGCAAGATAAGATCTGGGAATAATTTTAAACAGATCTATTTGACTCGTTGATGTACTAAACAGATCTATTTGACTCGTTGATGTACTAACAGTGTCATACTACCACTTTGGCTTTGAGTGGATCTGGGAATAAGAGCAATGAAGGGGTACTTCATATTATCCAGATTTCCAGAACTGGAACCTCACCATCAGATCCAGTTTAGTGTCATACTCAGTATACGCCCTTTTTTTGGAGAGGTGGGGTCTTATCCCTTCTGCAATGGATACAGACAATATATTCTAAGCCCCGCAGATGGGACGATTTGCAAGGTGTGTCTGAAAAGTAATGAGACTGAAGTCCCAAACAATTCATTTTAAATCCAAAGAACAAAATGTTTTCTCCATCAAAGAGGGGACGTCTTGAATCTAATGAACTTTTCCTTCCTTCTCTGTCACGCTTCTCTGCCCTGCAGGAAGGATTCTTCTGGTATGTCTCTCAGCTCCTTCGTTACAGACCTCTTGATGGCCTCAACACAATCAAAATGGGTCCCCTTGATGAGCCCCTTCAGCTTGGGAAAAAGAAAAAAATCACGATTTGTCCTGCCACAACTATCGTCCCTTTTCGTGCACTTACCAAATGAACAGTCTCATTACTTTTCAGACACACCTCATATATTTATATATAGAATAATAAGAATTAAGACCAAGTCTCCAATAGGCACCCCAAATCATCAAGTTAATGAAATGTTTACATGTTAATGTCACCAGTAACTTCCGATTCCAAAATTTTGTAAACAAATGATTTTAATCAGAAGTTTATGGAGATATTGAAATTATGATAAATTAAATAAATAGATGGTTGGTACATGTAATCAAATCAAAATTCAATAGCAAAATCTTTTTTTTAAATAAATACTTTTTAATCAGAAGTTTGTGAATATTTTTCAAAATCTATGATAAATTAAAAAAAAAGAAAGTTTTCATACTAAAATAGTTTTTACTTAATCAGAAGAGAAAATATTTTTGTGCCTCAGGTGCTGAGAAACCTTGCTCTAGCAGTGGAATCATCTGGATATTTGAATAGAGGTGGTGGTATAGTGTATCTTGCATTGTTGAATACAAGGTGTGTCTGAAAAGTAATGAGACTGTTGTCACAAACAACTCATTTAAAATCCAATCAACAAACTAAATGAATGAGGACAGGATCGTGGTGGCTGAGCAGTAAGTGACCCAGGTACTAAGTGGTTCCATCACATGCAATACTCAACTTTGGTCCTTACTTGAGCTAAACTGGCATTATACGAGATGTGTCTGAAAAGTAATGAGACTGTTGTCACAAACAATTCATTTAAAATCCAAACAACAAACTAAATGTTTTCTCCCCCAAAGTAGTCCCCTCCTCTTGAATCTAATACACTTTCCCATCTTTCGCTATCACGCTTCTCTGTCCTGCTGGAAGGATTCTTCTGGTATATCCCTCAGCTCTGTCGTCACGGACCTCTTGATGGCCTCAACGCCTCCCCTTGATGAACCCCTTCAGCTTGGGAAGTGCACAGGAAGGGATAATAGTTGTGGCAGGACAAATCGTGACTTTTTTCTTTCAATGCTGAAGGAGCTCATCAAGGGGACCCATTTTGAATGCATTGAGGTCATCAAGAGGTCTGTGAAGACGGATGAAATATCACAAGCAAGCATATGGTAGCAAAAGAAAAATTTATGAGAAAAATTGGATTTTGTTTATTTAAAAAATAAACAGCGGCTGGAATGGTGATAAGTCCTTCTTTGCTCGGTGAAGTGAGGGCAGGTGTGGGGTTGAAAGTCTGTTCTTCGTCGACTGCTGAAGCTACAATTCACATAGCGCTAATACCCTTGGGAAAGGTATGAATCCAACTACTCTCCCTCCAACTATGGGTAAATAGTAGATCAGACTGTGCTCTAACCGTGGCTAGGTAACCAGTCTAGGAGAAGGAAAACTCTGAATTCAAAAAATGAGGCCACTTGTTGGCCGTAGGTGGCGACCCATGATGCTTAAGGACGGAATCCTGGTGGTTGAGCAGTCCATGACATGCAACACTTTCCTTTGGCTCTTACTTGGGCTAGGCGGTAAGTCGGGGAAACCTTCTTTCCGATCGGTCAGTTGGTCATGTCAAGCCCTAGCACCTATATGATTGTCCCGATCATATTACCTTTTATAGCAAAGACCCAACCCTTTTTATCATATATGTGCTAGAAAGCAGTTGCTGAGGGTTTTTGTGTCCTGTGTATGATGTTAAACTGCATCTAATGGTGAGGTTTCAATTCTGGAGCTCTAGGGAGTGCGCAGTACCCCTTCATTGCCATTACTCCCAGGTCCATCCTGACCCGGAGTGGTAGTACCTGTTAGGATCCCATCACTGAGTTTGAAAAAATTGAATTACTAACAAGAATGAATAAAACAAACGTCTTCGGTATAAAATAACCCAACAAGGATTGACATGCCGTAAAACTCAACCAGTAGCAAGATCTTTTTTTATTGTCCAGTGAATATATATATATATATAGGTAATCTTCAACTTGTTCCTCGTAAATTCCTACCATAAAATAAACTGAACCCTCATTTTATGTCCGTGTATTTGCAATAAATATTTTAAATATGTTTGCAATAAATGTTTTTAAATAAAGAAAATATATTCAGTATTGTAAAATAACGGGTGCAAGAAAAATAAAACATTTATTGCAAAAACACGGACATAAAATGAAGGTTCAGTTTATCTAATGGTAGGAATTTACAAGGAACAAATAAAGATTACCTGTATATATATATATATATATATATATATATATATATATATAATATATATATATATATATATATATATATATATATATATATATATAACTTTTATTTTGGGGTATAATCATGAGTCACCTTGCAAATAAATAAAAGTTATCTACATTATAATTTTATCAGTGAACATTGAGGTGACGCCCTTTTTTCTTTACTAGTAAATAAGTTACAATTTTACTCTAGTAGTAGTTAGTAGTACACTAATAGTCTGGTAGATAAGAAGGTGGACGGGGAAAAAATTGTTACCAAGTTAAATTTAGTATTTTTTGAAAGCTTAGGGTATCTTCTTTTGAAACTTGAAAACTCCTCTTTTTGACCCCCAGGGGAAAATCTTTTAGGGGGGATGGGGGGGGGTATGCAAACCAGATCTCGTCTGGTAGATAAGATGGTGGACCTGAAAAAAAAATTGTTACTAAGTTAAATTTAGTATTTTTTTAAAATTGAAAACTCCTCTTTTTGACCCCCAGGGGAAAATTTTTTTTATTGTTCAGATTACCCTTCTTCTTATCTCTTTCTCTATCCAGGCAATGCCGGGTAGCCACTTCTATTCAATTCATAAAGCAATGGATAGATATTTGAAATATCTATCCATTGCTTTGTAAAATGATAAATGGTATTATATACATACTGTGACATAAAATCAAGTTACCTGAACTAAGATGGGTTTACATACCCCCCCCCCAAAAAACATTTCACCTTGTTTGTTTCACTTTAAGGAAGCCGTATGTTTTGGTCGGCCATTTTCATTTCACCGTAAAATCTACACTGAAAATACGAATTTGTTTGAATCAATACAACTGCGTGTTTTAACACAAAAATATCATAAAATGTGTTCTTAATTGTGCTTGCGCATTATTTGAAATTAACTTAATTGTTATTAAGAACACATTTTATAACAAGTGAAATAAACAAGGGGAGGTTACTCTCATTTATGTAACTAATGTTCAGATTACCATAAAAAGTTAGTCTTGCAGATCCATTGATTATTTTGGTCTTACAAAATTGATTTATGTTTTAATCACAAATGTCACTAATGATTTTCCCTTCTCTTAAAATTCAAATCCTAATTTTTAAATATCTTCCCAGATATAAATAAAATCTTCATTATTTTTGGACATAAAGCAAGCTCTGGTAATAGTGAATGTGTATTACTTTGTCATTAATTGTTTTATTTTTGTAGTTTCCTCCGGACATACATACACACAACTGCCCTTTACATACATACATAGATTTAGGTTACCTCAATTGTAAGTAATACTTACTAAGTATTATGAACAAAAGTTTCGACAAAAAACTTCGAAAATTAAAAATGTAAAAATTTGTTTATAAAGAAAAAATTAAAGAAATTAAATACTGCAAGAAAACGAAGAGAAGATAAAAATGATTTTTATCTAAAAAAAAAAAAATCTTGGATATATAAAAATAAAAAGCACGAATGCGTCTAATATATTTTGTAATACTGAAATAGTAAACAAAGAAAAACAGTTTATTTGGCCAAGCGGAAATTTATAAAGTAGATAAGTTCAGTTATAACTTGGCCATGAAAAAGTCAAGGAAAATAAGTGTTTTTTTTATTTTTTACTTATTTAACTTAGTAGATAATACATACTTATATTAATGAAATATATGGTGAAAAGCATTTTTTTTTTAGATTAAGTATCGTACCACCTGATTAATTAAAAAAATTACTAAATTTATGAAAAATATTTATATTATTGATTTTTTTCGATCGTCACCAACAAAAGGTATGAAATGAAAACATAGTTATTCTTTTTAATCAATGAAAAAATAAATCAGCTGCTTGAACAAATCCGAAAGTAAACAATGAACAAAATTTATCTAACCAACTAATGTCCTATACAATTATAAAATAAAATAATTATAATCCTGATATGTTAAAATAAACATACGACATTTGAGTGTTAAAAGAAAAACACTAAAAACAAAGTCACTATACAAGTGTAGCACGCCATCGTTGACTTAAAAATGTAAACAAATTGTTTTAAAAATCAAATAAGATTTTTTTTGTCGAGCATCTTTTATTTGAGAATAAAAACACAATTAATTTACTAATTATTTTTATTCTTTATTTATTAATGTTTTTTAATTTTCTTTAAAAAAAGGTTAAAAATCTTTAACCTTAAAAAACAAAAACAAAACATTAAATAACCAACTGAAGAAACGAAATATATCATTAAAAAAAATGATATAAATTAAAACTAAAAATAATAATGATGATTTAAAACAAAATCCGTTAGACTTATATTTAAAATATTTCCTTAAGTTTTAAATAGTATAATATTCTATTTGTCAAAAACAAAAAAAACGTAGTGCCATAATAATAATAAAGTATTTTTTGTTCCCACCAACCACCCGTATATACACGTGCACGCAGAGAAAATAAAGATCTGTTTATTTTTCTAACTAAACATGCTTTTAAAACGACAAATAAAATTTGTGTTTATTTTTTATTTTTTTAATTTTGTTAGTACTTTCATTAAAATATAACTAAGAAGGAAGTAAAAAAAAAATAAAAAATTGACTATCAAAAAATAAATTGTTGTCGGAAATGAAATCGTCGTCGTCGTCGCCTCCTTCTTGTTTTAACCATGACGTCACATCTAAACATAGCAGGGTGCAGCATTGAAAAGGAAAAACATTAATACTTGGACAAATTCAATCTTTCTATTCAAGGTATGTAAAAAAAAATAAGAAACAACTTCCTTTTTTTATCACCCTAATGAAAAGGGTCTCTCTGGAGTCCCCTTCAATCTCACAAAACATCGTATTAAATTATTTTTTTAGGTACATGATAAACTAAAATACTAGACGGAGCTATTGTTAACCCAAAATGGTCATCAAATGGGGGATCAGATTATAATACAAAAACTGTTACTAACTGATCACCCAGTTTATGACCATTTCTTTCTCTGTCATTGACTGTTTTGGATTGATAAAAATAATTTGATCGTATGTAATTAGGGAGATTTCTTTTAATATTATTTTAGTATGAATTATATTATTGTTTCTAGACATTGTTTATTTGAAATTTAAATTCAGCTCTTTTATGTGTATTCGAATTTATTTGTTCATAAAAGTTGTAAACTTTACAAAAAAGCCATGTTTGTTTTTTGTTTTTATTTGCAACGCAAATAAAAAAAACCATTCACTCATAAAAAGTTTGTTTTTTTATTTCCAAATAAACCATTACATTTTTTAAGAAATCTTCACGGATTCTTTTAATATTCTCAGATTAAATCAGAATATTACATAATGTTTATTTTTAAATCTCTTAATCCAATTGTTTTTATGGCTTATATGATGTATCGCCGTGGCGCAGTTCAATACAATAGCAAACCATAACAAAATCTGTTGTGAGTTCAATCCACATTCACAGGGATCCTCACACATTAAACATTTTTAAAAAATAATGAAATAGATCACTAATTAGGACTGAGCCTATTCTTGTAGTGACCAGCCAAGCGGAGTTTAACAGGTTTGAATTCAGTTTTCCTTCTCCTAGACTGATTGCCTAACCAAGGTTAAAGAGCCCAGTCTGCCCTACTATTTACCCATAGCTGAAGGGAGAATAGTTAGATTCATACCTTTCCCAATGGTATTAAAGCTATGTAAACTGTAACTTTGTCCAGGAATTGAACTCGGGTCGACGATCCCCACACACTTGTAGTTATTGTGTCGTAGTAAATTAAAATTAGTAAAAATCAAGTTATGTACTATTCCACTAGATAGATTCTTCTTTACCGTTTCGAGAATTGTAAACAATATTTTCCTTGTTATTCTGTCTGTATTTCATTTATGACGAGTTTTAAACTAATTAGAAAGTATTTAGTGTTTAAATCAACAATATGGACCTATGTTATTGTTATTCGTAAAGGACAAAAAGAAGAAATACTGGTGATATTTTAATTTTTATTTCTGTCTCTTAAAATGCTTTAGACACTTTAGAAATGTTGATATTAAGCCGTATTAAAACAAACTGTAAATTAGAATAAATTAAAAATTGTTATTTACCCAAACTAATTTAATCCAGACATAAAAACTAAAAAAAAAAAAAAACTAAAAAAAAACTGTAGTGCCAATTGTTGCAGAACCACCGGACCCGATGATTGTTGAAGTCAGAATTTCATTTGTTGACGACATGACATGTTACATATTTTGTTTTTTATTTATATATAGATTTTGAAAAATTACACAGGTAGAAAAATAACTTTAGAAAGGTAACCTTTTTTACGGAAAAGTAATTGTTTGTTTACTTAAAAAAAAAAAAAAAAAAAAAGAAGAAGCTTAGATTCATCATGATCTTCGCTAAATAGAAATGAATTTTTATAAAATTATTTAAACAATTATTAAACAGTTACCTTAAATCAGTTTGATAATAATTTATAACAGTTAAAAAGATTAGAATAAAAATATATATCAAAACGTCTAGTGAAATAGATCACCAATTAGTCTGCTGCGCCTATAGTGGAGATTTAAGAGGTTTGAATTCAGTTTTTCTTCTAGACTGGTTGTCTAAAGTTAAAGAGCCCAGTCTGCCCTACTATTTACCCATAGCTGGAGGGAGAATACTTGGATTGGTACCTTTCCCAAGTGTATGAGCGCTATGTGAACTGTAGCTTCGTCCAGGATTTGAACTCGTGTCAACGAATCCATTTCCCACGACTCTAACCATTTACACCATGGCCATTCACGTCTATGGATTTAATGAAATGTCATTGTTATGTAATGTAAACATTTAAAAGAATTGGATAAGTTTTGTTATTGTTTATATTTTTGTTGTTTTTTTAACCTGGAAGAAGTTAGAGAGAAAGGAAGTGGTCAGCTAATAATACATAGCTACAGTTTTTAAAAAAGATATACAGTAAATAGGCCCTACCCCCAGAAACTTCTTGACACAAGTTACAGACATATCTTTTTTAAAAATCAAAAAGAAAAAAATCCACAACAAAAGATATGTTAATTATTTTTGGGGCTAAACTTGCAAATCGATCGGAAAATTAGGGTGACCCAGAAAAAACAGAACCCACAAATTTTGTAATAAAACTGTTAATTTTAACATGGGAGAGTTAGGGTTAGTTTAATGGGAAAATGAATAAATAATTTGGGTTCTGTTTTTTCTGGGTCACCCTAATTTTCCGACCGATTTGCAAGTTTAGCCATTTTTTGTTTTTTCTTCAAAAATGTATTTGGCTATCTGATGATGCAGGCCTCTTTGCTTTCTTTTTTTTTAAAAAAGAGGTTCGTTGAAATAAATATTTATAATAAGCCAGTATGACCGGATTTTAAGATTTTCATTGGGAATATTTTTTCTATTCGATTTTCTCAGTCTTTATGTAAACACTTATTTTGTTTACTAAAAAACACTATCTGATGAGACTAGACTCATTGAGTCTCTGGTCGAAATAAATTTATTATAGTCAAATGACGATTTGTTAAGTTTTTCTCTCTTTGAAAGATTGTTTATGATTAGTATTAATAATAGTACTATTCAAATAGATTTTGACATATAAGAAAATGATGTCCTTTTTTTAGTCTTTCATGTTAATAGTTGTTAGGGAAAAAATATTAACTCTCCTTACTAGACACCCCACAGTGTTTGAATGTTCACACCACAAATATAAGTTATATTTATATAATCATATAACCTACTTATTACATACTTCAGACACTTACAACTGACATAAAGTATAGTTTTATTTTAAACCTATAATTAATGCATCCAAAATAAATAACACTGAGCTTTGCATCCGATTTTCATGAAAAATTAAACACACCTGTTCCAAATGGCGCTTGTCAAAAACCAAAAAGAAAAGATCTGAATCTTTTACTCAATTGATATTAAAATTAGATATTCAATTCTGTATTTTTTTTCTCCAAATGAATAAAGGTGTGAATAATGCTGTGAGAATTATGTAATTCAGTTTTTAGGTTTTATATTCAATGTATGAATCATGATAATTTTTATTTGGAATAAATATTAGATTGGGAGATTTTTTTATTATTTTAAATTTCCAATTATTCTTTCTTAGATTTCTCAACATTTTTAATATTTGGCTTAAACACGACTCCTGTAGTAGTGACTATCAACCTGCACATATTCGATTTTTACACCTGAACTTGATTGACAACTGACAACTGTAAACTTATCATTCATCCATATATATAGCGAGGAGGAAGTAAAAACAACAAACAAAAAACTCTATGATTTATTTATAGCAAGCAAGTTTATTGATTGACTGACATTAGTTAGTGTTTTTGAAGTGTTGCAGCTATATTGATTTTTAAGTTAGACATACAAAACCGAAACCCAAGTGAGAAGAGAAAAGGACAGAGACTTGCTGTTAGTGATTAGGTTGTGGTGATTATTATTATTATTATTATTATTATTATTATTATTATTATTATTAAAAGGACAGAGACTTGTTAATAATTATGTTATTGTGATATTATTATTATTATTATTATTATTATTATTTCGTCTTTCGAGTTTTCACATCATGGTCTTTCACTAGAGTCTGAGTGACAGCAAGTCTCCTCAGATCTCCAGGACTCTTCTGAGTATTCTGGCAGATTGCAGCAGTGCAGTGTTCTGAATTGTATCAATCCTCCCTCTTTTTATTATTACTATTATTATTATTATTATTATTAAAAGGACAGATACTTGTTAATAATTATGTTGTGGTGAATTGTTATATTATTATTATTTATTATTATTATTATTATTATTTGTTTATTTATTTACTTTGCCACGTGACTTGTTAATGTAATGGTACCTGGTGCCTTGACTTTATTCAACTCTAAACTAGCATACCCCCCCCCCGCTCTTGTTGCATACACATATGTTTTTGTTTTGTTATTGTTTATTCAATTAAAACGGCTTATGTATTTTTCTTTTGTTTTGTTTCAGAGAATTTAACCTTGATTGAAATTCCATGAAATGAAACTAAATTTATTTTTTTAATATTTTTTGTTGGGTAGCTTGCTACTGGCTTTCGTATTTTCGTGCTATGAAGGCAATTCAAAATGGCAACTGACTGTTATTTTTAATTTAATATCTTCCTTCATGCTAAACACAACTTTTCTCGGTTGAAAGTATCATTCAAGAAAGAAGACATCATTTAGTTTTGATTAATTTAAAGAATAATAAATAATAAATCTAGTATTTTCTTCTCTGGTAAAATTCAGGCATTTTCAAAAGCAAAAATATTATTGTTGAACGACGTATGAAGTTTTGCTTGTTAAAGTTTAATAAATTAATACTGAAAATTTCATTAAAATTGGATAATTCCCTGATTTTTTTGTAAATTTTTTTTCAATCGAGTGTTAAATTCATTTTGTAAACATGGATTACACTGCAACTCTGGTGGCCATATTAAGTCATATTGGAGCAAAATTGACCGAAAAATCGTTTTAAATGTATTAAAAATAAATTACATGTGTAATAATTATTTTGCTTTTTTTACTGATGCTCATTATGTTACTGCTTTTCGACTTAGACAAAATTTGACCTTAATAAATAATCGATTTAATTAATTTTAATTCGTTTTTAAATGAAAAGCAGACGAAAATTTGGGTATACCTATGTTAAACAAACAAAACTTCATACGTTTTGGGTTTTTTTTCCACTATTTTGTTTATATTAAGTTTTTTTTTTTAAATCGAATGTTCGCTCAAGTTTCAGTAATTTTTGTTTAAGTTTTTCATGACCTTTGTACGTTAGTATTTTATCTTATTTCAAAATAGTATCTATTTTGAAATAAGATAAATTTGATTTTTTTAAGTATTACCCAATCATATTCTTATCTTACAAAATTCTAAGTAAAAACTTTTACTTAGAATTCTGTAAGGTAAGGCAATATGATATTGTAAAACTGATAGTAGACAAATTTGTTGCTTTCTAAGTAATTTTATGACCTTTGAAAAATATTTCACTCCATTATTAGCTATGTGTATTATTATGTTGTACACAAACTAAATTCATTTATTCCTTCTTTTTTTCATTAAACCTTTATCGTCTTCGAAGACTCAATAATCAATACCGATTTAAAAACCTATCCTCCTTTTGACCGACATATTCAATGTATAATTAATATTGTTAAAGTTAGCGTAACTCTAGTTTTAAAAATAAAAATAAAAAAGATCTGTTTTTGTTTGTTTGTAAAAATATTGTTATTTAATAAAAGCAACAAGGACACTAACATCAACAAAAACAAACTTTAAAAAAAAAGTCAGTGGCTATCTTTTGTTAAATATCACTTTAATTGGGGGACGTGTCCTTTTTGTCTATTTTTACTTCTTGCTCACTTTTTATTAAGTTGTCCACTTGTGTTTGTGGTTTCAGTGACAAGAATGACTAAAGTTAAAATGTTCATTTATATATATACAACACAATACACATCAGCATTTTAACTGTCGTCATTCTTACTATAAAAAAAAAAAAAAAAAACAATAACAAAAACTGTTTTGTTTATCGCAAATGGATTTTTTAAAAAATCACTTCTATAATTCAAATATCTATTATAGGTATATATTATATATATATTTATGTCAATGTAACCTTGTCCTGTAATATTTTAAATTTTTACCTCCTATAAATTGTAGTGTAACAATGGATTTATTGTAAAAATAAACTGAAACTTCCCTGTTTAAAAAAAAAAAAAAAATTATTCGGTTTATTTTGTCACGGATGTGTGAATCAACAAAACTCTTTTTAAATTTAATTTCATGGATGAAATTTTTGAAGAAATATTTATTTTTTAACTTAACATAGTCATATTGAACTTGTCAATACTTTTAATTAAGAATGGTAGGTTCGAGCATTATCAGATGTATTAAAAAAGAATTGTTGCTTTTTTTCTTCTTTTTTTTTTTTGGGGGGGGGGCTTGTGAAAAATTTGATATTATTAATTATTTTGTTTTTATGTTAAACGTATTTCAATGATATAATTATACAAACGTTCCAATTTGTTTTGGAATAAATATCAAAATATATAAAATTAGGTTTGATTTAAATCTAGTATCACCTTGAACTTTAAATACCTGTAAATGTAAACCAGTTTAAAATCACTTAAATTTATATTCGACATTAAAAAAAAGGCTGGCCATTTTTATTTTTTATTTTCATTTTTTTATAAAGTTTATGAAACAATTGTTTTTTGTTGTTTGTTGTTTTTTCAATGACTTTATTTAGTAACTTATAAAAGTTTTTTTTTTTTCTGATACTAGACTACAATCATCACATCTATTGTTTTGTCCTTGGTATTTACAGTTACTCATTTAAGTCTACTACTCTTCACATATATTACAAATCTTTTAGTTTTACAAATTTCTACTGTAAAAACTAGAAATACTTTTGTTCAATTTTTGGTGGTCCCATCCATCGTGGAATTGAGAGATCTTGTTTTTATTATTTATTTATTTATTTTATTCGTTTATTCAGGAAAGACAAAGTTCTAATTTTTGAAGTTAAAGTAATTGTTCAGAAAAGTTTATAGAACTTTTTTGGGCTGAACTTGCACAAAGCTGTCAAAATTAGATTGACCCAGAAAAAACAGAACCCAAATTATTTATTCATTTTCCCATTAAACTAACTCTAAACCCCTATAGTTAAAATTAACAGTTTTATTACACATTTTGTGGGTTCTGTTTTTTCTGGGTCACCCTAATTTTGACACCTTTGTACAAGTTCAGTCCTTTTTTGTTATATTTGACAGATTCAATATCGTATACATAGGTTTCAATTTTTTCTTTTGTTTACTAAACCAAAATCTTCTCAAATTATTTTAAGATGCAAAAAATATAAAGCATATATCACTAAATTTCAAAATTACAAAATAGTGATGCTGATATAGCTTTTTAAATTAGTATGTCTAGGACGCACATATTTGATTTGAATGAGTCTCCCGGAAATTTGATGGGTCCCAACTATTTTTATTTATGAACTGGGGAAACAACTAAAGCTGTCTTACCCTACTTTTACCTGTACCTCTCCCTGTGTAATTCGTTTCTAAGAAACTATTGAAATGTATTTATAATTAGCTTGAAATGGTGAGGGAAGAAAAAAGAAAAACACTGCGACGCATCGATATGATTTTTACTGAGCCCTTTTAGATTTTTATGCGTCAGGGACGCAGGACGCGTACCTATCAGTATCTCTGCAAAATAATTTAAAATGTGAGAATGTTTCATAAAGATCTCTTTGTATATAACAGATTTTTATTATCTTAAGATTTTGTTTTGAAGTTAAAAACTGAATAAGATACCACCAGTGTTATAAATCAGAGATGGTGATACAAATAATTTTAAAAAAATTCTCTGGTCTTCTGTTCTCACATAAACGTCGTCGGTAAGACACCCGGTTCTCTTAGCTATGAATAGTAATTCACCACCGAGAAAGACTGCCTCAATTTTATACCTCCTCACTGGCCAAACCACTCCAATCAACAGGTGGTGACAGAAGACTTACCAAGAATCACCACTCACAACCTGGAGGTTGTGAGTTCAATCTCTAGCCTCGTGATGCAATTCACTTTAACTGCACCCCCCTCCCCGATCTCATGATTACAAAAGTGACGCTTTGTTGGGTGAACAGTCCAACTCTGTTGTTCTCATCCTCCATCCCATTAACAGTCTTTATCTCTATAGCTCTATTTCCTCACCTCTAGTCCAACACAAATGCTCACTAGAGACCAGCCGTCCAATCACACCAACCAGCCTCACCTTTCTGGTGCATGACGCTGATGACCTGCAAAAAGATCTAGGCTTACAGGGCTGCAGGACTATTAACAAGAGCACAACCTCCAAGCTCTACAAGGGCATGATTATCTTCATTGAACAACACAAATGCACGAGTCTCACTCATCAATCTGACAACCTTGTCAGATGTCACCGGCTTCCAATCTCTTAGACCACTCAAAACCTGAAGTTGTGAGTTCAATCTGTAGCCTCGCAATTTACTTTAACTCCCACTACAGATGGGAGGATAATCAAATAGCCAGAATAGCCCTATCAGCTGGGGCTTTAGAATACACCAACTGCACCTCTGCAGAGGGGTAAGACCTCTCCCAATATAGCCACTTGTTGGCCATGGGTGGCAACCTGTGATGCTTAAGGATGGAATTCTGGTGGCTGAAACACACCACTTTAGCCCTTACTTGGACTAGACGGGTGGTCAGAGAGCCCCCCCCCTCCAATCAATTGGCTGTCCATGTCAAGCCCTAGCACCTATATGATTGTCCAAACCCTATTGCCCTTTTGGCAAACCCCAACCCCTTTTTATCATATGGGTGCTAGAAGGCAGTGGCTGAGGGTCTACATGTCCTGGGAATGACGTTAAACTCTAACTGATGGTGAGGTTCCAGTTCTGGAGGCTTCAGAAATGTGGAGCAGCCCTTCATCACCATTGCTTTCTGACCCAGAGTGGTAGTACCCGTTAGGGTCCCATCTATGGATTAAATAGAAAAATGTGTTTATAAAAAAAATTGCGTATCCATTAAGAATGAATTTATTTCAAAACTTTGTCGGCATTAAATGACCCACTGAGGTTGATATGCCATAAAACAAACCAAATAGCTGGAAACTAGAATCAATTTTGATATTTTTCATTTTATTTTAGATAAGAAAGTAGGAAGTTTTTCTGCACTTTAGTTGAATCATTAAGTTGTTTATTTTTTATTTAATTATATCTTCATTGAAACTTTCAATAGCTGTGCCTACACCCAGGATTGAACCAGGGACCTTCAAATGACAACTCAGTGTCTTTTCATCCTTTCTTTCTTTCCTTTCTCTCTGCTTCTGTTTCTTTCACTGATGCTTTGTCACTGAAATAAGACTTACTTTTCTTTCTTTATCTATTTTTATAATCCCATATACGTATATTTCTTCCTAGTCATTCTGAAATCATTTCTCTCAGATCTGACGCAGAAAATCACAGACAAAACTCTCAATATTAGAAGTACAAGTGTCTGCTTGAATCTATCATGGCGTCTTTGGAATACACGCACATGTAATTAAGCTCTTCATTGTGATCTGTCTAGAGAAACCAAGTCAGCATTTATGCTTCTCAGCGGTCGAACCACTTCAGCCAACGAGGGTGACAGTAGTCTGACTATGAGCCACCACTCACGATTAGGAGGTTGCGAGTTCAGTCTCTGTAGTCATCTGCTACATTCATCTTATTTATTTTTAGTAGATTTTTTTAATTATAACTTATAATTGTTTGTGAAACTTTTTTGTTGGCAGATATCAAACTAGCATAATCAAGTCTGCAGTGTGGCCTATTGTCAGTATCAACTGAACAGCAAGGGAGTCTATCCCTTTTTGCTAGCACTAAACCAGGGATATTGTTTTGTTGAGGTGGAGTGCCATACCTACTGTCAGCTCCCAGATGCTTTACCACACAGATCAGATTATCCAAGCTGTGGCATAAAGTTTGATCCTTCCTGAAGTAGAGAGATGTAGTTCAAGATCTTGTCTGTTGATCTGTCCTTGAAGTAGAAAGAAATATAAGTAATACATTTTAATCTTTGTCTGCTGTCTGTCCTTGAAGTAGAAAAGATATAAGTATCAGTTTTTAAATCTTTGTCTGCTGATCTGTCCTTAGAAGTAGAAAGATGTAGTATAGTTTTAATCTTTGTTGTTAGATCTGATACCTTGAAGTAGAAAGTATAAAGTATCCAGTTTTAATCTTTGTCTGCTGATCTGTCACTTGAAGTAGAAAGATGTAGTATCAAGTTTTAATCTTTGTCTGTTGATCCTTCCTTGAAGTAGAAAGATGTAGTATCAGTTTTATCTTTTGTCTGTTGATAAGTCCTTCCTTGAAGTAGAAAGATGTAGTATCAGTTTTAATCTTTGTCATGTTTGATCTGAAAATAGAGTAGATAGATATAGTATCAGTTTTAATCTTTGTCTGTTGATCTGTCCTTGAAGTAGAAAGATGTAGTATCAGTTTTTAATCTTGTCTGTTGATCCTTCCTTGAAGTAGAAGATGTAGTATCAGTTTTAAATCTTTGTCTGTTGAATCGTCTTGAAGTAGAAAGATATAGTATCAGTTTTAATCTTTGTCTGTGATCCGTCCTTGAAGTAGAAGATGTAGTATCAAGTTTTTAATCTTTGTCTGATGATCTGTCCTTGGAAGTAGAAAGATATAGTATACAGTTTTAATCTTTGTCTGGTGATCACGTCCTTGAAGTAAGGAAAGAATGTAAGTATCAGTTTTAATCTCTTTGTCTGTTGATCTTCCTTGAAGTAGAAAGATATAGTATAAGTTTTAAATCTTTGTCTGCTGATCTGTCCTCCTTTGTCTAGTTGTCCTTGAAGTAAAAGATGTAGTATCAGTTTTTAATCTTTTCTCTGAATGTCCTTGAAGTAGAAGATATAGTATCAGTTTTAATCTTTGTTTGATGATCCGTCCTTGAAGTAGAAAGATGTATCAAGTTTTAATCATTGTCTGCTGATCTGTCCTTGAAAGTAAAGAAATAGTATCAGTTTTAATCTTTGTTTGATGATCCAGCATAACCTTGAAGTAGAAAGATGTAGTATCAGTTTTAAATCTTTGTGATTGATATCCGTACCCTTGAAGTAGAAAAGATATAGTATCAGTTTTAATCTTTGTTTGAATGATCCGTCATTGAAGTAGAAAGATATAGTAATACGAGTTTTAATCTTTGTTTGATGATCAACCGTACCTTGAAGTAGAAAGATATAGTATCTAGTTTTATATTTTGTTTAGAATGATCCGTACCTTAGAGTGAAAGATTAGTATACACGTTTTATTATCTTTGTCTGTTGTCGTATCCTTATGAAGTAGAAGATATAGTATCCGTTTTTATCTTTGTTATGATGTAAATCCGTAGCTTGAGAGTTAGAAGATATAGTAAATCAGTTTTAATCTTTGTCTGTTGATACTATCCTTGAAGTAGAAAGATGTAGTAATCAGTTTTATCTTTGTTTGATGATAACCGTACTTGAAGAGAAAGATAATAGTATCAGTTTAATCTTTAGTTGAAAATGATACCGTCCTTGAAAGTAGAAAGATATAGTATCAAGTTTTAATCTTTACTGTTGATGCCTTCTTTGAGATAGAAAGATATATAGTAATCAGTTTTAATACTTTGTTTGATGATCTGTGCTTGAAGTAGAAAGAATATGGTATCAGTTATAATATTTGTCTGCTGAATACTAGTCCCTTGAAGTAGAAGATATATAACGTAATGCAGTTTTAATTCTTTGTCTGCTGATCTGTCCTTGAAGTAGAAAGAAGAATAATAGATTAGAATTTAAATCTTGAGTCTAGCTGATTACAGTCCTTGAAGTAAGAAAAGATATAGTATCAGTTATATTAAAAATCTTTAGTCTGCTGATCTGTCCTGAAGTAGAAAAGATAATAGTATCAGTTTTTAATCCTTGTGCTACTGATAAAACCGATACCTTGAAGTGAAGATATAGTATCAAGTGTTAAATCTTTGTCCTGCTGATCTGTGCTTGAAGTAGAAAGTATATGTAATCAGATTTTAAATCTTGTCTGCTGATCTGATCACTGTGAAGTAGAAAGTATAGTTAATCAGTCTTTAATCTATTGTCTGCTGATACTGTCCTTGAGATAGAAAAGATATAGTATCAGTAGTTATAAATCTTTGTCTGCTGATCTAGTCGCTTGAAGTAGAAGATATAGTTTAGTTTTAATCTTTGTCTTAATGATCCCGTCCTTGAAGTAGAAAGATGTAGTATCAGTTTTAATCTTTGTCTGCTGATACTGATGTTGAAGTAGAGAAAAGAATATAGTATCAAGTTTTAATCTATTGTCTGCTGATAAACTGGTCTTTGAGTAGAAAGAGATATAGTATCAAATTTTAAATGTACTATATGGTTGCTGATTAGTCCCTTAATAATAGAAAGATAAGTATTGTTTTAATTAATAAGTCATGCTGATAAAGATAGAATGTAAAGATATAGTATATTTAATCTTGTCATGCTGATACTGTCCTGAGTAGGGAAAGATATAAAGTATAAGTTATCTTGTCTAACTGATAAACGTCCTATGAAGTAAGAGAAATCAAGAAGATATAAGTATCAGTTTTAAATCTTGTCTGCTGATCACTGTGCTTGAAGTAGAAAAGATATAAAAGTATCAGTTTTTTAAATCTTTGTGCTGCTGATGCTAGGTCCTTGATAGAAAGATATAGTATCAGTTTAATCTTTGTCCTGCTGATACTGTCTTGAAGTAGAAAAGATATATGTATCAGTTTTAATCTTTGTCTGCTGATCTGAATGCTTGAAGTGAAAGATATTAGTATATAGTTTAAAATCTTTGTCTAGCGGATACTGTCTAGGAAGATAAAAAAGATAATAATAATCAGTTTTTAATCTTTGTCTGCTGATCTGTCTATAGAAGAGGTAGAAAAGATATAGTATCAGTTTTAACCTTGATCTACTGAATAACCGGTTCCTTTGAAAGTAGAAAGATATAGTATCAGTTTTTTAAATCCTTGTACCATGCTGATCCGTGCCTATGAAGTAGAAAAGATAATAGTATCAAGTTTTTAATCTTTGAGTCTGCTGATTTCCGTACCTTGAGGAAGTAGAAAAGATATAGTATAAGTTTTAAATCTTTGTCGCTGATGACCCACGTTCCTTGAAGATAGAAAGATATAG
Source organism: Doryteuthis pealeii (assembly GCA_023376005.1). Classification (NCBI taxonomy): domain Eukaryota; kingdom Metazoa; phylum Mollusca; class Cephalopoda; order Myopsida; family Loliginidae; genus Doryteuthis; species Doryteuthis pealeii. Next base: position 60,826,773 of record CM042171.1, on the reverse strand, counting down.
TTATCAGTTTTAAAATCCTTGTCTACTGATCCGTCCTTGAAGTAGAAAGATATAGTATCAGTTTTTAATCTTGTCTGCTGATCCGTCCTTGAAAAGTAGGAAAGATATAGTATCAGTTTTAATCTTTGTTGATGATCCGTCCTTGAAGTAGAAAGATATAGTATAGTTTTAACCTTGTCTGCTGATACCGTCCTTGTATGTAGAAAATATAGTAACAGTTTTAATCTTTTGTCTGCTGATTACCGTACCTTGAAGTAGAAAGATATAGTTATCAAGTTTTAAGATCCTTGTCTGCTGATCCGTCCTTGAAGTGAAAAGATAATAGTATCAGATTTTAAATCCATGTCTGTGATCCATAGAGAAGATAGAAAGATATAGTAATCAAGTTTTTAATCTTTGTCTGGTGATCCGTCTTGAAGTAGAAAAGATATAGTATCAAAGTTTTAATCTTTGTCTACGTCGAATTGTCCTTAAGTAGAAAGATGTATTATAAGTTTAATCCTTGACTGCTGATCTGTCCTATGAAAGTAGAAGATATAGATTATCAGATTTAATCTCTTATCTTGCTGATCAATCCTTGAAAGTAGAAAAAGATATAGTATCAGTTTTTAAAATCTTTGATCTGCTGAACATGTCTTGAAGTAGAAAGAAAGAATATAAGTATCAGTTTTCAAAATCCCTTGTCCTGGCTGATCTGTCCTTGGAAGTAAGAAAGATATAAGTATCAAAGTAATTCATCGCTTGTCTGCTGTACTGTCCCTTGAAGATAGAAAGATATAGTATCAAGTTTTAATCCTTATCTGCTGATCTGTCCTTGAAGTGAAAAGAAAATATAGTAATAACAGTTTACAATACACCTGTCTGCTGATCATAGTCTTGAAGTAGAAAGATATAGTAAATCAGTAATTATCCTTAGTCTGCTAGATCTGTCCTTAGAAGTAGATTCAACCAAGTCAAAGATGTAATTGTATGTCTTAAAGAACTCAGCAATAAATAAAAAGACATCCAGTGGGATGACGCGATGTCTGGTTTCAAGTAGATAAGGGACCACACCCTTACGTAGGATGAACAACCGTTGGTGGGTCAGCAAGGCGCTCCGGTTTAGAAAGTACTCACGTAGTATTTTGTTATTTTATTATTAATTTAACATGGTGTTTTAATTAATGTTGTACTTAATAAAATGTGTATTGTTAATAGGTTTTATCGAATGAGACATATGACCAGTTTAAAACTGTAAAGTCTGAAAGACCGTGTCTTATAAGATTTAGTTGCTGTGAATGCAGTAAGTGAAAATATTTCAAATATTAAATAATTATAACTCATTGTCAATAGGTTGTTTATAATAGGCGAGTCATTCTAATGGTGGACAACCGTAAGCAATAATATAAATAGTCAGTTCACCAGCTTTTAAACTCTTTTTGGCCAAAGAGTTCCTTCACTGAAACAGGTGCCAAGGGAGAATAACTCATAATCAACTACACTCATAAACACTTGTTTTTCAATTTGTTTACTTTTCCAGCTCCCATCTTCGGTTAAATAGAGAAAGAAAAAAATGCAGTGGAAAAAAAATGATGTGTAAAAAAGTTGAAGTTATCACCATCTAGATGAATAAAATAAAAAATGTCTTCAACAATAAATAAAAATCTTTGGCATAATAAACCCATATGTTGACATGCCGTAAAAACACCAACCAAATGACTTTCCCATATATGTTTAGAAATGTCAAATTCCAATTTCTTCATTATCTATTAATAATGAGAGATTCAGTTCTCTATTTGTCTGTAATAACCGAAACTATGTCACTGCTTACGTCACAGTATTTCAAGAATTAAGTGAATTAGATTTGCCTTAGAAACATCCCATGGTTATTAGTATGTTTAAACGATCCTGTTATGTGTCATATATATCACTAGTAATAAAGGTTTACATAAAATATCGTGTGAAGTTAATTTGCATACTGGTTTTAAACAAAACGACATGGGTTTAAATTATAGATTAAACTTGATGTTAATTGAATTTCTAATATTCAACTGTTTTATCTACAATGTATTAAAAATCGAATCCCTAATATGAAAGTTTTATAGTAGAGATAATTATTAAAATATAATTAAAATAAAATTGAAATCTTTTTATAATGCGTAATTATATTTAATTTTGATAGTACTTATCATATTTTAATATAAACTTTCATTATATTAAAAATTAAATACTTATGCCCCCCGCGGAGTAGCGTATATTCTTGCTAGTATAACATGATGTTAGCAAACAATAAATAACAAAATAAACATTACTAATCAAAAAAACGAAAATTTGGATTTATTTTTTAAAAAAAAAAAAAAAAAAAAAAAAAGTGAATAGTTTGAGATTAGGAAAAATCTTATCTTTAACTATAGAACTAACATTCTAAAAGAACCAAAGAATTTGTTTGAACATATCTGAAATCACTGAAAATGTCTTGAATTAAGATTAAATGAAAGAGGATGAATATTCTAATATAGTATAATAAGAATTCGACTGAATATCTCTTTGTCACCAAGTAGGATGTTTAACAACACTTGGCTCATTTGTTTTCACACTATTGGGCTACGATCAAACAGATAATTATCCTCTTGGTTTCCTATTTATTGCCAGTTTTTATAGAACTCTCACTATTTCGTGATGGGTACATTTTATGGTAATTTATCGAGGAAGTGCATCCCGGTCTCTCTGCTCAAATAGCTGCCCGGTGACTATTAAATATAACGACCCAATGCTATGGTGTTACTTTAGAAAGAAAAACACAACGCTTAGGCGCGTTAATGTATTTTATTGGGGGGAGGGAAGGCTTCTCTTTTTGCCAGAGCTAATTATTTATTGCAACAAGTAAAAAAAATGAAAAATTGAGGTAGAATAGATTAGATAGAATAGAATATCCCATCTTCATTATACTAACAAGCATTACTAAACAAATTACCATAAATAAAACAAGAATTAACGAAAGTTACCAATAAATAAATAAGAAATTAACGACAAGAAGAGAAAGACCCTCCCCTAAAATACATTAACGCCTAAGTTGGTTGTTTTCTATTCCAAGTAACACCGAGTAGCTTGGGTCGTTATAAATATATAATACGGCAGTAACAATTTTATGAGGCCAAGGAGATCCGGGACGCAACTTCCTATTATAAAATTAAACCCAATTTCATGCCTCACTAAAAATCAATAAATTTTTTTACACCTGAAAAGGGTTTTACAGAAAAGTGCAACAAACATCTCGGTATAGTAAGATACAAATGAGGTAATAGTAATATAAGGAAGTGCGTCCCGGATCCTCCTGACTATCCAAAAATTGCGAGCTCGGTGAAACTATTAAACTAACGACCCCAGCTACCGGTGTTACTTTTTGAAAGAAAAACACAATCTTAAGGCCGATAGTATTTTAGGGGGAGGGGGCTCTCTTTTCTTTGTCGTATTCTTATTTATATTATGAATAACTTGTCGTATTCTTTGTTTATTTTATGGTAATTTGTAGTATTTTTAGATATGAAGATGGATAATCTATCAATCTATCTATCTAACCTCATTTGTTCATTTATTTTTTACTTTGATTAGATAAATATATTACAGAGCAAAAAAAGAGAAGCCTCCCCCATAAAAAGTAATTTAACGCCGCTAGTGGTTGTTTTTTTCAAGTAACACCATAAGCTGGGGTCGTTATTTTAATAGTACACCGGGGCAGCAATTTTTGAGGCAGGAGACGCGGGAGCAACTTACCTCATAAATTACCCTAAATGTACCCACAGAATAGTGTAATTCTATAAAAACTGGAATAAAATAGGAAACAAGAAGGAAATTACTGTTTTGAACGTAGCCAATAAGTGAAAACAATGAGCACAAGTGAAACACCTGGTAGAAAGAAGATATTCAGTTCGACTATATAATACTAATAGAATGATTCATAACCCTTTCATTTAAACTAATTCAGACCATTTTTCAATAAACGTTGGATTCAGATATGTTCAAAACAAAATCTTGGTTCTTATATAGAATGAGTTCATAGATAAGAGAATTTCCATCTCACAAACTATCAACTATTTTTTTTTTTTTTTTTTTTTTTTAAAAATGAAAACCAATTTTTCGTTTGATTTAAGGTATGGTTAATTAATGTTTACTTCATTGTATTGCTAGCATCATTGTAATCTAGCAAGAATATACGCACTCCGCCGGGGGCCTAAGTATTTAAAGTTTATTTAAATATAAATGAAATATATAAATTAGAAAGACTTATCAAAAATTTAAAATAAGAACGCATATAAAAAAGATTATCAATTATTTTAATTATATTTTAATTAATTTCTATTAAATAAAAACTTTTCAATAGGAATTGATATTTAATACACAATGGAGAATAAAAACAGTGATATATATTAAGAGAATCAAATAACACATCAAGTAATTATTTATTAAACAACGGTTTTGAGTTAAAACAGTATGCTAAATTAAACCACACGATAATAATAATTAAGTAAAAACCTATTATTTCTTAGTGATATATATGACACATAAAGGATTTTCAAAACATACTATACATGGGATGTTTTAAGGCAAATCTAATTAACTTAATTCTTGAAATTACTGTGACGTAAAGAGCAGTGACATAGAAGTATTCGTTAAGCAGACAAATAGAGCTGATCTCATTATTAATAGATAAGAACGAAATGAAATGAATTCTAACAAATAAATGTGGGAAAGTCATTTGGGTTGGTGGGTTTTTAACGGCATGTCAACACATTGGGTTATTTTATATGCCATAAGATGTTTTATTATTATGATAGAAATGCTTTTTATTATTATTCATTCTAGATGGGAATCAACTTTTTTTTTACACACATTTTTTTTTTCCACTACATTGTTTTCTTACTTCATATTTAACCGAAAGATGGACATGGAAAAGTAAACACAAATCGTGAACATCAAGAGTTATGAGATGTTTGACTTAATAGAAGTTATCTCCCTTGGACTGTTTCAAGTTAGAAGGAACTCTTTGGCAAAGAGTAATAAAAAGCTAGGTTGGCAACTGATAGAATATAATGAACGGTTTGTCCACCATTAGAATGACATGCACATTAAACAACCTATTGACAATGAGTTAATTTATTAATATTTGAAAATTAAAATTTTCACCTTACTGCATTCAACAGCAACAAAATCTTATAGACAACGGCTTCAGACTTTCATTTAAAACATGTCATATGACTCATCGAAATACCATTAAAAATTTATTAAGTAACAACATTAATAACACCATGTAATTAATTAAAAAAATAAAAAACTCGAGTACTTCTAACTCGGAACGTCAGCCTTGCTGACCACAAACGAGAATCACTACGAAAGGGGGGGGTCACTATCTACTTGAACACAGAATCGCGTCACCCACTGGAAGTCTTTTATTTTATGCTGGTTCTATTAAGACAAACAATATCACATTGACTTGGTGGGACATACTTCAAGGACAGATCAAGCAGACAAGGATTAAAACTGATCAACTATATCTTATATACTTACAAAGACAGATCAGCAGACAAGGATGAAAACGATACTATATCATTTCTAACTTCAAGGACAGATCAAGCAAATAGGATTAAAACAGATCTATATCTTTCTACTTCAAGGACTAGATACAGCAGACATAGGATGAAAAACTGATGACTATAATCTTATCTACTATCAAGGACAGATCAAGCAGACAAGGATAAAATACTGATACTATAATCTTCTACATTCAAGGACGAAGATACAGCAAGACAAAAATTAAACTGATACTATAGTCTTTCTACTCAAAGGACACAGATCAGCAGATAAGGATTAAAACTGATACCTATAACATCTTTCTACTTCAAGGACAGATATCAGCAGACAAGAGATTAAAACTGATAATACATCTTCATACTTAAGGAACTAGATTCAGCAGACAAAGATTAAAACTGATACTATAATCTTTACACTTCAAGGGACGGATCACCAGAACAAAGATTAAAACTGATAACTTAAGTGCTTTACTACTATCAAGGCGGCATCAGCAAACAAGGATTAAAATGAGATACTATAATTATATTCTACTTCAGGACGGATCAGCAGAACACAAGGTTAAAACTGATACTATATCCTTTCTACTTCAAGGACAAGGGATCAGCAGACAAGATTAAAACTGATACTATAAAAACTGATACAAAATCTATCTAATACAAGGACGGATCAGCCAGACAAAGATTAAAACTGATACTAATTCTTTATACTTCAAAGGACGGATCAAAGCAGACAAGGATTAAAATGATACTATATCTTTCTACTTCCAAGCGGATCAGTAGACAAGGATTAAAACGATACCTTATATCATATTCTACTTCAAAGGGAGGAATCAGCAGACAAAGATTAAACTGAATACTATATACTATTCTACTTCAAGGACGGATCAGAAGAACAAAGATTAAAACTGGATACTAATACTAATCTTTCTACATACAAAGGACGGGATTAAGCAGACAAGGATAAAATGATACTATAAAAAATCTTTCAAGAATAGTACAAGAAGATTAAACTGATACTAATATCTTTACTACTTTATCCCAGGACAAGATCACAGACAAAGATTAAAACTGATACTATAAACTTTCTAGCTATACAGGACAGATCCGCAGACAAAGATTAAACTGATACTATATTTTCTAGATCAAGCGACAGAATCAACAGACACAAAGAAATTAAAAACTGAATACTATATCTTTCTACTTCAAGGACAATCAGCAGACAAAGATTGAAAACTGATACTATATCTTTCTACTAATCAAGACAAATCAAGCAGAACAAAGATTAAAAACTGATAAAACTAATAGATCTTTCTAAAAATCACACAGATCAGCAGACAAAGATTAAAACTGATACTATATCTTTCTACTATACAAGCGAACGGATCAGTAGAACAAGGAGTTAAACATAATTATCTTTCTAACTTCAAAGGACACAGAATCAGCAGACTAAAGAATTAAAACTGAATACTATATCTTTCTACTTCAAGGACGGATCAGCAGACAAGGAGATTAAAACTAAATACAATATCTGTAACTAATTCAAGGACAGATCAGCAGACAAAGATTAAAACTGATACTATGTCTTTCTACTTCACAAGGACAGATCAGCAGACAAAGGAATTTAAAAAACTGATAACTAATATCTTTCACTACTTCAAGCACAGATCAGGCACAGACAAAAGATTACTGATACTACATCATTCTACTTCAAGGACGGATACAGTAGACAAGAATTAAAACTAATACTATAATCTTTCTACTCCAAAGCAAACAGATCAGCAGACAAGATTAAAACTGAATACTATATCTTTCTACTAGTCAAAAGGACAGATCAGCAGACAAGATTAAAACTGATACTATATCTTTTACTTCAAAGGACAGATCAAGCAAGAAACCAAGATTAAAACTGATATATATTCTCTTCAATCACAGAATCAGCAGACAAGATTAAAACTGATACTATATCTTTCCTAACTTCAAGGACGGATCAGTAGACAAGGTATTAAACTGATAAACTATACATTCTTACTTCAAGGACAGATCAGCAGACAAGATTAAAACATGATACATATATCTTCTACTTCAAGGACGGATCAGCAGAACAAGATTAAAACTAATACTATATCTTTCTACTTCAAGGACCAGATCAGAGAACAAAGATTAAAACTGATTTACTTATAATCTTTTCTACTTCACAAGGACAGATCAGCAGACCAAAGATTAAAACTGATACTATATCTTTCATACTTACAAGCACAGATCATCAAACAAAGTTAAAAACTGATACTATAATCTATTCTACTATCAAGGAAAGGAACAACAGACAAAGAATTAAAACTGATACTATAATATTTCTATCGTTCAAGGACGGATCATCAAACAAAAGGATTAAAACTGATACTAATATCTTTCACTTCAAGGACGGATCATAAAACAAAGATTAAAACCTGATACTACATTCTATCTACTTCAAGAGAAGGATCAACAGACACAAAGATTAAACTTGATCTATAATCTTTACTACTTCAGGACGGATCATCAAACAAGATAAAACTGATCAACTATATCTTTCCTCTTAAGGGACAGATCAAACAAAGAGACAAAGATTAAACTGATACTTAATCTTCTACTCAAGAGACGGATCATCAAACACACAAAGATTAAAACATGATACTATATCTTCCTACTTCAAGGACGGATCATCAAAAAAAGTAAAAACTGATTACTAATAATTCACTTTCTACTTCAGGACGGATCATCAACAAAGATTAAAAACTGATACACTATAAAGTCTTTCACTAACTTCACAGGACGATCATCAACAAAGATAAAAAACTGATACTAAACATCTTTCTACTTCAAGGACGGATCATGCAAACAAAGATTAAAACTGAATACTAATATCTTTCTACTCTCAAGGACAGATACAGACAAGGAAGTTAAAACGATCATCTTTCATACTTTATGAAGGACGGATCATAAACAAAGATTAAAACTATAACATAATCTTTCTACTTTCAAGGACAGATCAACAGAAAAAAGATTAAAACTGATACTAAGCAATCTTTCTACTTAAAAGGAAGGATCAACTAAAACAAAGATTAAAAACTGATACTACATCTTTCTACTTCACAAGGACAGATCAGCAGACAAAGATTAAAACTGATACTATAAATCTTTCTACTTCAAGGAAGTTGGGATCACAGACCAAAAAGATTAACTGATACTACACTCTTTCCTAACTATCAAGGAACGGATCACAGACAAGATTAAAAACTGAATACATATCTTATCTACTTCAAGGACAGATCAACAGACAAAAGATAAACTGAACTAATCTTTCTGACTTCAGGACGGATCACAGACAAAGATTAAAAACTGGGATACTATAATCTTTCATACTTCAAGGACAGATCAACAAACTACATCATCTACTCAAGGAAGGATCAATCAGACAACGATTATAAACTGATACTACATCATTTTACTAATCAAAGGACAATACAGCTAGACAAAGAATTAAACTGATACTAATATCTTTAGATCTACTTCAAGGACAGATCAACAGACAAAGATTAAAACTGGATACTACATCTTTCTAACTTCAAGAAGGATCAAAACAGACAAAGATTCATGATACTACATCTTTTCTACTTCAAGGAAGGATCAACAGACAAAGATTATGATACTACATCTTCTAACTTCAAGAGACAGATCGCAGACAAAGATTAAAACTGATACTATAATCATTTCTACTTCACGAACAGATCAAAACAGACAAAGATTAAAAACATGATACTACATCTTTCTACTTCAAGGACAGATCAGCAGACAAGATTAAACTGATACTATATTCTTTCTACTTCAAAGGACAGATCAGCAGACAAAGAGTATAAAACTGATACTATAATCTTTCTACTTCAAAGGACAGATCAACAGACAAAGATAAAAACAAGATTACTACATCGCTTTCTACGATCCAAGGAAGGATCAAACTTTATATGCACAGCTTGGATAATCTGATCTGTGTGGTAAAGCATCTGGGAGCTTGGACAGATAGGTATGGCACTCCACCTCAACAAACAATATCCCATGGTTAGTGCTAGACAAAAAAGGGATAGACTCCCTTGCTGTTCAGTCTGAATACTGACAATAGGCCACACTGCAGAACCTTAATTATGCTAGTTTTGATATCTGGGCCAACAAAAAAGTTCACAACAATTATACAGTTATAAATTACAATCTACTAAAATAAATAAGATGAATGTAGCAGATGACTAAGAGACTGACACGCAACCCTCCAATCGTGAGTGGTGCTCATAAGATCCAGACTTACTTCACCTCGTTGGCTTCGAAGTGGTTATCGACCGCTGACAAAAAATCGCCTAGCTGGATTTCTCTATACAGATCACAAATAAAGAGACTTAATTCTCATGTGCCGTGTATTCCAAAGACGCCATGATAGATTCGAGCAGACACATTTTTTTTTTTTTTTTTTTTTTTATTTTATTTTTAATTGTACTTCTAATATTGGAGTATTATGTTCTGTGATTTTCTGCGTCAGATCTGAGAAGAAATGATTTCAGAATGACTAGGAAAGAAATATACGTATATGGGATTATAAAAAATAGATAAAGAAGAAAAGTGAGTCTTATTTCATGACAAAGCATCAGTGAAAGAAACAGAAGCAGAGAGAAAGGAAGAAAAGAGAGGATGATAAAGACACACTGAATTGTCATTGAAGGTCCCTGAGTTCAATCTGGTGTAGGCAAAGCTTTGAAAGTTTCAATGAAAGATATAATTAAAAATAAAAAATAAACACAACATAATGATTATTAAGTTTGCAGAAAAACTCCTACTTTCTTATTTAAAATTAAATGAAAAAATATCAAAAATTGAATTCTAGTTTCCAGCTATTTGGTATGTTAAATGGCAATAACAACTCATGGGACAATAATTAATGCCGACAAAGTTTTAGAAATAAATTCATTTCTTATAGAGAATAATCAAAGTATTTGTTTATATAACTCATGTTTTTCTATTTAAACACATAGAATAGGGACCTAACGGGGTACTACCACTCTGGGTCAAATGGACGCATGAGCAATGGTGATGAAGGGGTGCCCACATTTCTGAAACCAATCCAGAAAGAACACACCATCAGATAGATTTAACATCATTACCAGGACAATGTAAGACCCAGCACCCGCCTTCTAGCAACAATATAATGATAACAAAAAGGGTTGAGGGTTTGCCAAAAGGGCAATAGCATTTGGAGACAATCATATAGGTGCTAGGGCTTGACATGGACAGCCATATGATTGGAGGGAGGGGGGGATCTCTGACCACCCGTAAACTAGCCCAAGTAATGGGCTAAAGTGGTGTGTTTCAGCCACCAGAATATCCATCCTTAAGCAATCAACAGGTTGCCACCTGGTCAACAGGTTGGCTATAATTGGAGAAGGTCTTACCCGCTCTGCAGAGGTGCAGTTTGTGTTAATTCTAAAGCCCACAGCTGATAGGGCTTATTCTGGCTATTTGATTATCTCCCATCTGTAGATGGGATTAAAGATTAAATTGCCTCAAACGAGAAGCATAACAAGATTGAACTCAACAACCTCAGGTTTTGCGTGATCACTTATTGGATAGGCCTCCGCTGTACCCACCTATGATTGGAGTGCCTTCAGCCGGTGGAGGAGGTATAAAAGCACTAGGCAGTCTTATAAAACATATTTAAGGTAAGGTGAGTTAGTCATCCTTGGTTGACAGCTGAGAGAAGAAGAGAGAGAGGGAGAAGAGAAGAGGCCATGTACATGCATAGTTGGGAATTTGATGGCATGATTAATAACAATCAGGTCATTGATGTCCTTCTGCAGTTAAGACCATCAACATCATCGCCAGAAAAGTGAGAGATGATTGGTGTGTCAAGATCGGCTTCGTCTCTAGTGAAGCATTTGGTGTATGGACTAGAGAGAAGGACCGAGACCAGCATATGAAATAGGGGTAAATAGAGTGAAATAGAAAAGTACCCCACCGATGAAGGCTGCCTCTTTCAATATCAATGGAGTCAGGAGGGAGGAGAGGGGTAGCAGGAGTTAAAGTGATTTGCCTTGCAAGGCTAGAGATTGAACAATCCAACCTGGAGGTTGTGAGTGGTGACCTCTTGTTAATAGTCTGCCAAGCCCCTGTAAGACTAGAATCTTTTTGCACAATTGGTCCATCAGCGTCATGCACAAGCAGAAAGGTGAGGTGGTTGGTTTTGTGATTGGACGGCTGGTCTCTAGTGAGCATGTGTTGGAAACTAAGAGGTGAGGAAAATAGACCAATATTCATAGAGATAAAAGACTGTTAAATGGGATGGAGGATGAAGAACAACAGAGTTGGACTGTTACCCAAAAAAGCGTACACTTTGTAAATCATGAAGATCACGGGAGAGGGGTGCAGTTAAATGTAATATAATGCATCACGAGGCTAGAGAGATGAAACTCACACAACTCCAGGTTGTTGAGTGGTAGATTCTTGTAAAGACTTCTGTCAACCACATGTTGATTGAAGTGGTTCGGCAGTGAAGAGATATAAAATTGAGGCAGTCTTTCTGCGGGTGGTGAATTACTATTCATAGCTAAAGAACCGGTATATTCCGAACGACGTATTATGTGAGAAACAGAAGACAAGAATTTTTAAATTTATATTGTATCACATGCTCTGATTTAATAACACTGGTGGTATCTTATTCAGTTTTTAACTTACAAAACAAAATCTTAAATACATAAATCTGTTATATACAAAGAATCTTTATGAAAACTTCTCACATTTTAAATTTAGAAGTACGCCGTCCTGCGTCCCTGACCCATAAAAATCTAAAAGGGCTCAGTAAAAATCATATCGATGCGTCGCAGTGTTTTTCTTTTTTATTCTTCCCATCACCATTATCAAGCTAATTATAAATACATTCAGATAGTTTTCCTTGAAACGAATTACAACAGGGAGAGGTACAGGTAAAAGTAGGGTAAGACAGCTATTAGTTGTTTTCGCCCAGTTCATAAAATAAAAATAGTTTGGGACCATCAAATTCCGGGAGCTCATTCAAAAATATGTAGCGTCCTAGGACATACTAATTTAAAAAAGCTATAATCAGCCAATCACTATTTAAGTAATTTTGAAATATTAGTGATATATGCTGTATATTATTTTTGCATATTAAAAATAATATTAAGAAGATTTGGTTTAGTAACAAAAAGATTGAAAACTATGTATACGAATTGAATCTGTCAATATAAACAAAAAAGGACTGAACTTGTTTACAAAGGTGTCAAAATTAGGGTGTAACGCAGAAAAAACAGAACCCACCAACAATGTGTAATAAACTGTTATATTTTAACTATATAAGGGGTTTAGAGTTTAGTTTAATGGGAAAATGAATAAATAATTTGGGTTCGTTTTTACTGGTCAATATAATTTAGACAGCTTATTTGTGCAAAGTTCAGCCGCAAAAAGTTCTATAAACTTTTCTGAACAATTACGAGACTTCAAAAATTAGAACTTTGTCTTTCCTGAATAAAAAGAATAAAATAAATAAATAAATAATAAAAAACAAGATCTCTCAATCCTCACGATGGATGGGACCACCAAAATTGACAAAAGTATTCTAGTTATTTACAGTAAGAATTTGTAAAATAAAGGATTTGTAATATAATGTGAAGAGTAGTAGCCCTTAAATGAGTAACTAAGTAATACAGACGAAAACATAGATGTGATGATATGTAGTCTAAGTATCAGAAAAAAAAAAAAACTTTTAAATAAGTTACATAATAAAGTCATTGAGAAAACATACAAACAAACAAAAACAACTTGTTTCATAAACTTTATAAAACATGAAAAATAAAAAATAAAATGGCCAGCCTTTTTATTTAATGATCGAAATATATTTAAAGGAGTGATTTTAAACTGTTTACATTACAGGTATTTAAAGATATCCAAGGTGATACTAGATTAATATCAAAAATATACATTATGATATATTCCAAACAAATTGGAACTTTGTAATAATTATATTCACTGAGAATACGATTTAAACATAAACAATAATTAATAAATAATCAAATTTTACAAACAACCCCACCCCCCAAAAAAAAAAAGAAGAAAAAGCAACAATTCTTTTTTAATACATCTGATAAATGCTCGAACCTACCATTCTTAATTAAAAGGTATTGACAAGTTCAAATGTAGACTATGTTAAGTTAAAAAAATAAATATTCTCTTCAAAAATTCATATCACATGAAATTAAATTTAAAAAGAGTTTTGTTGATTTCACACATCCGTGAAAAAAAATAAACCGAATAATTTTTTTTTTTTTAAAACAGGGAAGATTTCAGTTTATTTTTACAATAAAATCCATTGTTACACTACAATTTATAGGAGGTAAAAAAAAATTAAAAAATATTACAGGACAAGGTTACATTGACATAAAATAAATATATAAATATATACCTATAATAGAGATATTTGAATTATAGAAGTGATTTTTTTAAAAATCCATTTGCGATAAACAAAACAGTTTTTGTTTTGTTGTTTTTTATTTTTTTATTAGTAAGAATGACGACAGTTAAAATGTTGATGTGTATTGGTTGTATATACAATGAACATTTTAACTTTAGTCTTCTTGTCACTAGAAACCACAAACACAGTGGACAACTAAATAAAGTGAAGCAAGAAGTAAAAATAGACAAAAAGGACACGTCCCCCCATTAAGTGATATTAACAAAGATAGCTACTGACTTTTTTTTTAAAGTTTGTTTTGTTGATGTTAGTGTCCCTTGTGCTGTTTATTAAATAACAATATTTTTACAAACAAACAAAAACAGATCTTTTTATTTTTATATTTTAAAACTAGAGTTACGCTAACTTTAACAATATTTAATTATACATTGAATATGTCCGGTCAAAAGGAGGATAGGTTTTAAAATCGGTATTGATTATGAGTCTTCGAAGACGATAAAGATTTAATGAAAAAAGAAGGAATAAATGGAAATTTGAGTTTGTGTACAACATAATAATACACATAGCTAATAATGGAGTGAAATATTTTTACAAAGGTTCATAAAATTACTTAGAAGCAAACAAATTTGTCTACTATCAGTTTTACAATATCATATTGCCTTACTACAGAATTCTAAGTAAAACTTTTACTTAGAATTTGTAAGATAAGAATATGATTGGGTAATACTTAAAAAAATCAAATTTATCTTATATAAAATTAGATACTATTTTGAAAATAAGATAAAATACTAACGTACAAAGGTCATGAAAAAACTTAAACAAAATTACTGAAACTTGAGCGAACATTCGAATTAAAAAAAACTTAAATATAAACAAAATAGTGGAAAAAAACCCAAAACGTATGAAGTTGTTTGGTTTACACATAGGTATAAAACCAAAATTTTCGTCTGCTTTTCATTTTAAAAACGAATTAAAATTAATTAAAATCGATTATTTATTAAGGTCAATTTTGTCTAAGTCGAAAGCAAAAGAGTAACATATGAGCATCAGTAAAAAAGCAAAATAATTATTACACATGTAATTTATTTTTAATACATTTAAAACGATTTTTCGGGTCAATTTTGCTCCAATATGACTTAATATGGCCACCAGAGTTGCAGTGTAAAATCCATGTTTACAACAATAGAATTTAACACTCGATTGAAAAAAAATTTAACAAAAAAAAAATCAGGGAATTATCCAATTTTAATGAAATTTTCAGTATTAATTTTAATTGAAAACTTTACAAGCAAAACTTCATACGGTCGTTCAACAAATATATTTTGCTTTTAGAAAATGCCTGAATTTTACGACAGAAAAGAAAATACTAGATTTAATATATTTATTTATTTTTAAATTAATCAAAACTAAAAAATGATGTCTTCTTTCCTTTTGAATGATACTTTCAACCGAGAAAAGTTGTGTTTAGCATGAAGGAAGATATTAAATTAAAAAATAACAGTCAGTTGCCATTTTGAATTGCCTTCATAGCACGGAAAATACGAAAGCCAGTAGCAAGCTACCCAACAAAAATATTAAAAAATAATTTAGTTTCATTTCATGGAATTTCAATCAAGGTTAAATTCTCTGAAACAAAACAAAAGAAACAAAATTACATAAGCCGTTTTAATTGAATAAACAATAACAAAACAAAAACATATGTGAATGCAACAAGAGCGGGGGGGGGGGGGTATGCTAGTTTAGAGTTGAATAAAGTCAAGACAACGGTACCATTACATTAACAAGTCCGTGGCAAAGTAATAATAAACAAAAATAATAATAATAATAATAATAATAATAATAAATATAAATTCACCAACATAATTAATTAAAAGTCTCTGTCCTTTTATATAATAATATATAATATATATAATATAAAATAATAATAAGAATAATAATAAAAAGAGGGAAAGGATTGATACAATTCAGAACACTGCACTGCTGCAATCTGCCAGAATACTCAGAAGAGTCCTGGAGACCTGAGGAGACTTGCTGTCACATCAGACTCTAGTGAAGACCATGATGTGAAAACTCGAAAGACGAAATATAATAATAAAAATAATATCACAATAACAAATTATTAAACAAGTCTCTGTCTTTTAATAATATAAATAATAATAATAATAATAATTCACCACACCTAATCACTAACAGCAAGTCTCTGTCCTTTCTCTTCTTCTCACTTGGGTTTCGGTTTTGTATGTCTAACTTAAAAAAAATCAATATAGCTGCAACACTTACAAAAACACTAACTAATGTCAGTCAATCAATAAACTTGCTTGCTATAAAATAAAATCATAGCGTTTTTTGTTTTTTGTTTTTACTTCCTCCTCGCTATATTATGGATGAAATGATAAGTTTACAGTTGTCAGTTGTCAATCAAGTTCAGGTGTAAAATCGAATATGTGCAGGTGATAGTCATCTACAGGAGTCGTGTTTAAGCAATATTAAAAATGTTGAGAAAATACTAAGAAAGAATAATGGAAAATTTAAATAAAAAATTCCCAATCTATTTTATTCCAAAATAAAAATTATCATGATTCAACATTGAATATAAAACCTAAAAAACTGAATTACATAATTCTCACAGCATTATTCACACCTTTTTCATTTGGAGAAAAAAAAATACAGAATTGAATATCTAATTTAATATCAATTGAGTAAAAGAATTCAGATCTTTTCTTTTTTGGTTTTTGATAAGCGCCATTTGGAACAGGTGTGTTTTAATTTTCATGAAAATCGATACAAACCTCAGTGTATTTATTTTGGATGCATTAATTATAGGTTATTAAAATAAAACTAATACTTTACTGTCAGTTGTAAGTGTCTGAAGTATGTAATAAGTAAGGTTATAAGATTATATAAATATAACTTATATTTGGTGTGTGAACATTCAAACACTGTGGGGTGTCTAGAAGGAGAGTTAATATTTTTTCACCCTAACAACTATTAACATGAAAGACTAAAAAAAGGACATCATTTTCTTATATGTCAAAATCTATTTGAATAGTACTATTATTAATACTAATCATAAACAATCTTTCAAAGAGAGAAAAACTTAACAAATCGTCATTTGACTATAATAAATTTATTTCGACCAGAGACTCAATGAGTCTAGTCCTTCATAAGATGTGTTTTTTAGTAAACAAAATAGTGTTTTACATAAAGACTGAGAAAAATCGAATAGAAAAAAAATATTCCAATGAAAATCTTAAAATCCGGTCATACTGGCTTATTATAAATATTTATTTCAACGAACCTCTTTTTAAAAAAAAAGAAAGCAAAGAGGCCTGCATCATCAGATAGCCAAATACATTTTTGAAAGAAAAAACAAAAAATGGCTAAACTTGCAAATCGGTCGGAAAATTAGGGTGACCCAGAAAAAAACAGAACCCAAATTATTTATTCATTTTCCCATTAACTAACCCTAACTCTCCCATGTTAAAATTAACAGTTTTATTACAAAATTTGTGGGTTCTGTTTTTTCTGGGTCACCTAATTTTCCGATCGATTTGCAAGTTTAGCCCCAAAAAATAATTAACATATCTTTTTTGTTGTGGATTTTTTCTTTTTGATTTTTAAAAAAGATATGTCTGTAACTTGTGTCAAGAAGTTTCTGGGGGTAGGGCCTATTTACTGTATATCTTTTTTTAAAAACTGTAGCTATGTATTATTAGCTTTTTAGGTTAAAAAAACAACAAAAATATAAACAATAACAAAACTTATCCAATTCTTTTAAATGTTTACATTACATAACAATGACATTTCATTAAATCCTGTCCAATGATCCATAGACGTCCATGGTGTAAATGGTTAGAGTCGTGGGAAATGGATTCGTTGACACGAGTTCAAATCCTGGACGAAGCTACAGTTCACATAGCGCTCATACACTTGGGAAAGGTACCAATCCAAGTATTCTCCCTCCAGCTATGGGTAAATAGTAGGGCAGACTGGGCTCTTTAACTTTAGACAACCAGTCTAGAAGAAAAACTGAATTCAAACCTCTTAAATCTCCACTATAGGCGCAGCAGACTAATTAGTGATCTATTTCACTAGACGTTTTGATATATATTTTTTATTTTAATCTTTTTAACTGTTATAAATTATTATCAAACTGATTTAAGGTGACTGTTTAATAATTGTTTAAATAATTTTATATAAAAATTCATTTCTATTTAGCGAAGATCATGATGAATCGAAGCTTCTTTTTTTTTTTTTTTTTTTTTTTTAAGTAAAAAAAAACAATTACTTTTCCGTAAAAAAGGTTACCTTTCTAAAGTTATTTTTCTACCTGTGTAATTTTTCAAAATCTATATATAAATAAAAAACAAAATATGTAACATGTCATGTCGTCAACAAAATGAAATTCTGACTTAAACAATCATCGGGTCCGGTGGTTCTGCAACAATTGGCACTACAGTTTTTTTTTTAGTTTTTTTTAGTTTTTTTTTTATGTCTGGATTAAATTAGTTTGGGTAAATAACATTTTTAATTTATTCTAATTTACAGTTTGTTTTAATACGGCTTAATATCAACATTTCTAAAGTGTCTAAAGCATTTTAAGAGACAGAAATAAAAAATAAAATATCACCAGTTTCTTCTTTTTGTCCTTTACGAATAACAATAACATAGGTCCATATTGTTGATTTAAACACTAAATACTTTCTAATTAGTTTAAAACTCGTCACAAAATAAAATACAGACAGAATAACAAGGAAAATATTGTTTACAATTCTCGAAACGGTAAAGAAGAATCTATCTAGTGGAATAGTACATAACTTGATTTTTACTAATTTTAATTTACTACGACACAATAACTACAAGTGTGTGGGGATCGTCGACCCGAGTTCAATTCATGGACAAAGTTACAGTTTACATAGCTTTAATACCATTGGGAAAGGTATGAATCTAACTATTCTCCCTCCAGCTATGGGTAAATAGTAGGGCAGACTGGGCTCTTTAACCTTGGTTAGGCAACGATTCTAGGAGAAGGAAAACTGAATTCAAACCTGTTAAACTCCGCTTGGCTGATCACTACAAGAATAGGCTCAGTCCTAATTAGTGATCTATTTCATTATTTTTTAAAAATGTTTAATGTGTGACGATCCCTGTGAATGGGGATTGAACTCACAACATATTTTGTTATGGTTTGCTATTGTATTGAACTGCGCCACGGCGATACATCATATAAGCCATAAAACAATTGGATTAAGAGATTTAAAATAAACATTATGTAAATATTCTGATTTAATCTGATAATATTAAAAAGAATCCGTGAAGATTTCTTTAAAAATGTAATGGTTATTGGAATAAAAAAAAAAACTTTTTATGAGTGAATGGGTTTTTTAATTGCGTTGCAAATAAAACAAAAAAACCATGCTTTTTTTGTAAGTTTACAACTTTTATGAACAAATAAAATTCGAATACACATAAAGAGCTGAATCTAAATTTCAAATAACAATGTCTAGAAACAATAATATAATTCATACTAAAATAATATTAAAAGAAATCTTCCTAATTACATACGATCAAAATTATTTTTTATCAATCCAAAACAGTCAATGACAGAGAAAGAAATGGTTCATACTGGGTGATCAGTTAGTAACAGTTTTTGTATTATAATCTGATCCCCCATTTGATGACCATTTTGGGTTAACAAATAGCTCCGTCTAGTATTTTAGTTTATCATATACCTAAAAAAATAATTTAATACGATTGTTTGTGAGATTGAAGGGGACTCCAGAGAGACCCTTTCATTAGGGTGATAAAAAAAGAAAGTTGTTTCTTTTTTTTTTTTACATACCTTGATAGAAAGATTGAATTTGTCCAAGTATTAATTTTTTCCTTTTCAAAATGCGCACCCTGCTATGTTTAGATGTGACGTCATGGTTAACAAGAAGGAGGCGACGACGACGACGATTTCATTTCCGACAACAATTTATTTTTTGGTAGTCAATTTTTTTATTTTTTTTTATTCTTCTCAGTTATATTTTAATGAAAGTACTAACAAAATAAAAATAAAAATAAACACAAATTTTATTTGTCGTTTTAAAAGCATGTTTAGTTAGAAAATAAACAGATCTTTATTTTCTCTGCGTGCACGTGTATATACGGGTGGTTGGTGGGAAAAAAAATACTTTATTATTATTATGGCACTCCGTTTTTTTGTTTTTGTTTTGACAAATAGAATATTATACTATTTAAAACTTAAGGAAATATTTTAAAAAAATATAAGTCTAACGGATTTTGTTTTAAATCATCATTATTATTTTTAGTTTTAATTTATATAATTTTTTTTAATGATATATTTCGTTTCTTCAGTTGTCTATTTAATGTTTAATGTTTGTTTTTTGTTTTTTTAAGGTTAAAGATTTTTAACCTTTTTTTTAAGAAAATTAAAAAACATTAATAAATAAAGAATAAAATAATAAGTAAATTAATTGTGTTTTTATTCTCAAATAAAAGATGCTCGACAAAAAAATCTTATTTGATTTTAAAAAACAATTTGTTTACATTTTTAAGTCAACGATGGCGTGCTACACTTGTATAGTGACTTTGTTTTTAGTGTTTTCTTTTAACACTCAAATGTCGTATGTTTTATTTAACATATCAGGATTATAATTATTTTATTTTATAATTGTATAGGACATTAGTTGGTTAGATAAATTTTGTTCATTGTTTACTTTCGGATTTGTTCAAGCAGCTGATTTATTTTTTCATTGATTAAAAGAATAACTATGTTTTCATTTCATACCTTTGTTGTGACGATCGAAAAAAATCAATAATATAAATATTTTTCATAAATTTAAGTAATTTTTTTAATTAATTAGGTGGTACGATACTTAATCTAAAAAAAATGCTTTTCACCATATATTTCATTAATATAAGTATGTATTATCTACTAAGTTTTAAATAAGTAAAAAATAAGTAAAAAATAAAAACACTTATTTTCCTTGACTTTTTCAAGGCAAGTTATAACTGAACTTATCTACTTTATAAATTTCCGCTTGGCCAAATAAACTGTTTTTCTTTGTTTACTATTTCAGTATTACAAATATTAGACGCATCATGCTTTTTATTTTTTATATATCCAAGATTTTTTTAGATAAAAATCATTTTATCTTCTCTTCGTTTTCTTGCAGTATAATTCTTATTTCTTTAATTTTTTTTTCTTTATAAACAAATTTTTATATTTTATTTTCGAAGTTTTTTGTCGAAACTTTTGTTCATAATACTTAGTAAGTATTACTTACAATTGAGGTAACCTAATCTATGTATGTATGTATGTAAAGGGCAGTTGTGTGTATGTATGTCCGGAGGAAACTACAAAAATAAAACAATTAATGACAAAGTAATACACATTCACTATTACCAGAGCTTGCTTTATGTCCAAAAATAATGAAGATTTTATTTATATCTGGGAAGATATTTAAAAATTAGGATTTGAATTTAAGAGAAGGGAAAATCATTAGTGACATTTGTGATTAAAACATAAATCAATTTTGTAAGACCAAAATAATCAATGGATCTGCAAGACTAACTTTTTTATGGTAATCTGAACATTAGTTACATAAATGAGAGTAACCTCCCCTTGTTTATTTCACTTTGTTATAAAATGTTTCTTAATAACAATTAAGTTAATTTCAAAATAATGCGCAGCAGCAATTAAGAACACATTTTATGATATTTTTGTGTTAAACATGCAGTTGTATTGATTCAAACAAATCGTATTTTCAGTGTAGATTTTACGGTGAAATGAAAATGGGCCGACCAAACATACGGCTTCCTTAAAGTGAAACAAACAAGGTGAAATTTTTTTTAGAGGGGGGTATATACCATCTAAGTTCAGGTAACTTGATTTTATGTCACAGTATGTATATAATACCATTTTTATCATTTTACAAAGCAATGGATAGATATTTCAAATATCTATCCATTGCTTTTATGAATTGAATAGAAGTGGCTACCTGCGTTGCCTAGAAAGAGATAAGAAGAAGGGTAATCTGAACAATAAAAAAATTTTCCCCTGGGAGTCAAAAAGAGGAGTTTTCAAATTTTAAAAAATACTAAATTTAACTTAGTAACAATTTTTTTTCAGGTCCACCATCTTATCTACCAGACTAGATCTGGTTGCATACCCACCCCCTAAAAGATTTTCCCCTGGGGGTCAAAAAGAGGAGTTTTTCAATTTTAAAAAAAATACTAAATTTAACTTAGTAACAATTTTTTTTCAGGTCACCATCTTATCTACCAGACTAGATCTGGTTTTGCATACCACCCCCTAAAAGATTTCCCCTGGGGGTCAAAAAGAGGAGTTTTCAAGTTTCAAAAGAAGATACCCTAAGCTTTCAAAAAATACTAAATTAACTTGGTAACAATTTTTTTCCAGGTCCACCATCTTATCTACCAGACGGAATCTGGTTTGCATACCCCCCCCATCCCCCCTAAAAGATTTTCCCTGGGGTCAAAAAGAGGAGTTTTCAAGTTTCAAAAGAAGATACCCTAAGCTTTCAAAATATACTAAATTTAACTTGGTAACAATTTTTCCCGGTCCACCTTCTTATCTACCAGACTATTAGTGTACTACTAACTACTACTAGAGTAAAATTGGTGAATTATTTACTAGTAAAGAAAAAAAGGGCGTCACCTCAATGTTCACTGATAAAATTATAATGTAGATAACTTTTATTTATTTGCAAGGTGACTCATGATTATACCCCAAAAAAAAGTTATATATTATATATAACTTATTATATATATATATATATATATATATATATATATATATATATATAATATATATATATTATATATATATATATATATAATACAGGTAATCTTTATTTGTTCCTTTGTAAATTCCTACCATTAGATAAACTGAACCTTCATTTTATGTCCGTGTTTTTGCAATAAATGTTTTATTTTTCTTGCACCCGTTATTTTACAATACTGAATATATTTTCTTTATTTAAAACATTTATTGCAAACATATTTAAATATTTATTGCAAAACACGGACATAAAATAGGGTTCAGTTTATTTATAGTAGGAATTTACAAGGAACAAGTTGAAGATTACCTATATATTATATATATATATATATATATATATATTCACTGGACAATAAAAAAAGATCTTGCTACTGGGTTGGTTGATTTTTACGGCATGTCAACCCTTGTTGGGTTATTTTATACCAAAGACGTTTGTTTTATTCATTCTTGTTAGTAATTCAATTTTTTCAAACTCAGTGATGGGATCCTAACAGGTACTACCACTCCAAGTCAGGATGGACCTGGGAGTAATGGCAATGAAGGGGTACTGCGCACTCCCCAGAGCTCCAGAATTGAAACCTCACCATTTGATGCAGTTTAACATCATACACAGGACTCAAAAACCCTCAGCGACCGCTTTCTAGCACATATATGATAAAAAGGGTTGCTATAAAAGGCAATATGATCGGGACAATCATATAGGTGCTAGGACTTGACATGACCAACTAATCGATCGGAAAGAAGGTTTCCCCGACTTACCGCCTAGCCCAAATAAGAGCCAAAGTGAAGTGTTGCATGTCATGGACTGCTCAACTACCAGGCTTCCATCCTTAAGCATCATGGGTCGCCACCTACGGCCAACAAATGGCCTCATTTTTTGAATTCAGAGTTTTCCTTCTCCTAGACTGGTTACCTAGCCACAGTTAAAGAGCACAGTCTGCCCTACTATTTACCCATAGTCGGAGGGAGAGTAGTTGGATTCATACCTTTCCCAAGGGTATTAGCGCTATGTGAATTGTAGCTTCAGCAGTCAACGAAGAACAGACTTTCAACCCCACACCTGCTCTCACTTCACCAAGCAAAGAAGGACTTATCATCTCACCATTCCAGCCTTTGTTTATTTTTTAAATAAACAAAATCCAATTTTTCTCATACATTTTTCTTTTGCTACCATATGCTTGCTTGTGATATTTCATCTGTCTTCACAGACCTCTTGATGACCTCAATGCATTCAAAATGGGTCCCCTTGATGAGCTCCTTCAGCATTGAAAGAAAAAAGTCACGATTTGTCCTGCCACAACTATTATCCCTTCCTGTGCACTTCCCAAGCTGAAGGGGTTCATCAAGGGGAGGCGTTGAGGCCATCAAGAGGTCCGTGACGACGGAGCTGAGGGATATACCAGAAGAATCCTTCCAGCAGGACAGAGAAGCGTGATAGCGAAAGATGGGAAAGTGTATTAGATTCAAGAGGAGGGGACTACTTTGGGGGAGAAAACATTTAGTTTGTTGTTTGGATTTTAAATGAATTGTTTGTGACAACAGTCTCATTACTTTTCAGACACATCTCGTATAATGCCAGTTTAGCTCAAGTAAGGACCAAAGTTGAGTATTGCATGTGATGGAACCACTTAGTACCTGGGTCACTTACTGCTCAGCCACCACGATCCTGTCCTCATTCATTTAGGTTTGTTGATTGGATTTTAAATGAGTTGTTTGTGACAACAGTTTTCATTACTTTTCAGACACACTTTGTATTCAACAATGCAAGATACACTATACCACCACCTCTATTCAAATATCCAGATGATTCCACTGCTAGAGCAAGGTTTCTCAGCACCTGAGGCACAAAATATTTTCTCTTCTGATTAAGTAAAAACTATTTTAGTATGAAAACTTTCTTTTTTTTTAATTATCATAGATTTTTGAAAAATATTCACAAACTTCTGATTAAAAAGTATTTATTTAAAAAAAAGATTTGCTATTGAATTTTGTTGATTACATGTACCAACCATCTATTTATTTAATTTCATAATTTCAATATCTCCATAAACTTCTGATTAAAATTTTGTTTACAAAATTTTGGAATCGGAAGTTACTGGGACATTAACATGTAAACATTTCATTAACTTGATGATTTGGGGTGCCTATTGGAGACTTGGTCTTAATTCTATTATTCTATATAAATATATGAGGTGTGTCTGAAAAGTAATGAGACTGTTCATTTGGTAAGTGCACGAAAAGGGACGATAGTTTGGCAGGACAAATCGTGATTTTTTTTTCTTTTTCCCAAGCTGAAGGGGCTCATCAAGGGACCCATTTTGATTGTGTTGAGGCCCATCAGTGGTCTGTAACGAAGGAGCTGAGAAGACATACCAGAAAATCCTTCCTGCAGGGCAGAGAAGCGTGAACGGAAGGAAAAGTTCATTAGTCAAGACGTCCCCTCTTTGATGGAGAAAATTTTGTTCTTTGGATTTAAAATGAATTGTTTTGGGACTTCAGTCTCATTACTTTTCAACACTTGCAAATCGTCCCATCTGCGGGGCTTAGAATATATTGTCTGTATCCATTGCAGAAGGGATAAGACCCACCTCTCCAAAAAAAGGGCGTATACTGAGTATGACACTAAACTGGATCTGATGGTGAGGTTCCAGTTCTGGAAATCTGGATAATATGAAGTACCCTTCATTGCTCTTATTCCCAGATCCACTCAAAAGCCAAAGTGGTAGTATGACACTGTTAGTACATCAACGAGTCAATAGATCTGTTTAGTACTCAACGAGTCAAATAGATCTGTTTAAAATTATTCCCAGATCTTATCTTGCTCTTATTCCCAGATCCACTCAAAGCCAAAGTGGTAGTATGACACTGTTAGTACATCAACGAGTCAAATAGATCTGTTTAAATTATCCGTATTCCATAGGATTATGTAAAAAAAAAAAACTCTGAAGAAAAATGTAAATATCAATGCGGTTCCTAACCTCTAGGCATAAAATAACCCTAGACAATGTTTATATGTGGGGTTACAATAGGTTTAACGAGGTTCAGAGGTTTGTAGTTGTTTTTGCTGTGTATTCACCGCGTTTGCTTTTAACCCCATCTTATTTGGTGGTTTGTGCTGAAAAGGAAGAAAAGGAAGAAACAAAGACAAAAAGTTGTTTTTAGGATTTTAGGTTTTATTCAGGTCATAGCCACCACCTTGTAAGGAAATTCCTTCCTGCCCAATAGTATTGTCCCGTCCAGTTAAGGCCTAAGTCAGAATGGCCGAGAGATTCTCTTGCCGGTCAGAAGTGGGTCTTTTTTTCTGCCAATGCTTGGAGGGTTCTTCCAGTGTGAAGGCTCATGGAGTTTGTTTTTTTTCATTTTAATCTCCACATATCATTGGCATTTCAGTCTCGGAAAACTATGATAAAGTTTTTATGTGCCCCTGAAGTTGCAGCGCCTCCTGTGACTGTGAAGTCGCGATGTTTGAAAAACATTCTCGACCACAGATTTGGCATTTGAAGCTGTCCCTGTAGATGATGATGTTCCGATGCTTTATTGCCGCTGCTTTCTTCTGGGCCTCTTAGCTTCATGGTGTTGTGTCAGGGTGACTTCTGATATGAACAGTCCTCTACAGAGATTCTGCGCCACCGGAGGGCAGTCCTGAGCCAAAATTTTCCCAGCTGGAAGGGACAATGCCAAGCACCTGAGATCATTCTTGCATAATTCCCCACATATACAACAGAAATAAATATCTTCTGATTCAAAATTCACTAACTTGATAAACCCACTCACAACAAAACAATTAAACACTTCGGAACAGAATCTAACAATTTGGTTGAAGAAAATATAACACCAAAATGGATGTTCCACCAACAGTAGCTTCAAACAAAATGAACAAACTGACCGGTGAAACTTCAGGCCTAAAATTTTAGTAAGTGTGAAGTCTTCCAATCGTTTCCATTACTCCCAGGTCACATCTGGCCCAAACTGTGTATACTGTTAGAGTCCTACCTATAGGTCAAATAGATATTTTATTTAGTAGTACCT
>CM042171.1:60773505-60799768 GCA_023376005.1 Doryteuthis pealeii | reverse complement strand
AAAGAAAAAGTATGAAAAAATTGCGATTTTGTTTATTTAAAATACACACAAAGGCTGGGAATGGTGAGTATAGTCCTATCTTTGCTGGTGAAGTGAGAGCGTGTGGGGTTGAAAGTCCTGTTCTTCGTTGACTGCTGAAGCTACAATTACATAGCGCTAAATCACCCTTGGGAGAACGGTATTGAATCCAACTACTCTCCCTTCCGACTATCGGGTATTAGCTAGGGGCAGACTGTGATCTCCCTTTAACCGATCGCACAGGTACCAGTTATGGAGAGGAAAATACTCTGAATTCAAAAATGCAGCGCCATTTGTTTGGCGTAGGTGGCGACGCCACCTGATGTCTTAAGGACTGGAAGCCTTGTAAGTTGAGGCAGTCCATGAACATGCAACACTTCACTTTGGCTCTATGTTGGGCCTAGGTCGGTAAGTCGGGGAAACCTTCTTTCGATCGATTAGTATAGCACTCACATGCTCAACAGGTCCCTAGCACCTTATGATTGTCGATCATTTGCCTGTTTTATAGCAACGCTTTTTATCAATATATATTGTGCGCTAGAAAGCGGTCGCTGAGGGGTTTTCGAAGTCCTGTGTATGATTTAAAACTGCATCAATGGTGGGTTTCAATTCTGGAACAGCTCTGGCGTGGCAGTACCCCTTCATTGCCACTTTACTCACAGGTCCATATCTGAACTTGGAGTGGTAGTACCTGTTAGGTCCCACACTTGAGATTTGAAAACACAATTACCTAGACAAGAATGAATAAACAAACGTCTTTGGTATAAAATAACCCAAAAGGGTTTGACATGCGTAAAAATCAAAACCAACCAGTAAGAAGACATCTCTTTTTATTGTCCAGTGAAATATATATATTATTAATTGATGATCATATATATACTATAGGTAATCTTCAACTTCGTTCTTGTAAATTCCTACTATAAAATAAACATGAGCCTCATTTTATGCCGTGTTTTTGCCAAGTAAATATTTTAAATATTTTGCAATCAATGTTTTTTAATAAGACAAATATATCAGTCATTGTAAATAACGGGTGCAAGAAAAATAAAGACATTTATTGCACAAAACACCGGAGCATAAAATGAAGGTTCAGTTTATTCTAATGGTAGGCAAATTTATCACAGGAACAAATAAAGTTACCTGTATATAATATATTAGTAATAACTCACTCATATATATATAATATACATAAGTTATATATGATATATTAATAGTATAATATATACATATAATATAAAAGTTTATATATATATATTACTTTTAATTTGGGGATAATCATGAGTCTATTTGCACATAAGAATAAAAGTTACTCTACATTATAATTTTATCAGTGAACATTGAGGTGACGTACCTTTTTTTCCTTTTACTAGTAAATAATTCACATTTACTCTATGTAGTAGTTAGTAGTGTACACTAATAGTCGGTAGATAAGAAGGTGGACCGGGGAAAAATTGTATACAGAGAGCAGCTTAAATTTAGTATCTTTTGAAAAGCTTAGGGTTCTTCTCATTTTTGACACTCTGAAAAGCTCCTCTTTTTGAACCACCCAGGGGAAAATCTTTTAGGGGACTGGGGGGGTATGCAAACCAGATTCTTGTCTGGCTAGATAAGATGGTGGATGGAAAAATTGTTACGCATAAGTTTAAATTTAGTATTGTTTGATAAGCTTAGGTATCTTCTTTTGAAACTTGAAAACACTCCCTTTTTGACCCCAAGGGGAAAATCTTTTAGGGGTGGGTATTTGCCAAACCAGATCTAGTCTGGTACGATAAGATGCGTGGAACCTGAAAAAAAAAAATTGTTTACTAAGTTAAAAATTTTAGTATTTTTTTAAAATTGAAAAACTCCTTTTTGACCCCAGCGGGAAGAAATCTTTAGGGGTGGGTATGCAACACCAGATCTAGGTCGGTAGATAAGATGGTGGACTGAAAAAATTGTTACTCAAGTTAAATGTTAGTGATTTTTATATTTTTAAATTGAAAACTCCTCTTTTGACTCCCGCAGGGAAACTTTTTTTTATTGTTCAGATACCCTTCTTCTTATCTACTAGGCAACGCAGGTAGCCGACTTCTATTCAAGTTCGATAAAGCAATGGATAGATATTTGAAATACTATCGCAATTGCTTGTGTACAATGATATGAATGGGTTTATTATACAACTTGTGAATAAATAAAGTTACCTGACTTAGATGGGCTTTTATATAGCCCCCCCCTCCTAAAAAAATTTCACCTTGGGTTTGTTTTCACTTTAAGGAAGCCGGTATGTTTTGGTCGGGCTTTTCATTTTCAACCAAAAGTACTACACTGAAAATAACGAATTTGTTTGGAATCAAATACAGACTGCATGTTTAACACAAAAAATATCTAAAAGTGTTCTTAATTGTGCTTGCGCATATTTGACAATAACTTAATTGTTATATAAGACACACATTTTATAACAAAGTGAAATAAACAAGGGAAGGTTATCTGCATTTATGTACAATGTCAAGATTACCCATAAAAAAGTTAGCTCTTGGCAGATCATTGCATTATTTTTGTCTTAACAAAACGTTGATTTTTATGTTTTAATCACAATATGTCACTAATGATTTTCCTTCTCTTAAATTCAAATCACCTAATTTTTAAGTGCTTCCAGATATAATAAAATCTTCAATTATTTTGGATCATAAAAGAAAGCTCTGGGTAATAGTGAATGTGTAAATTAACTTTGTCATTAATTGCTTTTATTTTTGTAGTTTCCTCCGGACATCACATACACACAACTGCCTTTACATACATTACATACATTAGATTTAGGTTAACCAACTCAATTGTAAGTAATACTTACTAAGTATTATGAACAAAAGTTCGACAAAAACTTCGAAAATTAAAAATAAAAATTTGTTTATAAAGAAAAAAACTTAATAGAAATAAAGAATTAATGCGTTGCAGAAAACGAAGAGAAGATAAAATGATTTTATCTAAAAAAAATCTTGGGATATATAAAATAAAAAGCATGAATGCGTCTAATATATTTTTGTAATACTGGAATATAAGTAAACAAAGAAACAGTTTATATATTCTGCAAGCGAAATTTATAAAGTAAGATAAGGTAGTTCATAACTGCCTTGAAAAAGCAAGGAAATAAGTGTTTTTTTGTTTATATTTTTACTATTTTTTACTTATTAACTTAGTAGATATACTACTTATAGCATTAATGAGAAATACATATGGCTGAATAAGCATTTTTTTTTTTTTAGATTAGTATCGTACCACCTAATAGTAAAAAAAATTAGAATTTATGAAAATATTTACCATATTGATTTTTTTCCATCGTCACCAACAAAAAGGCCTATGACATGAAAACATAGATATTATCCTTTTAATCAATGAAAAATAATCCAGCTGCTTGCACAAATCGGGAAAGTAACAATGACAAAATTGTACTCTAACAACTAATGTCCTATACAATTATAACATAAAAGAGATTATAATCCTGATATGTTAAAAATAAACATAGACGAACATTTGATGTTAAAGAGAAAAACACTAAAAAACAAAGTGAGTAATGCAAGTGTAACGCACACGCCATCGTTGAGCTTAAAAATGTAAACCAAATTGTTTTGAGAATCAAATAAGAGATTTTTTTTGTCGAGCATCTTATTTGACGAATAAAAACAACAATTAATTTACTTATTTTTTTATTCTTATATTTAGTTAATTGGTTTTTAATTTCTTAAAAAAAAGTTAAAAATCTTACCTTAACAAACAAAGAACAAAACATTAAACATTAACACGCACACAACTGAGAAACGAAATATGATTATATCCACACACTCGCGCAGTTAAATACGCAGTGCGAGATCTAGTAGTCGAATATTGATCATACATCAAGAGCAGTGTTGACTTCGATCATATCTCTCACAATGACACATCTGTAGTGATGAGCCACGCGAAGAGATGTGACTCACACGATTGCGTCTCTCTCTCACCATATGTATATACACGTGCAGCAGAGAAAATAGAGATTGAGTATTCTTTGAGATTTTTAGTACAGGCTGACATCCGCTATGTATAGAAAAACAGAGAGCAACAGAGAAGAAAGTGAATGGATAGTCGTTGATATGTGATTTAGATGTCGTTAGTTGGATTGATGTTCTTATAGGTGTAGTGTAGAAGTACAATGGATGAAGTCTCAAGGAAATATAACATGATGACAGAACGGTTAGTGAAGTGTGAGAAGAAGGGAAGAAATAAGAAAATTGAGACCTACGACTGAGAGAATGGATTGACGTAAGGATAGTGCCTGGAGTGCGAGATGACAGATCGTCGTCGTCGTCGCCTCCTTCTTGTTATAACCAGACGTCACATCTAAACATGCAGGGTGCAGCATTGAAAAGGAAACACATTAATACTTGGACAAAATCAATCTTTCTATTAAGGTTGTAAAAAAAAATAAGAACAACTTTTTTTTTATCACCCTAATGAAGGGTCTCTCTGGAGTCCCTTCCATCTCACAAACACATCGTATTAAATTATTTTTTTAGGTATATGATAACTTTAAAATACTAGACGGAGCTATTGTTAACCAAAATGGTCATCAAATGGGGGATCAGAATTACTAATACCAAAAACTGTTTACTAACGTGATCACCTCAGTTTTATGACCATTTCTTGTCTCTGTCATTGACTGTTGTGGGATTGATACAAAATAATTTGATCGTTGTAATTAGGAAAGAATTTTTTTATCATTCATTTTAGTATGAAATTATATTATTGTTTCTAGGACATCTTGGTTTATTTGAAATTTGAATTCAGCTCTTTTATGTGCTATTCGAATTTTATTTGTTCATAAAAGTATGTAAACTTTTACAAAAAAAAGGCCATGTTTGTTTTTTTTTTATTTTGCAACGCAAATAAAAAAAACCATTCCTCATAAAAACGTTTTTTTTTTTTCTTTCCAAATAAACCATTTACAAATTTTTAAGAATCTTACACGGATTCTTTTATATTACAATTAATCAGAATTATTACATAATGGTTTATTTTTAAATCTCTTAAATCCAATTGTTTTTATGGCTTATATGATGTATCGCCGTGGCGCAGTAATACATAGCAAACCATAACAAAATACTGTTGTGAGCTTAATCTCCGATTAGATACACGAACATGTCATGAAAGCGAGCAGCGTTTATTGTAAACTAGACGATAGATAGAAATATAGTAGGTAAGCCCGTAGAGATGGTACGGATGACGCTGAGGTTCACGTAGACTCGGTTGCCCTGTGATACGGATTGTGAAAGAGGTGAGGTGGCGGATGATAGGGATTGAGATAGCGGCAGAGGCCGAGGCGGAGAAGGATTTGAATTTAAGACAGGGTTTTGAATTCATTGATTCCTTTCCTAGAATCGTTGCCTAACCAAGGTTAAGAGCCCAGTCTGCCCTACTATTTACCCTAGCGGAGCGAAAGAGTTTAGATTCATCACCTTTCCAAGTATTCAAAGCTACTGTAAACTGTATACTTTGTCAATGAATTGAACTGCGGCGATCGGATCCTCACACACTTAGTAGTAGTTATTGTGTTGTGGTAGAAATTAAGGATAAGTCGAAGATAGAGTGGCAGTGTGATTGGTACATTAGCGGATGAATTTGCGACGAGAGCTCGGCCCGCAGAGCATAGATTATAGCGAGGGTAACGCTGTGTACAGTATACCGCGAGTGTCAGTTCAAGGAGAGAGATGTGTAGCCGGGGAATATAGGGTACAGGGAGTTGAGTAAACGAGTGAGTATAAGTGTCGATCATGTGTTAGGATGTAAGCATGAGGAGTGTATGATCAGTGTGCTCGTTGGTATGAGACGGCAGTAGAAGATTAAATCGGGATTGTGAAGAGAGACAGGCGAGCTAAAGGCTCGTAGTAGTGTGTTTGATAGAAGAGATCTGTGAGTGTATGAGAGACGGGATGGTCGTTGTAAAATGCGGATAGTGTGACGTTGAGTTGTTGGGAGATCAGGATAAGGTAAGCATGGAGAGGATATAGAGAAACGAGATAATGCTGAGCCATGCGACACTAGTAGAATAGGAATTGATGATTTATTTTTTATTTCTGTCGTCGATGAAAAATAGCTGTAGAAGTCAGCAGGTTTTAGGGAGTAGTTAAGATGAAGTGGTATGAAGTAGAGAGATGCCCCGTATTAGGGAGAAACAAAGAGCTGGTAGACAAGGTTAGAAAGGAGATGAGAGTCTGTAAGAAAAGTAGGTATGTAGGATAGTGTAGTTGAGAGCAGACATAAAACTAATTTAAGTCACAGACGACGTTAGAGGCATAGATTGAAGATGGAAGCTTAAGGATAAATGACACTAATAGATAAAACTGCGCTGGTAGATGCCAATAGGAGTGGTGGAGGGACACGACTAGGCCGGATGTGACCAGAGTGAAGCAGGCCGACGGCCGATTGCAAGTATTGTTAGAGTTAAGGCGGTCAGTAATTGTTAGCGGAGCACTGTGTGGAATATCACTAACTGTTGACAGGAAAGATGAGAGCTGGAATAGATGATGGTATCTGTTAAGTAAGACCAGTAGGGATGCTATGCTCGGAGTATAGAGTCAGTTGTGAGTACTGTTATGAGGTTAATAGATTTTGAAAATTACACAGGTAGAAAAATAAACTTTAGAAAGCGTAACCTTTTTTACGGAAAAAGTATTGTTTGTTTACTTAAAAAAAAAAAAAAAAAAAAAAAGAAGCTTCGATTCATCATCGATCTTCGCTAAATAGAATGAATTTTTATAAAATTATTTAAACATTATTAAACAGTCACCTTAAATTCAGTTTGATAATAATTTATAACAGTAACAAAGGATTAAAACTAAAAATATATATCAAAACGTCTAGTGACAATAGATCATAATTAGTTCTGCTGCGCCTAATAGTGGAGATTTAAGAGGTTTGAATTCAGTTTTTCTTCTAGACTGGTTGCGTCTGAAGAAGTGATAAAGATGATCGGCGTGCGAGTGGGAGTGTGACGATGATGTGTATACGTACGCATCCGCATATTAGGTGGATGGAGAGGGGAGTAGCTGATGATGGTTTGGAGGTTGAGGAGGCCTGTTATCGCCAAGAGTGAGATAATTCGTATAAGACCACAGAGGCTGGATTATAGAATGCAGTGCGGTGTAGCTTGGTCCAGGATGTTATGGAAGCTCGTGTCAGAGAATGCAGCGCTGCAGGTTCACGACGCACGTTGAGGAGGCGAATAGAGTACAATATACTAGCGATTATGGAGGATGGTGCAGTTAAGAGTAGAGATGCGATAGTGGCGGGTGTGGAAGGTCAGGGGACCTGGGTAAGAGATGAAGAGTATGGTGCGAGTTGTGTATAATGGTAGAAAGTGAGTGTAGGAAGCCTAGTGTAGATAGCAGACTAGAGAGTGCAGTTTTTGTTATTGTTTATATTTTGTTTTTTTTTAACGACGCAGCAAGTATAAACAGATGTCGTAAGTAGATGCCACATCGTGACTAGAGAAGTGAGCGATACAGTATAAGAGTAGAGGTTAGTGGATGGATTCGAGGCTGAGTAGTAGGATTAGTTGCGGATGCTGACCGCAGAATGACGTTTAGACAAGATAGATGGCAGAGAGCTCGCGTAGGAGGTCTTTTTTAAATAAAAGGAAAGACAGAATACGCGCACAAAAAAGATATGTTATGAGCTACTATGGGTATGTGTGTGGGACCAGTGAAATAAGATTGCAAAATCGAAGACGAGTAAATAATCTGGGGGAGAGAGAAGCTGCAGCGCCCGAAAGCGTGAGACGTATAGGACATACGAAATAGATTCGTAAATAAGAAGGATCGACGGTAGATCGTATGACGTGTTGATGTAATGTTAACGGTGATGGGACGAATAGTTTAAGTGTGTAGACGGTAGTTTGAGGAATGAGTAGAGCAGGATATAGACAAGGAGTAAGACAGAGATTTGGGTTAGAGCTGGTGACATAGTTTGTCTGCGCAGGTCAATGCCACCGTGAGAAGTGAGTTCGCCGAGGCGGGTGATCTGCACAGGTAGTATACGCTGGTCACAGTGTTGATGAGCGGAGATTAGGTGCACCCATTTGTTCATAGTGCCGAATGTGAGATTTGGCTATCTCTGAGATCGTTCGGGCACTCATTTATGTGAGGCGACGCGGTCTTCGTTTGGGTATGTAGAAGTGGATGGAGATCGTGAAATAAATATTATAATGACAAGAGGGGAGGCACCAGAGTTGGAACATCGAGAGTTGTCAGATAGAGGCTTTTCATTGGGAATATTTTTCTATCGATTTTGTCTCAGTCTTTATGTAAACACTGATTTTGTGTGTTCGATGTACAGATGAAAGCACGACTATCGTGATAAGACATAGATATGCAGACCTCGCATTGAGTCTCTGAGTCGAGATAATTTTTATAGTCAAATGTGAAGATTGTGTAAGTGGACACTCTGTTGTCATAATACTCAGATATTTTAGGAGAATGTCGGTGTCTATGCGATTAGTATTGAATAATAGTACTATTCATAGATTATTGTAGACATATAGGAATAGAGATGAGGTTGCGTATGCCTTTTTTTAGGGCACTGTTGCATGGTTATCAAATAGTTGTGATATGAGAGAAGAGGGCTAGAAGAGGTGCGGATTGATTAGTGTAGAGGTAAAAATATTAACTCTCCTTACTAGACCCACAGTGTTTAATGTTCACACCACAAATTACTAGTTTATTTATATAAATCATATAAACCTACTATTACATACTTCCAGACACTTACAACTGAATAAAAGTACGTTTTATTTTAAAACCATAATAATGCATCAAAAATAACACTGAGGTTTGTATTCCGATTTTCATGAAAAATTAAACACATCATGTTTAATGGCGCTTATCAAAAACCAAAAAAGAAAAGATCTGAATCTTTTACTCAATTGATATTAAAATTAGATATTCAAGTTCTGTATTTTTTTTCTCCAAATGAATAGGTGTGAATAATCGCCTGTGAGAATTATGCTACTTCAGTTTTTAGGTTTTAATATCAATGTATGCACATGATAATTTTTATTTGGAATAAATATAGATTGGGAGATTTTTTTTATTTAAATTTCCAATTATTCTTTCTTAGTATTTCTCACGATTTTTAATATTTCGGCTTAAACACGACTCCTGTAGTAGTGACTATCAACCTGCAGCAGATGTCACCAGTGTCCGATTTGTCGTACCAAGGACCTGAACTGTGTGACTGATGAGACCAAGCGTGGCATCGAACGCGGGCTGTAAGGACTGTAGATATAGTGGTATGGGATCTTGTATACAGGAGCGAGAGGCTCTAGGGAGAATGAAGGATGGGCAGGGTGAGCCTGAAAGACGAGAGTTGGACGCGATATGCGAGATGAGTATAGCGCAGAGAGTGAGGAAGTAAAAACACAACAAAGAGCGCAAGAGGACAAGAACTACAGCAGTGGTGTGATGAATCGTATTTACGTAGGCAGCAAGGCAGTTTAACGAATCTGACTGCACGATATTATGATTGTAGGTCGTATATGGCTGAGTAGACAGGATGGTTGCGCCGAGAGAGGAGTAGACTAGTCAGGCGAGGGAGCGTAGATAGATGAAGAGAGAAGTTTTGTAATAGCTTAGACATACACAAGACAGAAGAGCCGAGGAAACCCAGTTGGAGAAGAAGAGAGATTCAGAAGCGAAGAGACTTACGTGAGATTAAGGTGTAGAGATGCTAGTATGTTGCTGTATAGAGTGTACGAGTTCCACAAATTATTATTATTAACATTATGTAAGACGACAGGATGACAAGAGGATGATATGAGTATAAGATTAGAGGGTCGTCCGCGGCAGCATATGACTGAGTGATTGCTCCATGTATTTGTTTCTCTTTCGAGTTTGAGATCAATGCGTATGCGATGTGCTCTTTCTATGATCGTGATGTCCTGAGGTGCGACGCGCGATTCTCATTGAGAGACAGATACGCTCGATACACATAGGCGCCACTATATACTCTCTCAGATTATGGAGTTATACGATTATTATTATTATTATTATCAAAGGACAGAGACTTTTTAATAATATGTTTGTGGTCATTGTTATACATTATTTTATTATTATTATTATTATTAATTATTTTGTTTATTTATTTATTTGCCACTGACTTGTTCATGTAATGGTAACCTGGTGTCTTGACTTTATTCACCTAAACTAGCATACCCCCGCCCCCCCGCTCTTGTTGGATTCAATATGTTTTTGATTTTTGTTATTGCTTTATTAAATTTAAAGACGGCTTATGTAAATTTTGTTTTCTTTTGTTTTGTTTTCAGAGAATTTAACCTGATTGAAATTCATGAAATGAAACTAAATTTATTTTTTTTTTAATATTTTTTGTTGGGTAGCTGCTACTGGCTTTTCGTATTTTCGTGCTATGAAGGCATTCAATAATGGCACTGACTGTTATTTTTTAATTTTAATTATCTTCCTTCAGCTAAGCACAACTTTCTCGGTTGACAGTAATCATTCAAGAAAGAAGACATCATTTTAGTTTTGATTAATTTAAAGAATAATAAATAATAATCTAGTTTTTCTTCTCTGGTAAAATTCAAGCGATTGTTCAAGCAAAAATATTATTGTTGAACGGACGTATGAAGTTTTGCTTGTTTAAAGTTTAATAAATTAATACTGAAAAATTTCCATTAAAATTGGATAATTCCTGAATTTTTTGTAAATTTTTTTTCAATCGAGTTGTTAAATTCAATTTTGTAAACATGGATTACACTGCAACTCTGGGTGGCCATATTAAAGTCAACTTTGGAGCAAAAATTGACCGAAAAATCGGTTTTTAAATGTATTAAAAATAAATTACATGTTGTAATATTAATTTTGCTTTTTTTAAACTGATGCTGCCATTATGCTTTATGCTTTTCGACTTAGACAAAATTTGCCCTTAATAACCATAATCGATTAATTAATTTAATCTCGTTTTTAAATGAAAAGCAGCGAAAATTTGGGGTATACTATGTTAAACAAACAAAAACTTCATAGTTTTGGGTTTTTTTTTCCACTATTTTGTTTATATTAAGTTTTTTTTAAATCGAATCGTTCGCATCAAGTTTCATAATTTTTGTTTAAGTTTTTCATGACCTTTGTGTACGTTAGAATTTTAATCTTATTTCAAATAGTATCTATTTTTGAAATAAGAATTAAATTTTGATTTTTTAAGTATTACCACAATCATAAATCCTTATCTTCACAAAATTCTAAGTAAAAGTTTTACTTAAATTCTGTAAGTAGGCAATACGATAATTGTAAATGATAGTAGAACAAATTGTCTGCTTTCTAAGTAATTTTATGACCTTGAAAAATATTCACTCCATTATTAGCTATGTGTATTATTATGTTGTACACAACTAAATCATTTATTCTTCTTTTTTTCATTAAATTTTTATCGCCTTCGAAGACCTATAATCAATACCGATTTTAAAAACCTATCCTCCTTTTGACCGACATACTTCAATGTTAATTAATATTGTTAAAGTTAGCGTAACTCTAGTTTTAAAAAATAAAAATAAAAAGATCTGGTTCTTTTGTTGTTTGTAAAAAATTGTTATTAATAAAAGCAACAAGGACACTAACATCAACAAAAACAAACTTTAAAAACAAAAGTCAGTAGCTATCTTTTGTTTAAATATCACTTTAATTGGGGGACGTGTCCTTTTTGTCTAATTTTACTTCTTGCTCACTTTTTATTAAGTTGTCACTTGTGTTTTGGTTTCAGTGACAAGAATGCTAAGTAAAATGTTCATTTGTAATATACACAACAATACACATCAACATTTTAACCTGTCGTCATTCTTACTAATAAAAAATAAAAAACCAATCACAAAAAACTGTTTTGTTTTCGCAAATGGGATTTTTAAAAAATCACTTCTATAATTCAAATAATCTATTAATAGGTATATATTATATAATATATTTATGTCAATGTACCTTGTCTCGTAATATTTTTAATTTTTACCCTCTAATAAATCTGGTGTGTACAATGGATTTATTGTAAAATAAACTGAAACTTCCTGTTTAAAAAAAAACAAATTATTCGGTTTATTTTGTCACGGATGTGTGAA
Source organism: Doryteuthis pealeii (assembly GCA_023376005.1). Lineage (NCBI taxonomy): Eukaryota > Metazoa > Mollusca > Cephalopoda > Myopsida > Loliginidae > Doryteuthis > Doryteuthis pealeii. The sequence goes on along the minus strand of CM042171.1, from coordinate 60,787,626 downwards.
TCAACAAACTCTTTTTTAAATTTAATTTCATGGATGAAATTTGAAAAATATTTATTTTTTAACTTAACATAGTCATATTGAACTTGTCAATACTTTTAATTAAGAATGGTAGTTCGCAGCATTATCAGATGTATTAAAAAGAAATTTGGTTGCTTTTTTTTTCTCTTTTTTTTTTTTTGGGGGGGGGGCTTGTGAAAATTTGATATTATTAATTATTTTGTTTTTATGTTAAACGTATTTCAGTGATATAATTATACAAACGTTCCAATTTGTTTTGAATAAATATCAAAATGGTATAAAATTACGGTTTTGATTTAAATCTAGTATCACCTTGAACTTTTAAATACTGTAAATGTAAACCAGTTTCTAAAATACTTAAATTTATATTCGACTTAAAAAAAAAAGGGCTGGCATTTTTATTTTGTATTTTCATTTTTTTATAAAGTTTGGAACCAATTGTTTTTTTGTTGTTGTTGTTTTCTCAATGACTTATTTAGTAACTTATAAAGTTTTTTTTTTTCTGATACTAGACTACAATCATCAATCTATTGTTTCTGTCTCTTGGTATTTACAGTTACTCATTTATTCTACTACTCTCTCACATATATTTACAAATCTTTTAGTTTTTTAAAAAAATTTCTACTGTAAAAATAGAATACTTTTGTTCAATTTTTGGTGGTTCCCATCCCACATCGTGGAATGAGAGATCTTGTTTATTATTTATTTATCTTATTTTACTTCGTTTATTCAGGAAAGCCAAAGTTCTAATTTTTTTTTGAAGTTAAAGTAATTTGTTCAGAAAAGTTCTATAGATTTTTGGCTGAACTTGCACAAAGTGTACAAAATTGATTGGACCAGAAAAAACAGAACGCCAAATTATTTATTCATTTTTCCATTAAACTAACTCTAAACCCTATAGTTAAAATTAACATTTTTTATTAACACATTTTGTGGTTCTGTTTTTCTGGGTACCTACATTTTTGCCACCTTTGTACAAGTTCAGGTCCTTTTTGTTATATTTGAACAGATTCATATCGTCATACATAGGTTTCAATTTTTTCTTTGTTACTAACCAAAAACTCTTCTCAATTATTTTAGATGGCAAAAAATATAAAGCATAATATCACTAAAATTTCAAAATTACAAAATAGTAGCTGATATAGCTTTTTAAAATAGTATGTCCTAGGACGCACATATTTGATTTGAATGAGTCTCCCGGAATTTGATGGGTCCCAACTATTTTTAATTTATGAACTCGGGACACACTAAAGCTGTCTTAGCCCACTTTTACCTGTCACTCTCCTGTGTATTCGTTCTAAGAAACTATTGAAATGTATCTTATAATTAGCTTGAAATGGTGAGGGAAGAAAAAGAAAAACACTGCGACGCATCGATATGATTTTTACTGACCTTTTAGATTTTTATGGGTCAGGGAACGGCGCAGGACCCGTACCTACAGTATCTCTGGCAAAATAATTTAATGTGAGAATGTTTCATAAAGATCTCTTTTGTTATATAACAGATTTTATTCATGCTTACAGATATGTTTTGAAGTTAAAAACTGAATAAGATACACCACTGTTCATAAATCAGCGATGGTGATCACAAATAATTTTAAAAAAATTCTCTTGTTTCTGTTCTCACATAAACGTCGTCGGTAAAGACAACCGCCGGTTCTCTTAGCTAATGAATAAGTAAACTTCACCCCGAGAAAGACTGCCTCAATTTTATACCTCCTCAATGGCCGACACCACTTCAATCAACAGGTGGTTGACAGACAGACTTACCAGAATCACCACTCACAACCTGGAGTTGTGAGTTCAATCTCTAAGCCTCCGAGTGATGCAATTCACTTTAACTGCACCCCCCTCCCCGATCTCATGATTACAAAAGTGCGCTTTGTTGGGTGAACAGTCCAACTCTGTTGTTCTCATCCTCCATCCCATTAAGTCTTTATCTCTATGATATCTGGCTCTATTTCCTCACTCTAGTCCAACACAAATGCTCACTAGAGACCAGCCGTCCAATCACCTCCAACCAGCCTCACCTTTCTGGTGCTGACGCTGATGACCTAATTGCAAAAGATCTAGGCTTACAGGGCTTGGCAGGACTATTAACAAGAGTCACCACTCACACCTCCAGGCTTGTGAGTTCAATCTCTAGCGCTTGCAAGGCATTCACTTTAACTCCTGCTACCCCCTTCCCCGATCTCATGATTATGAAAGAGGCAGCCTTCATCGGGGGAACTGTTCCTATTCACGCTCTTTACCCCTATCATAGCTGGCTCGGTCCCTTCGTCTCTAGTCCAACACAAATGCTCACTAGAGACGAGCCGTCTGACAACACCAATCATCCTCACTTTTCTGGCCGATGATGTTGATGGTCTAACTGCAGAAAGACATCAATGACCTGACTTGTTATTAATCTGCCATCAAATTCCACAACATTGTCAGAGATTGGCCCCTCTCTCTCTCTCTTCTCTCTCTTCCTCAGCTTGTCACCCAAGGAGACAACTCACCTACCTTAAATATGTTTTTTATAAGACTGCCTAGGCTTTTATACCTCCTCACCGGCTGAAGCACTCCAATCAATAGGGGGTGACAGGAGGCTTACCAAAAGTGAACCATCAAAACCTGAAGGTTGTGAGTTCAATCTGTAGCCTCGTGAGGCAATTTACTTTAACTCCCACTACAGATGGGAGGATAATCAAATAGCCAGAATAGCCCTATCAGCTGGGGCTTTAGAATACACCAACTGCACCTCTGCAGAGGGGTAAGACCTCTCCCAATATAGCCACCTGTTGACCATGGGTGGCAACCTGTGATGCTTAAGGATGGAATTCTGGTGGCTGAAACACACCACTTTAGCCCTTACTTGGGCTAGACGGGTGGTCAGAGAGCCCCCCCCCTCCCTCCAATCAATTGGCTGTCCATGTCAAGCCCTAGCACCTATATGATTGTCCAAATGCTATTGCCCTTTTGGCAAACCCCAACCCTTTTTATCATATATGTGCTAGAAGGCGGGGGCTTGAGGGTCTACATGTCCTGGGAATGATGTTAAACTCTATCTGATGGTGAGGTTCTGTTCTGGAGGTTTCAGAAATGTGGGGCACCCCTTCATCACCATTGCTCACTGGTCCATTCTGACCCAGAGTGGTAGTACCCGTTAGGGTCCCATCTATGGGTTAAATAGAAAAACATGAGTTTATAAACAAAATTGATTATCCATTAAGAATGAATTTATTTCAAAACTTTGTCGGCATTAAATGACCCACTGAGGTTGATATGCCATATAAACAAACCAAATAGTGGAACTGGAAACTAGAATCAATTTTGATATTTTTCATTTTTTTTAAATAAGAAAGTAGGAAGTTTTTCTGCACTTTAATTGAATCATTATGTTGTTTATTTTTTTTTAATTATATCTTCATGAAACTTTCAATAGCTGTGCCTACACCCAGGATTGAACCAGGGACCTTCAAAATGACACTCAGTGTCTTTTCTCCTCTTCTTTCTTTCCCTTTCTCTCTGCTTCTGTTTTCTTTTCACTGATGCTTTGTCACTGAAATAAGACTCACTTTTCTTTCTTTATCTATTTTATAATCCATATACGTTTTTTCTTCCTAGTCATTCTGAAATCATTTCTCTCAGATCTGACGCAGAAACACAAGACAAAACTCTCAATATTAAGAGTACAAGTGTCTGCTCGAATCTATCATGGCGTCTTTGGAATACACGCACATGTGAATTAAGCTCTTTATTGTGATCTGTATAGAGAAACCAAGTCAGCATTTATGCTTCTCAGCGGTCGAACCACTTCAGCCAACGAGGGTGACAGTAGTCTGACTATGAAGCCACCACTCACATTTAGGAGGTTGCGAGTTCAGTCTCTGTAGTCATCTGCTACATTCATCTTATTTATTTTTAGTAGATTTTTTAATTATAATTATAATTGTTTGTGAAACTTTTTTGTTGGCGATATCAAACTAGCATAATCAATCTGGCAGTGTGGCCTTTTGTCAGTATCAACCTGAACAGCAAGGGAGTCTATCCCTTTTTGCTAGCAATAACCAGATATTGTTTTGTTGAGGTGGAGTTGCCATACCTACTGTCAGCTCCCAGATGCTTTACCACAACAGATCAGATATCCAGCTGTGGCATAAAGTTTGGATCCTTCTGCTTGAAGTAGAAAGATGTAGTATCAGTTTTAATCTTTGTCTGTTGATCTGTCCTTGAAGTAGAAAGATATAGTATCAGTTTTAATCTTTGTCTGCTGATCTGTCCTTGAAGTAGAAAGATATAGTATCAGTTTTTAATCTTGTCTGCTGATCTGTCCTTGAAGTAGAAAGATGTAGTATCAGTTTTAATCTTTGTCTGTTGATCTGTCCTTGAAGTAGAAAGATATAGTATCAGTTTTAATCTTTGTCTGCTGATCTGTCCTTGAAGTAGAAAGATGTAGTATCAGTTTTAACTTTGTCTGTTGATTCCTTCCTTGAAGTAGAAAGATGTAGTATCAGTTTAATCTTTGTCTGTTGATCCTTCCTTGAAGTAGAAAGATGTAGTATCAGTTTTAATCTTTGTCTGTTGATCTGTCCTTGAAGTAGAAAGATATAGTATCGTTTTTAATCTTTGTCTGCTGATCTGTCCTTGAAGTAAAAGATGTTAGTATCAGTTTTAATCGTTGTCTGTTGATCCTTCCTTGAAGTAGAAAGATGTAGTATCAGTTTAATCTTTGTCTGTTGATCTGTCCTTGAAGTAGAAAGATATAGTATCAGTTTTAATCTTTGTCTGGTGATCCGTCCTTGAAGTAGAAAGATGTAGTATCAGTTTTAATCTTTGTCTGTTGATCTGTCCTTGAAGTAGAAAGATATAGTATCAGTTTTAATCTTGTCTGGTGATCCGTCCTTGAAGTAGAAAGATGTAGTATCAGTTTTAATCTTTGTCTGTTGATCCTTCCTTGAAGTAGAAAGATATAGTATCAGTTTTAATCTTTGTCTGCTGATCTGTCCTTGAAGTAGAAAGATGTAGTATCAGTTTTAATCTTTGTCTGTTGATCCTTCCTTGAAGTAGAAAGATGTAGTATCAGTTTTAATCTTTTTCTGTGATCGTCCTTGAAGTAGAAAGATATAGTATCAGTTTTAATCTTTGTTTTGATGATCCGTCCTTGAAGTAGAAAGATTATCAGTTTTAATCTTGTTCTTTATAGTATCAGTTTAATCTTTTTTGATGATCCGTCCTTGAAGTAGAAAGATATAGTATCAGTTTTAATCTTTGTTGATGATCCGTCCTTGAAGTAGAAAGATATAGTATCAGTTTTAAATCCCTTGTTCTTTGTTTGATGATCCGTCCTTGAAGTAGAAAGATATAGTATCAGTTTTAATCTTTGTCTTGACCTTGTCTGTTGATCTGTCCTTGAAGTAGAAAGATATAGTATCAGTTTTAATCTTTGTTTGATGATCCGTCCTTGAAGTAGAAAGATATAGTATCAGTTTTAATCTTTGTTGTTTGATCCTTCCTTGAAGTAGAAAGATGTAGTATCAGTTTTAATCTTTGTTTGATGATCCGTCTTGAAGTAGAAGATATAGTATCAGTTTTTAATCTTTGTTTGATGATCCGTCCTTGAAGTAGAAAAGATATAGTATCAGTTTTAATCTTTGTCTGTTGATCCTTCCTTGAAGTAGAAAGATATAGTATCAGTTTTAATCTTTGTTGATGATCTGTGCTTGAAGTAGAAAGATATAGTATCAGTTTTAATCTTTGTCTGCTGATCTGTCCTTGAAAGTAAAAGATATAGTATCAGTTTTAATCTTTGTCTGCTGATCTGTCCTTGAAGTAGAAAGATATAGTATTAGTTTTAATCTTGTCTGCTGATCCGTCCTTGAAGTAGAAAGATATAGTATCAGTTTTAATCTTTGTCTGCTGATCTGTCCTTGAAGTAGAAAGATATAGTATCAGTTTAATCCTTGTCTACTGATCCGTCCTTGAAGTAGAAAGATATAGTATCAGTTTTAATCTTTGTCTGCTGATCTGTGCTTGAAGTAGAAAGATATAGTATCAGTTTTAATCTTTGTCTGCTGATCTGTCCTTGAAGTAGAAAAGATATAGTATCAGTTTTAATCTTTGTCTGCTGATCTGTCCTTGAAGTAGAAAGATATAGTATCATTTTAATCTTTGTCTGCTGATCTGTCTTGAAGTAGAAAGATATAGTATTAGTTTTAATCTTTGTCTACTGATCCGTCCTTGAAGTAGAAAGATGTTATCAGTTTTAATCTTTGTCTGCTGATCTGTTGCTTGAAGTAGAAAAGATATAGTATCATTTTAATCTTTGTTCTGTCCTGATCTTGAGTAAAAGATATAGTATCAGTTTTAATCTTTGTCTGTGATCTGTCCTTGAAGTAGAAGATATAGTATCAGTTTTAATCCTTGTCTACTGATCCGTCCTTGAAGTAGAAAGATATAGTATCAGTTTTAATCTTTGTCTGCTGATCTGTGCTTGAAGTAGAAAGATATAGTATCAGTTTTAATCTTTGTCTGCTGATCTGTCCTTGAAGTAGAAAGATATAGTATCAGTTTTAATCTTTGTCCTGAAGTAGAAAGATATATCAGTTTTAATCTTTGTCTGCTGATCTGTGCTTGAAGTAGAAAGATATAGTATCAGTTTTAATCTTTGTCTGCGGATCTGTCCTTGAAGTAGAAAGATATAGTATCAGTTTTAATCTTTGTCTGCTGATCTGTCCTTGAAGTAGAAAGATATAGTATCAGTTTTAATCCTTGTCTACTGATCCGTCCTTGAAGTAGAAAGATATAGTATCAGTTTTAATCCTTGTCTGCTGATCCGTCCTTGAAGTAGAAAGATATAGTATCAGTTTTAATCTTTGTCTGCTGATCGTCCTTGAAGTAGAAGATATAGTATCAGTTTTAATCTTTGTCTGCTGATCCGTCCTTGAAGTAGAAAGATATAGTATCAGTTTTAATCCTTGTCTGCTGATCCGTCCTTGAAGTAGAAAGATATAGTATCAGTTTTAATCCTTGTCTGCTGAAAGTAGAAAGATATAGTATCAGTTTTAATCTTTGTCTGCTGATCCTCCTTGAAGTAGAAAAGATATAGTATCAGTTTTAATCCTTGTCTGCTGATCGTCCTTGAAGTAGAAAGATATAGTATCAGTTTAATCTTTGTCTGCTGATCCGTCCTTGAAGTAGAAAGATATAGTATCAGTTTTAATCCTTGTCTGCTGATCCGTCTTGAAGTAGAAAGATATAGTATCAGTTTTAATCCTTGTCTGCTGATCCGTCCTTGAAGTAGAAAGATATAGTATCAGTTTTAATCTTTGTCTGGTGATCCGTCCTTGAAGTAGAAAGATATAGTATCAGTTTTAATCTTTGTCTGCTGATCTGTCCTTAAAGTAGAAAGATGTATTATCAGTTTTAATCCTTGTCTGCTGATCTGTCCTGAAGTAGAAAGATATAGTATCAGTTTTAATCCTTATCTGCTGATCTGTCTTGAAGTAGAAAGATATAGTATCAGTTTTAATCTTTGTCTGCTGATCTGTCCTTGAAGTAGAAAGATATAGTATCAGTTTTCATCCTTGTCTGCTGATCTGTCCTTGAAGTAGAAAGATTATAGTATCAGTTTTCATCCTTGTCTGCTGATCTGTCCTTGAAGTAGAAAGATATAGTATCAGTTTTAATCCTTATCTGCTGATCTGTCCTTGAAGTAGAAAGATATAGTATCAGTTTTCATCTTGTCTGCTGATCTGTCTTTGAAGTAGAAAGATATAGTATCAGTTTTAATCCTTGTCTGCTGATCTGTCCTTGAAGTAGTCCACCAAGTCAATGTGATATTGTTATGTCTTAAAGAACCAGCATAAAATAAAAGACTCCAGTGGGTGACGCGATGTCTGGGTTTCAAGTAGATAGGGACCCCCCCCTTCGTAGTGATTCCGTTGTGGTCAGCAAGGCTGCGTCCGGTTAGAAGTACTCGAGTTTTTTTTTTTTATTAATTTACATGGTGTTTATTAATGTTGTTACTTAATAAATTGTTAATGGTTTTCGATGAGCATATGACAGTTTAAATGTAAAGTCTGAAGCCGTTGTCTATAAGATTTGTTGCTGTGAATGCAGTAAGGTGAAAATAATTTTCAAATATTAATAAATTATACTCATTGTCAATAGGTTGTTTAATGGCAGTCATTCTAATGGTGGACAACCGTCATATATATAGTCAGTTGCCAACCAGCTTTCTAACTCTTTTGCCAAAGAGTTCCTTCAACTGAAACAGTCCAAGGGAGATAACTCATAATCAACACTCATAACTCTTGTTTTTCACATTTGTTTACTTTTCCAGTCCCATCTTTCGGTTAAATAGAAGAAGAAAAAAAATGAGTGAAAAAAATGTGTGTAAAAAAAAGTTGAGTTCCCATCTAGAATGAATAAAATAAAAATGTCTTCAACATAAAATAAAAACATCTTTGGCATAAAATAACCCAATGTGTTGACATGCCGTAAAAACCCACCAACCAATGACTTTCCCACATATTGTTAGATTCATTTCCATTTCTTCTTATCTATTAATAATGGAGATTCAGTCTCTATTTGTCTGTAACCGAAACTATGTCACTGCTTACGTCACAGTAATTTCAAGAATTAAGTGAATTAGATTTGCCTTAAAACATCCCATGTTATTAGTATGTTTAAAATCCTGTTATGTGTCATATATATCACTAAGAAATAAAGGTTTACATAATATATCGTGTGGTTAATTTGCATACTGGTTTTAACAAAACCGGGTTTAATAAATAATTACTTGATGTTATTGATCTCTAATATCACTGTTTTATTCTCCAATGTATTAAAATCAATCCTATGAAAGTTTTTATATAGAAATTAATTAAAATATAATTAAAATAATTGAAATCTTTTTATATGCGTTCTTATTTAATTTTGATAGTCTTTCTAATTTAATATATTTCATTATATTAAAACTTAAATACTTATGCCCCCCGGCGGAGTGCGTATATTCTTGCTAGTATACAATGATGTAGCAAACAATGAAGTAAACAAAATAAACCATTACTAATCAAACGAAAATTTGGTTTTCATTTTTAAAAAAAAAAAAAAAAAAAAAAAAAGTGATAGTTTGAGATTGAAAAATCTTCTACTATGAACTCATTCTAAGAACCAAAGAATTTGTTTGAACATATCTGAATCCAACTGAAAATGTCTAGAATTAGTTAAATGAAAGGGTATGAATATTCTATTAGTATAATAGTCGACTGAATATCTCTTTTGTCACCAAGTGTGTTTACACTTGGCTCATTTGTTTTCACTTATTGGCTACGTTCAACAGATAATTTCCTCTTGGTTTCCTATTTATTCCAGTTTTTATAGAACTCTCACTATTTCGTGTGGGTACATTTATGGGTAATTTATGAGGAAGTGCATCCCGGTCTCCTGCCTCAAAAATTGCTGCCCGGTGACTATTAAAATAACGACCCCAGCTATGGTGTTACTTGAAAGAAAACAACCAACTTAGGGCGTTAAATGTATTTTTTGGGGGGAGGCTTCTCTTTTTTGCCGTAATTATTTATCAAACAAAGTAAAAAAAAATGAACAAATTGAGGTAGATAGATAGATAGATAGATATCCATCTTCATATCTAAACAAGAATTACTACAAATTACCATAAATAAACAAGAATTACGACAAGTTACCATAAATAAATAAGAATTACGACAAGAAAGAGAAGCCCTCCCCCTAAAATACATTTAACGGCCTAAGTTGGTTGTTTTCTTTCAAGTAACACCGTAGCTGGGGTCGTTATTTTAATAGTCACCGGGCAGCAATTTTTGAGGCAGGAGACCGGGACGCACTTCCTTATAAATTACCCATTTCTGCACTCACTCCAAATAATTTTTATTTACCTGAAAGGGTTACAGAAGTGCACAATACATCTCGGTATATAGATACAAATGTTAGCCTGTCATGTCTGGCACCCTCAACCATCCCCGGGGCAAGGGACCGGGAATGTTTGGGATCACGTATGTCAAACAAACGCATCATTACACAGTCATTCTGCAAAGAAACCATTCGAAAGTTAAATAAAAGAAACTGAATGCAATATATATATATATATATATATATATATATATATCTAGGACCTCTTTGTCTATCTGACACAGGAGGCCAGGAAAAAAGGTCAGTTTAGTTGATTCTAAAGAGAAAAAAATGCCTCAAACTTTGACTTAAAAAAAGGACCCGAAAGCGCACCTGCTATTGTTTATATCATAGTTTAATGGAAATTCAGTTATTATGTCTAGCAATATCTGACATGACTAAAGTGTTTATATCTTATCTGAGACTGTAGTGTATGTGTTCACAATATATATATATATATATTATATATATATATATATATATATATATATATAATGTGTGTGTGTAGTTTTTATAGAAATCTCTTAATAAACTTACAGCAATTAACATTTCTCTGAATTTTTAGATGAGGCTTGATAATTAGTATTATTTGGATTATTCGGACTATTGTCCTCATCTTATTGTTATCTACACTATTTCTCTGCATTTTTTAGATGAGGCTTGATAATTAGTATTATTTGGATTAATCGGACTATTGTCCTCATCTTTATTGTTATCTACACTATTTCTCTGAATTTTTGAGATGAGGCTTGATAATTAGTATTATTTGGATTATTCGGACTATTGTCCTCATCATTATAGTTATCTACACTATTTCTCTGAATTTTTGAGATGAGGCTTGATAATTAGTATTATTTGGATTATTCGGACTATTGTCCTCATCTTTATTGTTATCTACACTATTTCTCTGAATTTTTGAGATGAGGCTTGATAATTAGTATTATTTGGATTATTCGGACTATTGTCCTCATCTTTATTGTTATCTACACTATTTCTCTGAATTTTTGAGATGAGGCTTGATAATTAGTATTATTTGGATTATTCGGACTATTGTCCTCATCTTTATTGTTATCTACACTATTTCTCTGAATTTTTGAGATGAGGCTTGATAATTAGTATTATTTGGATTATTAGGACTATTGTCCTCATCTTTATTGTTATCTACACTATTTCTCTGAATTTTTGAGATGAGGCTTGATAATTAGTATTATTTGGATTATTCGGACTATTGTCCTCATCTTTATTGTTATCTACACTATTTCTCTGAATTTTTGAGATGAGGCTTGATAATTAGTATTATTTGGATTATTCGGACTATTGTCCTCATCTTTATTGTTATCTACACTATTTCTCTGAATTTTTGAGATGAGGCTTGATAATTAGTATTATTTGGATTATTCGGACTATTGTCCTCATTTTTATTGTTATCTACACTATTTCTCTGAATTTTGGAGATGAGGCTTGATAATTTGGATTATTTGGATTATTCGGACTATTGTCCTCATCTTTATTGTTATCTACACTATTTCTCTGAATTTTGGAGATGAGGCTTGATAATTTGGATTATTTGGATTATTCGGACTATTGTCCACATCTTTATTGTTATCTACACTATTTCTCTGAAATTTTGAGATGAGGCTTGATAATTTGGATTATCGAACTATTATCCTCATCTTTATTGTTATCTGTACAAGGTTTTGGCCAACAATTGGACACATAGCGTAGTGGATATAGGCGTTGGTTTAAGACCGTTCTAAGTGTCAGTTATCTCTGGGCTGCAGGTTCGATTCTCGTCAAGGGTGATAGTAACATAGAATAATAATTAACACATTTTAACACTTGTACCCAGTTATGGTTAACGGATTGAGAACAATCTACCCCAATGGATTGAATAAACGGTTGGGTTCAAAGTTCCATGATAGTTCCCAATTATGACAAAAAGGTTTCCAAGTTCAAGAAGGCTCCCAAGTCTGACAAGAAATACCTAAAGAAGGCCGGAGGGCACATCGGCTGAAACGTTGTACAGATAACAATAAAGATGAGGACAATAGTCCGAATAATCCAAATAATAAAAAGCAATTAACATGTTTTACATACAGCTTTTAAAATCATTACTGATGTTCATAAAATGTTTTGTGTTACAATATTTTATTTATGACTAACATTCATCTCACTTTTAAAATCTAATATCATTTATATTTCCATTATGAAATAAACTGTATTCTATTTTTCAGAGTAATGACAGCAAAAACTGTTATTATGAATACATTTCTGTTATTCTTTTCAAATTAATGATAGCAAAAACTGTTATTATGAATACATTTCTATTATTCTTTTTCAGAGTAATGACAGCAAAAACTGAAGCTCGTATCAACATGTCAACGTGTGAAGTATCTTTCAAGAGATCTGAATATGCCGTTGTGGTCTTTCTTAGTATGCCAGAAACATTCCCTACAGATGCACATATAGAATGCAATTATACAGTGACCAAGGATTATGTACCCACCAACAGGGATTGGATTGGACTCTACAAAGTTGGGTGGATTTCATTCCATGACTATTTATATTATGAATGGGCTCCTTTAAAGAATTATGTAGAAGGAAAAGAATTAGAAGGAAATATCCTCTTCCCATGTAAGTCATTTTTCTATTTTTTTATTTTGCTTTTTATTATATTATTTGTTAGTATTCTGCTTTCTCTTGTCTGCGAAGGTTGAACAGATAGCTTAACCAAGCAGTCTTCAAGAACATGAAACAATTGAATGAAACAACAAAAAAGGTGTGGGATTGTCTGCCCTTGTTTGGCTGGAAGAGTTATCTTCCCTTGTGTTTCTGGTCTTGACCGCTAGGTGCCCTGACTATTTAAGCAGGCAAGCACCAGGTTTGAATCCTCTTTGGTCTCTGGGACTCCACCAACAACCATGGGTTAGACATTTATATCTACACCCTTCTTGTGTGGGGGCTTCACCTGCCCACATGCATTCTGGAAATGGGAAATTCTTAGATTTACAACAGATTCTCGGGATTATTTTCCCTTACTTGCCATGGTTTGTCTGTCAGGCAGCTAGGTGGTGCTGTGACCGATAGTATAAATTGGTTGTACTGCCAAAGTCAAATCTTTTCTCTTAGACACTCCAGCTATCAGAGGTAACACACCAGTTGTGTCTCTTGTCCATTAAGACAGGGAGACGGGGCTTTGGCTCCAGAGGCATTCCGTGTACTTGTTAGACAAGAGCTTCTTCACCATCTGGCTTGGCAGAGATCACACGCACCAGTTTTGTCTTTCATCTACATGACAAGGGGCTTCCCCTCATTCCAAACCAGTGACAACTTAATTCTGTATTCAGACACACTCAAGTCTTTATCTATAGAGACTCTTATCCTATTAGAACATTTCTATTCACACATGTCTTCTTTTTATTCTTCTCTATTTTGTTTTTGTATTATTTCTATTGAGTTTGCTCAGACAATAAAGTCTACATGTTATCACTTTCATCAGAATTGTTCTTCTATCTATATTCACACCGTTTAAGGAAACGATAGTCAACCAATTATCGTTTTTCAACAATAGCATAATTAGAAATGAAAAGTTGACTCACATAGGAGACTTGCTCTAGACATGTTTTTGAAAAGAGACAATAATGCTGATAGCTTTTTGATTTAGTGCATCCTGGGACACACATATTTGCTTTAAATGAGTTCCAAGGAAATTTATGGGTCACAACTAAAGTTTCTTAATAGATTGTAGGGTTTTTATTTATAAACTGGGGAAACAACTACAGTCATCTAACTCCTACCTTGTAACCTATCCTGTGTAATTCATTTCTAAGAAACCTTTTGAAATGTATTTACAGTTAGCTTGAAATGGTGAGGGAAGAAAAAAGAAAAACACTGGGACGCATGGATATGATTTTACTGCGTCCTTTTAGATATTTGTGCGTTAGGGACGCAGGACGCATACCTATTAACATCTCTGTTCAACAATAACATAATTAGAAATGAAAAGTTGACTCACATAGGAGACTTGCTCTAAACATGTTTTTGAAAAGAGATGAATTTTATTGAAAACTCTACCAAAGAAATTGTAATTGTCATTGTTCATGGTGAATGTCTATAACAATTTGATTCTTCTAATTTAACCAGGTGTCATTTCCTCCTTAACTTTTTAAAATGTCACTTCTCTCTCTCT
>CM042171.1:60703505-60768505 GCA_023376005.1 Doryteuthis pealeii | reverse complement strand
AGATGATGAAAATGACATGCTCATTATTCGTTCAAAAACCTGTTTGTTAGAAGAGACAATTCAACAGAAAGAAGAAGAAAAAACTGAATTGTTAAAGGTAAGAAATATTTTTCTTTTTTATTTATTACATTCTTTCTAATTTAATCTTCAAATGATACTTTTCATTAATAAAGCTAAAAAAAAAATTAAGAGCTTTAATCCTCAGTATTTTTTTTTTGGGGGGGGGTAGAAGATGAGGGGAAGGGGGGACTCCAAAAATTACCCTTTTAGTATAAAAGTAGACTGTAAAAAGCATTTTGTCTTCACAATAAATTTAAAAAAAGCTTCGCTAAATACCGAGGTGAAATATCAATTGAATTTAGTTGTTGTGTTGCTATATCCGCTTTTTCCTCTATTTTCAACCACATTTTGTTGAATTTACTCAATCCTTAACTCCTCATATATATATATAAGTAAAGTAAAGTAAAGTCGTCAGGGTGGCCTAAAGTCAGTATCAGCCAATTGTTTCTTTTGGAAGTGAAAAAAAAAAGAGAATAAACGTATCATATAAATATATGCACACATATATATATATGTATTGTATATATATATAAAAGTAAAAAGTAAAGCCGTCGGGGTGGTCTAAAGTCGGTATCAGCCAATCAGCGAGGGAGTCTATCTCCTTTTCACTAGCGCTAGACCAAGGAGATTGTTTTTTGACATCTGAGGTGGAGCGCCACAACTACCATCAGCTCCTTACTTTACCGCACAGATCCCTGTGCTACTCATATGCTGAGTTGGCAAGGACCGGAATCGAACTAGGACCCATATGGTTTCTAGCCGAACGCTTTATCGACTGAGCTAACCCAGTATATATGTCTGTGTGTGTGTATGTGTGTTATATCATAATGTCCAGTTATACCGAGTGGTCGATCATGGGAGTATTATGAGGGGAGTCCTTCATATGAGTCCCACACAGAGTGATCTGTGTGTACTTAAATAGTGGCTAGCACCACCACCACCACTGCTAAGGTACCGGGAAGATGGATCATTCCATTATATCAATGTGTGTGTGTAGATTTCACATATGCTTCAAGATTAACTGGCCAAGAATATATTAAAAAAATGACTTCTAATCACTGTAGTTTTTTTTTCAGACAGGACATGAAATAGACATTGGCTACTTTAAAAATACATTAATAGTAATGTCATTTTTTTTTAAAAGAACAAGAGAAGTAATAATAATGAAATTTATTGTGTACAGTGCTCAAGTGCACTACAACTCATCAAAGTCTCATGTTCAGTACATAGAATAATGTATTAGTTTCAGGAACATGAACAGTTTACAGTAATAATATACATGTATGTGTGCACATGGGAGTATCAGGTAAGGTGGGTGAAAAACTTGAGTGGAATTCTTGTGCATATTGTTCTGATTTGATTATTTTTATTTATTTATTACTAGAAGCAGCTACCCAGCATCACCTGGGTAGAAGGGGAATTTTTTTTTTTAAAGTTAGTCTTGCAGATCCATTATTACTGAATCGTGAGTTGGATCCTCGCATGATGCTCCATTAAAATCCCCACGTAAAAAAGGTCTTGCGTTGATCCAGCCGATCTAAAGAGAGAAAAAAAAATGTCTACTATTTACAATATTAAATGCAAAAACAAATTCTATGCTGTTATCCTTTAAATTTCATTTTTTAATCATCTTCACGATTATATATCAAATCTTCATTATTTTTGCTCAAAAAGCAAGATCTGGTGATAGTGAATGTGTACCTATATTTACTTTGTCGTTAATTGTTTTATTTTCATAGTTTCCTCCGGACATAAATACACACAACTTCCCTTTATTTATGTACTAGAAGTGGCTACCCAGTGTTGCATCAGTAAAGGAGGGATAATAAAAAGTTAGTCTCGCAGATCCATTGATTGTTTTGGTCTTACATAATTGATTTATGATTTAATCATAAACGCCACCAATGACTTTTTATTTTCTTACTATTCAAATCCTAATTTTTAAATATCTTCCCAGATATAAATAAAATCTTCATTATTTTTGTACTAAAAGTACAAAAATAATGAAGATTTTATTTATATCTGGGAAGATATTTAAAAATGAGTTCTGCTGATAGTGAATGTGTATATATATTTACTTTGTCATTAATTGTTTTATTTTCATAGTTTCCTCCAGACAGACATACATACATACATACATACACACCAACTGTCCTTTATATATGTATAGATTTTTTTATTATTTATTTATTTATTTATTTAATTTTTTTTTCAAATTCAGAAACTCAGTGACTGTGACCAGAAATGTTCCAATCTGACCGTAAAACTGTTAAGACAGGAAGGTCAATTGAGATTAGAACAAGAAAGTAAAACTTCACTTTCCGAAGATTTAAAAGGAGCTCAAAGCCAGATTGACGCTTTAGAACATAATGTTGAAGATCTGATCATTGTACAAGATGAATTGACCAATCGAGTGAAAAAATTGTCAGAGGTAAGACTTTTTAATTATTTCTGGATTCTTTGAAAATATTCTAAGATAGAAATATTCATTTTTCGGTCAAAGGCTTCTACATAGTGTCCAATTGTGAAGAAAAAGTGGAAGTGAAAACACCAGATTTTCAATTTTGTACAATATTACATACTGTCGGATTGACAGTATGTAATATTGTAAAAAGTTGAAAATCTGGTGTTTTTTTACAATTTTTACAATATTACATAAGGGTCGGGTTAGCTCAGTCGGTAGAGCGTTCGGCTAGAAACCATGAGGTTCCTAGTTTGATACCGGTCCTCGCCAACTCAGCTTATGAGTAGCACAGGGATCTATGCGGTAAAGTAAGGAGCTGATGGTAGGTGTGGCGCTCCACCTCAGACGCAAAAAACATCTCCTTGGTCTAGCGCTAGTGAAAAGGGGATAGACTCCCTCGCTGTATGGCTCATACCGACATTAGGCCGACCTGACGACTTTTTTGCATAGTGTCCAATTCTATGTTGAGCCTATTGAGCAATAATGAAAAACAATATTGATAAATTGATTGAATTTCAATAATTATTCATCTCAGAAATTCAGTACATAAATTTAAATGCAATTTACAAAACTGTCAGCTGTAAACAATTGGTTTACATTTACGATATTCTATCAATATGAAGAAGAAAATAAATATACTTGCAAGATTTGCAAGGAAAATGTTATTTATCAAGGGAAGTAACTCTAGTGGAATAGAAATAATGAAAACCAATTTGATTGATACAATTATCACGTTTCATTTTGTACAAACTTTATCAGATAAGGATTTGAAAATTTAAAAAAAAATTTTAATGAAAATATTGATTTTGCTAGAAAAGATTCTATAAAATCCAGATGGCTATTTCATTTTTTGATATAAAGAGATTTCATTGATTTCTATAAGTTTTTAATAACTTTAGGGACTGTTGATAGATTTTGAAATTTTTTTTCATAGTACAGTAATTTTGATAATTTTTCTTTTAATGATTTGTAATTGATTTTTTTAAAATTAATTATTTAAATGATTGTTTTTTAAATTTTTTATTTAGGAGAAAAATGAAGTTGAAGGCAAAGTAGTGATTTTGGAATCAGCCAAAAATGATTTGATAGAAAAACTTAAAACTCTTCAGAACCAAGAAGATGAAACACTTGGAAAGAATAAAATTCTTCAAGAAGAAAATGAAATGTATAAGGTAAGTAGTCATATCTTACTAGCAGGACCTGTGGATATACCACACTATGATAATTTAATTATTACAATGTTTAATATGTTTACTTAAGAGTTATTGTCACATATTTCAATTCTATGGACCCCTTTTATACCTATTTTACTCTGGTGGACACCCAAAGCAATTCCCCGCCCTGTCGGCTGGGGCGTTAGAATGCACCGACTGCACCCCTGCAGAGGGGTAAGACTCCCCCAATGGGGCCACCCGTTGGCCGTGGGTGGCGACCCGTGATGCTTAAGGATAGAGCCCAGGTGGATGAGCAGTTCATGACATGCAATACTCCACTTTGGCTCTATCTTGGGCTAGACGGGCGGTCGGAGAGGCCCCCTCCGATCAATCGGCTGGTCACGTCAAGCCCTAGCACCTATATGATTTTCCCAACCCTATTGCCCTTATGGCAAGCCCCAATCCCTTTTCATCATGTGTGCTAGAAGGCGGTGGCTGCGGGTCTACATGTCCTGGGAATGACGTTAAACTCTATCTGATGTGAGGTTCTAGTTTTGGAGGTTAATGTGGAGCACCCCTTCATCACCATTGCTCCCTGGTCCATTATGACCTGGAGTGGTAGTACCTGTTAGGGTCCATCTATGGGTTAAATAGAAAAACGTATTCATAAAAAAATTGTATTATCCATTAAGAATTGATTTATTTCAAAACTTTATTGGCATTTGACCCACTGAGGTTGATATGCCGTAAAACATTCCATGTTTAAAAGTCTTATTTCATTTTTATAATGAAATACTTTCTGCCTTGACTCAAAAAAATATTATATGGTCCCCATTTGCGAAACATTTCTTTAAGCTTTAAGTTTCTTTTCAAGTTCCTTTTTTTTTCCCCTAATCTTTTGTTTTTATAATTTATACTGAGAAAATAATTTAGACTTTATTATTTAATTGATTTTTAAGATATCGATCAATACAACGTTTCATCTGAGTCTCTTTGTCTTTCTAAAATAAAAATGTTAATTTAAAGCAATGGTTCACAACCCTTATTTTTAGCTATGGACCCATTCGATGACCTATTTTACTCTGGTGGACCCTCCACTTCCACCATTCAATATTTTAAAAATCCTATTGTATTTTTCTAATGAAATGCTTTCTACTTGACTAGACTTAAAAAAAATGTTACATGTTCCCCAGTTGCAAACCATTTCTTTAAGTTTCTTTTTAAGTTACTTTTTTTTTCTAATCTTTTGTTTTTATAATTTAGGTAACTAGTTGATTCGTGCGTCCTAGCCTTTTGCCCTAAGAAAAAACTCTAAGTGGTGCCTGCTCAATATGTGAACTGTGCTAGTTATGAACTCTTTAGCTGTTTGAAGGTGTTTTTCCTGACAAGTTAATGCGATATAAAAGCTATTATAAAATATCACTTTCATATCGCATT
The DNA here is from genome assembly GCA_023376005.1 of Doryteuthis pealeii. NCBI lineage: Eukaryota > Metazoa > Mollusca > Cephalopoda > Myopsida > Loliginidae > Doryteuthis > Doryteuthis pealeii. The sequence goes on along the minus strand of CM042171.1, from coordinate 60,763,390 downwards.
AATTTTGGGAAAAACACCTTCAAACAGCTAAAGAATTCATAACTAGCACAGTTCACATACTGAGCAGGCACCATTTAGCGTTTTTGGACCATATGACCTTTAGGTACCCCTTTTTGATCTCGATTAAGAAAGGACATGTTTTTCATTTACACTGTCAATATCCGGTTGTTGTTAGTTAGGGTTAGGTTAGGTTTATAATTTTAAAAAGACTCTAAAAATCGTCTGTTAACAAACAACCGGATTTTGATGGTGTAAATGAAAAACATGTCCTTATGAATCGAGATCGCAAAAGGGTTGCCTAAAGGTCATATAGTCCGCGTTTTTTTAGGGCAGGAGGCTAAGACGCACTAATTCGTTTTTTACCTTAATTGATTTTTAAGATATTGATATTTTTTAAAGCTATTGATTTTTCAATGTTTGATGTGGGTATGTTTTTCTTTTCTAGTCTCAACTTTCAAGTCGGGAACAATCTGTATTTGAAACGCAGAAAGTGACTGAAAAGTTGCGTAGTGCTATGCAAGAAGTTTCCAGTCAAATCCAAGTTCATGAGCAAGAAAATGCGGCCTTACTTAAAAAACTGGAGAAAGAAAAAATGTTATCAGCTTCTAAAAAGGTTTGCCTTTTATTTGTTTTATATACGAGGCTGGGCTGAAATGTTACATAATTCATAGGTAGCTCAAAATGTTCAGCTTAGGGTAGCTTATGAATTGTGTAAGTAGTGTAGTAGAATTTGAATTGAGTTCATTAAAGATTTAAAAACATTAAAACAAGGTTGGACTGAAAAGTTTATAAGCTGACATCACATCTGCTGATGATGATGACTTTTTTTATCAATGAAAATCCAAGCACTGTAACACTGATGGAAGAAGTGTGTAGACCGCAAGTGAGACTGTTGAAAAATAAACCTCATTTGGTCATGTTCCGTGAGGTGGAAGAGCAGAGTCCATGTGGTGTAGTGGTTGATGTACGGAACTGTGACATTGTAGTTATCAAGTTCAAACTCGAGTCACATTATTATATTTACTTTTGGACTAATACCCTTGGGGACTTTCGGAAACATTTATTCACACTCAGAGTTGCTGGGGCATGGAATAAACCACGTGCATTCGTTGTAGGCTGATGAAACACTGCATCTTTCAAAACCTCCATGCTTCTTGTAGTTCGAAAAAACTAGACCTGATATTCCCCCTCCATACACATACGCATGCACACATACATGTATATTATTACTGTACGCTATTCATTTTCCTGACATTAGTACATTATTCTATGTACTCTATGATAATGAAATTTATTGTGTACAGTGCTCAGGTGCACCACAACTCATCAAAGTCTCATGTCTAGTACATAAAATAATGTATTAGTGTCAGGAACATGAACAGTTTACAGTAGTAATATGCATGTATGTGTGCACGTGTGTGCATATGTATGTAGAGAGTGGCATAATGTATAGTGTCGGCGGACTACAGGAAGCATGGAGGCTTTGAAAGACTCAGTGCTTCAGCAGCCTACAACAGACGCAGGCAGTTATTCCATGTCTCTGCAACTCCCACGCCCACGTGTGTTAGAAAGATGGAGATCAAAAAGGTGCTCAAGGTTGCTGTTGTTAAGATGATTAATGACCTTATGAGCATTTACCAGGTCAGTTGCCAGACGCCGAAGTTTCAGCGAATCCATTCCCAGGTCAGTGTGGCCACATCAACGTAAATCACTGCTGACAGTAATACCCAGATCACGTTCACAAGAAGATTCCTTGATATTAGTGTTGTGAAGGGAGTATATGTATGATGGGTTTTTCCTCCCAAAATGCATGGTGGTGCATTTGTCCACAGCCAGCTTCAGTTGCCAGTCAGTGATCCATTGTTGCACGGTGTCCAGATCTGACTGTAATAAAGATCTGCAGCATTCAGGATCTGTCTTTTTTACCTCTACATTAGACTTTGATGAGTTGTGGTGCAGCTAAGCACTGTACGCAATAAATTTCATTATTATTATAAAGGTATGAACTGCCTAATCCCCCCCCAGCTATGGGTTAAATAATATCATTACTGTTCTTCTACAATGTTCGATTGAAACAGATTTGCGTTAATCGCTTCTGCACGCTATCTTTCCTCTCACTATCTTTCCCTACTCTTTCTCTCTCTTGCTATATTTTTTGTATAACATTTCCGTTTTCTTCCATTTCTTTATAATAAAAACTGTATGGTCCATTATTTAGCTGAGGTGACAACATTCCTAAGAAATAATTTGGCGGATAAGCGACACTAGATAATCAGAACTTACATTTTTTGCCTTTCATCTTTGATGATTTGGACGATCTCATGTTTAACCAGAGGGTGTTGCAAGATGATAACGGTTGGAAGATTAAGGAACAAGAGTATTAATATATAGATGATGTCTATTCATTTCTCGCAGTTGCAGATTAAAAAAAAAAAAATTTTTAAGTGGACACTACACCATCATCTTTAGTAGACGGATGGATACAAACATTTCTTTTAATTTTCTTTTAAAGTTTTTTTTTTTTTTTTTTCTTATTTTCTGATGCCTTGTCATATTCTATCATTTTTTTCTTTTCCTTTTTTAGGATGAAGTTGCCAGACTTTCAGAAAAGTTAAGAAATTCTGAAGACAAATTGTGTGCAGCTGAAAGTACTAAACAAATGTTACAAAAAGAATTGTCGGCCTATGAAGTAACACTCAAAAAGATGTCATCAGATTTGGAGGTTAAGGAAATTTTCTTTATTAAAAAAAAATTTAGATAAAAAATTTTTCAATTATGAAATAAAATTTTATTTGTTAAATGTGACTCTTGAATATAATTTTACAAAAAATAAATATGTAAAATACTAAAATTTAAAGATTTAAACGAATTTTGTCTGTAAAAAAGAAAACTGATTAATGTTATATGATCACCGTATAGTTGTTGAAGAAAGTCCGTCAGTATGTTATTGGTGACCAGGGCTTGATGTGACCAACCAATTAATTGACTTCTCAGGAGATCTGAGGAGATTTTCTGTCACTCAGACTCCAGTCAAAGACCAGCAGTTGGTGTGAAAAACTCACAAGGAGTGAAAGTGTTACATAATCTATGCGGTTGCATAAGATTATTGTCAATCCCCTGTAATTCTAAAGGGATGGCCCTTTTCATATCATGGGCGGGACTTTCCATGGAATAGTACAGAAAGCCCACGAAATACGTGAAGTCACATGGGACCTGGTTGGATCCTCAGTTTTCAGTTGGATGTCAGGCAGTGAAGATGTCCTGCCCTAACTGTAACTCACTCTGCATACACGCGCTATGTTAGTCAAATGTTTAGTTAAGGAAATAAAAGCTTAAGAAATAACACAGTTTTGTGGTTGGTAAATGTCCTGGTAACAAGACTGATATAGGAGAAGAAATGAGTTAAGTGCGACTGACCACCAAGACGAAGTCACCAATATGTTAGAAGAGACTGATGAACAGAAGAAGAATAGAATAAGTAAAGAAAAGGGTATACAACAAAAGGATCATTTCAGATTCTCTGAACATATTGGAGTCAGAATGCTGTTGGAGTGACCAGCTAAGTGACCTGAATGAATTTGATATGAAACAGCTGGTATATATGGCACTCAGGAATATTCTATATTTGCATATGGGTGATACCATTCCTTGAGTCCTGATTGGCTGCTGACTGGGGCTATGGTGCTTAGATATATAAACCACCATTCTGTATTATCCTTGTGGAAATGCAAGATCCCTATTTGAGTTACAGCTTGCTTGCTACCTTTGTCTGCCAATTTGATGGTTTCTACAATAGTCTTAATATTCATTGTTTAGTTTACTTTTAATATCTATTTTCTTTTTAGGCATCCAAGGGCGAGTATCTTACTCTGAAAGTGCAGCTCCAACAAACTAAAAAAACGCAGGAAGAAAAAATAGAAGAACTGAAAAAGGTAATTCATTTTTTTTTTTTTTTTTTTATTCTAAGTGCATTTGTATTTCATTTTCTTAATTTCTGATGGTGCTGGTGTCTAAGCAGCAGATACCCCCCTCTCCACACTGCCACTGTGGTCCAAAGATTAAAATCATTTTGCTAAAATTTGCAATTAAGTCCAAAACTGACCCATCTTTTACCCACATTCTGCCTGTCATTTTCCCCCCTTTCTATATATATCTTGATTAACTACTCTTTACATATATGTTAGTCTTCTCTGTGAGTATAAAGAGAGAGATTGGAGAGTGTGAGAGTTAGATTTACCTTCACACTTTATTTGTATGTTATACAAAAGCCAGCCGTTGTCTGTTGAAAATTAACATACAAATAAAGTGGGAAGGTAAATCTCTCTCTCATACTCTCCAATCTCTCTCTTTACACTCACAGAGAAAACTAACATATATAACGAGTAGTTAATCAAGATAGATATGCAGAGAGGGGAAAATGACAGGCAGAATGTGAAGTAAGAGACGGGTGAGTTTTTGACTTTATAGCAAATTACAACTAATTAGAACCAAATAAAATGGAATTTTTTTTTCAAACATAACTTATTTACATTTTGGGATGCAGTTTGTGTCATTAAACTAAATAGGAAAAAAGTCTTTAGCAAACAATCATTGATTCACTCAGCTTTAGTATAATAAGAGATATTTCTTGGGGGGGGGTAAACATTTAAAAAAAAAAAAAAATTTCCCTTTTGCTGGATAAAAAGATTTTTATAATTTTGGTAAGACTATTTTTTTTAATGTTTTTTTTGTTTGTTTTTTTTAAGCAAGATTTTATTGGATATTTAATGAATTTTTTTTTTTATATTTCGGTTTTTTTTTTTTTTTTTTTTTTTTTCCTTTTAATTTTTGTTTTAAGCAAGATTTTCTTAGATATTTCATGAATTATAAAATTTGTGTATTTGATTGTTATTTTCAGGAAAATGAATGCTTGAAGAAAGAAACAAGTAATTCTGTTCAACCACAATCAATTCATTTCTTGCAAGTAGCACATGAGGCTTTAAGACAAAGATTAACAAGCACTATGAAACAAAACACGGAACTTTCTGCACAAAAAGAGGAACTCACCAAAAAAATGGTAAGTATTTTATCTCAACTATTATCTTCATTGAAAATCATATCTTATGTCTTATATATTAATAATGGAGATTTGGTCTCTATTTGTCTGTAACCAAAACTATGTCACTGCTTACATCACATTACCCAAAATCACCAATACAAAGAATAAAGAACAAGCTTATTTGAATTAATTTGAATTTCAATGTGAGAAACTTGATTTTATAAATAAAAGTTGTTATTTTTACTCTTGCCCCCCCCCCTTTTTTTTTCAGTAACAAAATGTTAACTAAAAAGTTTACAAATAAATAAATATCTACGATTTTGTGTAAAATGTATGTGTAAAATATTCAAAATAATTATTTGATTAATAATTAATAGATGTATACAACATTTTATTTGAGGGGCACAGAACTAAGTTTCCATTTTAATTTTTTTTTTTTTGTTGTTGGTTTTTTTTTTACTCCTTTTAATAAATTTGATAATTTTACTTACTTATGAATTACTCTAACACTGAATTTTAACCCGGGCAATATCTTTCAAAAATAAATCTTTACACCACATTCAAATAACTTAGTCTGCCCTACTATTTGCCTATAGCTGGACAGTTAGTACTATTTGAAATTCAAACAGCCTCGATTTGAACTCAGCTCAACAGGTCCATTTCCTACAATAATAATCCTTACACCATGTGCCACATATATATATATATATATATATATATATATATAAAAACTTGGAAGCGCATGGTGTAATGGTTAAAGTCATGGGAAATGGGCTTGTCGCCCCGAGTTCATATCCTGGATGTGTTAATTGCATTTCACTTAGCGCTAATACCCTTGGGAAAGGTATGAATCCTACCATCCCTCCAACTATGGATAAAATAGTAGGGCAGACTAGACTCTTTAACCTTGGTTAGGCAACTGGTCTAGGAGAAGGAAAACTCTGAATTCAAACCTGTCGAACTCCGCTTAAGAAATTGACCTTGTGTCACATCCTGCTCATGCGGAGGGGTTGGTATATATATATAAAAAACTCACAAAACAATATTAAAAGCAGTGTAAACCATTTTTTTTCATTAAAGTCTTTAAATGGACAAAATGAGGAAATTGTTGCAAAATGCTAAGAACAATTTATTGTTTAGAAATAAAAATGAATTCTTCTTTCTGTAATTTTTTTCTTTTGTTTTCCCTTTCTTTTGTAGATGGCTGTCAGTGTGCAGAATCAGGAACTTCTCAATGAACGTAAAGAATGGCAACTTAGAGTGACTAAATGTTCTGAAGAATATAAAAAGATTTATGCTGAAAATAAAAAGCACATCAAAAAGTTGGCAAAACTAAGTAAGTTTCAATTTCCCTTGGGTTATTTCCTATAAGTCTAACATAAACAAAGGGGAACCACTCTTGACTGATGAATTATTTATTTATTTATTTATTCATCTACTAGGAAAAAAAGAAGACGGGTTTAGGGTTTAGGGTTAGTTTAATGGGAAAATAAATAAATAATTTATCAGTCAAGAATGGTTCCCCATTGTTTATTTTAGACTTATAGGAAATAACCGTCCCTTGAGATTTGGATCTCTTATAACTAGTGTTTTTTTTTTCTATTTGAAATATTTTGGACTACCCTTCGATAGAAAGAATTTCCAATTGGGCAGTTTTTTCAATACTAAACTGTTTAGTTCTCGGCATTTTAACGGTTTCTGAAAATTAATTTTAATCACACATTAATCGAGATGGAATCTACCAATTTGTAAATTCCTAATCTACATGAAATGAGATTGCAACAAAATTTCTAAAACTCATGCAAATAAATTTATAATGCTTGTAGAAAAATTTGTTTTAATTTTATATAAGGATTTGCATGTACACATGTTAATTCATTTATCCAAATATGGAAAATAAGCCTTTCTTATGAAGATAGAGAAACAATTCAGGGTGGTCCCAAACTTTTGGTTGGTGTGTGTGTGTTTTTATAAAAGTAAAGTTATCAGGGTGGCCTAAAGTCGGTATCAGCCAGACAGTGATGGAGTCTATCCCCTTTTCACTAGCGCTAGACCAAGGAGATTGTTTTTGCTTCTGAGGTGGAGCGCCACACCTACCATCAGCTCCTTACTTTACTGCACAGATCCCTGTGCTACTCATACGTTGAGTTAGTGAGAGCCGGTATCAAACCAGGAACCTTTTGGTTCCTTGGCAGAACCTCTACCGACTGAGCTAAACCAACCCTATATATATATATATATATGTGTGTGTGTGTGTGTGTGTGTATTTGGGCAGCATTTTTTCATTCATGCACATTGAATTAAACAAAAGACACATCTCCTGTTTAACAATTTTATTTGTGATCTTTTCAAGTTTTCTGGCCAACTTTTTAATATTTAGGTGGAATTCGTGGATTAGTCCACCAAAGTTCATGTCCTGAGTACTTTCAGCACTTCGAAGTGCCATCATATATATAATGTTATATATCCTACTTATGAACATTAATTGGTATGTCCCAATCCACATAAATATGGGAGTATTATGCTGACTAAGTAGTCTTATACCATATATATATAGATCTTTCACTTTCATCATTTTTTTAAGATTATAAAGAGCATTAGTCATTAACAATAATAAGAATTGTGTTAGAAAACGATACTTCATTTCAAAACTGGAAATAATTCTCTGATAATCTTCTAAGATGACTGACATTAGAAGATTATTTTTGTTTCCCTTAGTTATCTCCCCTTACTAGATGACACTTCATCCGTGATGAATTTTTGAAAGGGAAATTAAAATTGATTTTGATAATTATGATAAAAGAAAGTGTAATTCATTTTGAGAAGTAATTGTAATGTTTGTTCTTTTTTTTATCTTTCTCTCTCTCTCTCCAGAGAATTCCATGTATACACCCGCAGGTGATAATTCTGAAAGTTCACAGAGTCCTACAGAAGGAGGTAGCCCAAGCTCACGTAGGAGTAGCACCCGGACATTGAATATGGAAGAAATGAACCAAGATTTAAAGTACAAGGAAGAGAAATATGAGAATGAGGTAAAAACCAAAAAGAGCCAATCCGCATTTGGAGCAAAAAATACTTTTATAGAATCTGCAAAAATTTCCAGTTAGTTTAGATTATTGTAAAATTGTAATAATTACCAGATTATAAGTTGATATTCAACATGAGATCTTTATATATATATATATATATATATATTGTTACGTTCGCCTATCGTTTCAAACGTTTACAACGCTGTTCTATCAGAGACCAAAGAAAAGTGAAAGGTGCTCATGCAAAAATTGGCAAAGAACAACAAGACATAATACATATTTTAAGACATTTTATTCAGCAATCAGTTGAGAGGAGAGAAAAAAGGTGGAAAGTTCATAAGCCTGTATGTGTTTATAGATATCCGTAATGGAGATATTCATCAGGACGATTCGAACCCACATATAACTTGCATGAAATATAAAAGAGACAGTCTATAGGAAGCTTCCATGAATGGAATATGGTACTTATCTTTGATGTAGCTGATTCAATTCCGTGTAACTGTATCCCGTAATTATCCTTCATTCGTTATGAAATTTCTCTCCTCATCACAGATACAAAGTTTTTCTTCTATATCTCCGGGATATGCTTTACCAACTGCCCTCAGCTGGCTCTGGGGTTAAACTGTGTTAGTCGTGGTAATTCCCCCCCCCTTGCCCCCAAAAGGTGATGATGCCCATTTTTGTCTATTGCTTTGCCTTCCTCTTTCTTTTTGATGTCCACATGACATTGCTGACAATTGATTATACATAACAATATATATATATATAATCTTTCACTTTCACATTAATGGCTATGCCCCAATCCTCATAAATACGGGTGTATTATACTGACTGAGTAGTCTTATACCACTAGCAGTCGTTTATCTTCTTCACGCTGCTGGCAAGTATTGTTTTTTGTTAATGTTATATAGCCTACCTATGAACATTAATGGATATGTCCCAATCCTCATAAATATGAGCGTATTATGCTGACTGAGTAGTCTTATACCACTAGCAGTGGTTTACCTTTCTTGACACTGCTGACGAATATAGTATTTTGTTAATGTTATAAAAATTCCATTTCATTTCCAACATCCGTTTTGGTTATTTCTTATTTAGTAACTTTCATTAGGTTACAACAAAAACCCAGCATCATTTATACAATTTTCAAATATTTCTTACTCTATTCGACTTTACTGATTTTAAAAATTTAGAAACAAATTTTCATCTTTTAAAATGTTTTTTTCTATTCTATTCACAGGAGAGAAACTTGCACCAAGCAAAAGTACCCACTGTTCGTGGGGCCACCATCAGCCATCCTGATACAAATATTTTGGAGCATTCCCCCTTGTTATATGGAAATCCTTATGCAAACAACGGTCCAATAAACGAATTCAAACCAGCAGTTACTCTTAAGTATCCCTACCCCTTACCCAAATCGTTGGCAACTACAAAGTCTTTTGACTCTATTACAACTGATGGTTTGTCCAATAACCCAAACCAGAAATTACCACGCCCTATTGAACCCACAGTTTTGCCTTCTGCTAAAGCCGCAGCTTTGAAAGCCGTCTGCTCACCTAATTGTGGTAAGTTGGTCACAATTCTAATTATTTTATTAAAAGCAAAACAAATGAAATACAATCTTATTAAGTTTATTATTATAATAAATTATAAATTATAATATATTAAATACAATCTTATTAAGTTATAATATATTAAAATATTATAAATTATAATATATTAAATATAATATTAATTATAATATATTAAATATAATAATATATTAAATATTATAAATTATAATATATTAAATACAATCTTATTAAATTATAATATATTAAATACAATCTTATTAAGTTTATTATTATATACAACATGGTGGAGGGTCAGTATTGAACCCGGAACCTTGTGGTTCCTAGGCGGATACTTTAATGACTTACTCTTAAATTGTTTTTCATTGATACTAGCAAAATAAAAAACACCCTCCAGGCGATGTAAAAATAAATTTTGGAAACATATGGGTGGGAATAAAAAATTCAATGTCAGTGAGTTTGTACCCTAAGTAAGTAAAATCATCAAATTCATTAAAGGATTAAAAAATAAAACAATTTGAAATGTAAACTTTAGATATGTATTAAAATAAAACAAACTATATATAGATATATAATACCAGTTATGTATTTATTAAAACTTGTTTTAATGAGGACTGTCTAATGTTGCATGTTCAAATTTTGAGTGTATTTATTCTATGTTATGATAATTTTGGGTAATGTGACGTAAGCAGTGACATAGTTTTTGTTACAGACAAAAACCGGAAGTGAATCTCCATTATTAATAGACTAGCAAATATATGCACATTCCTCTGGGTGCAAGTATTTAAGTTTGAATGTAATAGAATATTATATTAAATTAGAAAGGCTAATGAAACTAAATAAGAATGCAGATAAAAAGATTTGTAACAGAGTGGGGTGTATAATAAAAAAAAGTTAATAGTACAAAAGACTCAATGCAGAGCTTGATCTCTAAATGTCAAATGCTTCTAAAGTATTTGGCCGAGTCTAGTTCAACAGAGACATCTCCTTGTGCAGTATATCGTGCCATAGTTCTCTCAACCCTCCTGTACGGTATACAAAGAGGATGCCCATAGACTACATGTCTACATGATGTATCACTTGTATATTAAATGTCAAGTAGTGGACTCCCAGGTATGCACAACATACTTGTCCAACGCAACCTGAGATGAGTTGGCCATTTAAAACAAACTTGGGGATGACAGACTGCCAAAGCAGAATCTGTACTCTCAATTCCAAGTGCAAGTATTTAAGTTTGAATGTAATAGAATATTATATTAAATTAGAAAGGCTAATGAAACTAAATAAGAACGCAGATAAAACGATTTGAAACAGAGCGAGTTGTATAATAAAAAATAGAACAACTGAAACTTACTCTTCCATCACTCCTGTCTTTCATTGCTAAAATTTCCTAATTTAACTATTTAGTTAAAATAGGAAGTAAAGAATAAAATTATAGTTATTCTACTTGTTAATCAATTTCTTTTAAGATTTATCCCCAAGATTGTTTGCTCGTATTCCTTAAGATAAAACCAATCTAAAGGGATATGATAATATAACAGTGATGCTGATAGCTTTTTGATTTAGTGCATCCTGGGATGCACATATTTGCTTTGAATGAGTCCCTAGGAAATTTGATGGGTCCCATCTAAAGTTTCTTAATCGATTATAGGGTTTTTATTTATGATCTGGGGAAACAACTAAAGCTGTCTAACTCCTACCTTGTAACCTATCCTGTGTAATTAATTTCTAAGAAACTATTGAAATGTATTTACAGTTAGCTTGAAATGGTGAGGGAAGAAAAAAGAAAAACACTGGGACACATGGTTATGATTTTGCTGCGTCCTTTTAGATTTTCTTGTGTGTCAGTGATGCAAGATGTATACTTTTTAGCATCTCTGTTTATATATATATATATGTATCTCATCATAAAATATAAAATCAATTTTGTCCCTATGCTGATGTGCCAGTGATATTTGTTCTTGTTTTGTTTTTCCAGAAAAACCATCATCTGATGCTCATCTTCGATTCTTTGATAGTGATGAAGCAACAGCACCTGATATAACTATTAATACGGATGGAGAACAGTAAGTAACAAAAAAAAGTTTATATGATTTATAGTTTCTGTTTAAATGTTTAATTTATTAGGATTATTGTTGCATATTGGTTCAAAATGGGTTTTGGTGTGTGGTATAGAGAGAGGAAGTGAAAAAAGGAGGGATGGGTTTAATTTGTGGGGTTTGATATTTTAATGGGGTCAGTTTATTGCCTTTCAAGAAATTTGATAGTCAGGATGTAAGTCAGTGTGTGATGACTACTGTCAGTGAAGGTTTGTGAACCATGAGGATTGGAATATTTTTGTTTGAATATATTTTAGAGAATTTTTTTTATTACGTTTTTGATTTTGATTTTATTCTCTTGAGCTATGATTTTTGCAATAGCTGTATCTAAGTTGAAGAACCCTGGCCTCTGCTTCACTACTCTGCAGTTTGCAATGAGTGCAGATTCACATAGACAGCACAGGCTCTTATTATGTATGGGTTTGAGCAATGATGTGTGGCTGAAGTTGAATGTGTGATTGAAGTTTGTTATGTGTTTAAAAGGGCATTTTGGGTGTCATTTGTCTTTATTGATCTTTTAGGTTCATAGATACGCTTGTCAAGTTTTTTTGTTTTATTCATTAATCTCAACTCTTATATTTTCAGATTTTTTGAGGCTCTTGGAGACGAAATGAGAATTTGTCCCCGGTGTAACGATACTTTTGCATCGGATGTGAGTGACAGTGATTTCTCTGAACATATAGCAAGTCATTTTGGCCGTGTCTGTCCTGTATGTAAGAAGATAACGGATGATGAAATGACCCAAGAGATGTTTGAACATCATGTTAATCTCTGCCTCAAATGTGAAAATCCTGATCAGTAAAAGAAAAAAGAAAAATCACTTTGATATTTCAGAATAAATTCTCTCTACTCTCTTAACAAACAAGTCTGCTTCAAAAAGAAAATTTGGTTATAATATTTACTCTAGGTTAAAAACACAGTAAGTGTAACCCAAGCCCAAACTTTTTTTTTTTTTTTTAGACCTTATTTTTCTGATGCAAGTATCATTGGGGAATGTCAAAAGTTTTGGTAATGTTTACCAAACCTTTTCTTGTTCTCTGAATTTTTGAGATGAGGCTTGATAATTTGTATTATTTTGATTCTTCGGACTGTTGTCCTTATCTTTATTGTTATCTGCACAACGTTTTGGCCGATGTGCCCTCCTGCCTTCTTCAGGTATTTCTTGTTGGACTCAGGAGCCTTCATGTCGTAAACTCATTCATGTCGTAAACATAAAGGCTCCTGAGTTTGACAAGATGGTTTCTGACAAGAAAAACCTGAAGAAGGCAGGAGGGCATATTGGCCGAAACGTTGTGCAGATAACAATAAAGATGAGGACAATAGTCTGAATAATCAAAATAATACAAACCTTTTCTCGTTCCCCAATGATACCTGCATTAGAAAAAACAAGGTTTTAAAAAATTTGTGTTCAGGTTACCCTTACCACGTTTTTAACTTTGATTAATTAAAATGTTTTTTTGTTTGTTTTTTTTTTTTTTTTAGTTTTTGTTTTTTTTTCTTAAGTATATGCAAATGTATATTTTTTTGTATCTACAACATAATATATCATTATTTTATTCTTTGCAAATTTTTTAATTTCTTAAAATTTTATGCATTTAGGATTGGGGTCACTTTTGATAAGAATTAACAAAAAAAAGTTGAAATTTTAAAGAATTTTATCAAACGATTTGGCTTTTTACCCTTGACTTTATTTTGTGAATAAATCTTTCCAATCAAAACAAATCCTAAATTACATTGTAAGTACAAAAACAAAATACATAGCTTATTAGAATACAAATTTGTATAAAAAATAAAGTCAGTCCTAGAGGTCTTCCTAAGCATTCCTCATTATTCTTGTTTAAACATAATATGCTAATGAAGGTATATATATATATATATATATATATTATATATATATATATAGTTTACTATTATCAAATCCTCCCACTCCACCAAATTAGCTGCTATTTTTGCTAAAGAGTGACACTTGGCTTTTTAAAGATTCCAAGATTTCTTCTTCCAATTTTATGTTAAACTAATCCCACTAAAATATTATTGAGACTAATCCATAGAATTTGAGTTCTGTATTCCAATATTTTAATCCTTGAGTTGTATTCATATTGATAATAATTCTAGCGCTTCTGTACTCTTGGTCTCTAGCTAATTTATGGTCCCGTTTTTTTTTCTTGTTTAACAGGTTAGTTTAGTGGGAAAATAAATAAATAATTTGGGTTCTGTTTTTTTTTTCTGGGTCACCCGTAATATCATGTTACTCAACTAGGAAATAACCCAATTATTAAAAAAAGGAAAAATTGATTTCCACGCTGAACTTAGAATTTCTTCTCTTTAAAAATAAAACAATAAAAATCAGTTGAATGTTTGATTAACTTGTTATTATTATTATCATCATTAACTCTTTTTTTATTTTATTTTTTTGAAGAGTTCAAATTAAAAGGGACACAAATACTTTTTTTTAAAAGCTCACTAGATTCTTGTAGTTTCTAAAGATATTTATGATCAGGTTTTTTTTATCAGATTGCAAAGAAAAAAAATAATAATATCATTTTATCTTTTTTATAGACATTAGAATTTAATAAAATAATATTTTCAAACGTTTATTTTAATTTTTAAATTTTAATGGATTTGTATTTTTAAACTAATTTAATTCATTACAATTGTTCAAGTGCTAAGTTTTTAAATTTGATTCTAGTTTAAAATTTATTAATGCAAGATTTCTTTCTAACTTGATCCCCAAAATTTGTGATCTCTGTTTGCTATGAATACATAGTTTCCTTTATTTGTGTGAATTTTTGAGATGAGGCTTGATAATTTGTATTATTTAGATTTTTTAGACTGTTATCCTCATCTTTATTGTTATATACACAATGTTTTGGTCAATGTGTGTCTTGTCATAATTGGGAGCCTTCATGGAACTTTGAATTGAACCCTTTATTTAATCCATTGGGGCGGATTATTCTCATTCCGCTAACCATGATTGGAGGGCACATTCACTGAAACATTGTGTATATAACAATAAAGATGAGGACAACAGTCCGAAAAATGTAAATAATACATACTAGTTTCCTTTGTTTCAAAATAAGACATGAAACTACTTTTGTTTATATATATATATATATATATATATATATATATATATATAGACATCATAAAAATAAGACATAAATATATATATATAATATATATATATATATATATATATATATATATATATATATATATATATATATATATATATATATAGAGAGAGAGAGAGAGAGAAATAGTTTCATGTCTTATTTTGAAACAAAGGAAACTATATATATATATATATATATATATATACACACACACACACACATATATATATGTGTATGTGTATATTTTTTTTCTTTACTTTTATTTTTAAGGGCCAAGAAAATAAAATTTTCTGTTATGTCACAAGATTTAACAGAATATGTTATTTCTTTTTTTTACTGGATTTTCTTTTCTTTTCAAGGAAAATGTTTATAAAACTGGTAATATCTCAAGATTTTGAAAAAAATGTGATTCAGTAATAAAATTGATGGTTCTATTAAGTATAATAATCTTTTCTTAAGATTTTTATACAACTTTTTCATACTATTCAGTGGTTTATCTGGGTTTTTTTTATTTTTTATTATTTTTTTTTATTCTATGATCCTTTTGTAAATCTGGGGACCAAGAACTGTTTTCAGAAAATATCATTAAAACATCAGCAAAATTAGATTTTCTGCAGACCACACCCACCCCACACCCACCCCACACATTTTTTCAGGCCGCCAAAACATTGAATAGAATAAGAGTATCATTAAAACAAAAATTTTTTAAAAAATTGAATATGTGTAAAAGTCTTATGAAATTTGAATTATGTTAGTGTAAATGCAAATGGTGCCTGAAAAATATACAAATAAGGGTAATCTGAACATTAGCTACATAAATGAGAATAACCTCACCTTGTTTCTTTCACAGTAATAATTAAGTTCATTTCAAATGATGCACAAGCACAATTAAGAACACATTTTATGATATTTTTGTGTTTAAAACGTGCAGTTGTATTGATTCAAACAAATTCGTATTTTCAGTGAAATGAAAATGGTCGACCAAAACATAAGGCTTCCTCAAAGTGAAAGAAACTAGGGGAGGTTACTCTCATTTATGTAGCTAATTACCCGGATAAGTTACTGGTAAAATTGTTTACAAAATAAATAATATTTGTCCAAATGAATGAATGGTTATTTTTTATTATTAACACCTGAATTTTATAAATAAAATCCAGTAGAGTGTACTTCCTTTTTGGTTTTTATAAAATAATCTATGTAAATAATTTAAGTACTCCTTAATACTCCTCGTCAATATTGATACAAACTCTGTATAACCACTGATAATTCAATCCACAAATTCAAGTTTATACAACAAAGTGCGGTAGAAATACTTCCCACATTTTAAAACAGTCATCTGTGTAGTTGTTGTGGCCTTGTTAGGGACCAGAATAAAAGACACAAGAGAGGAAATGAGTTAAACAAATATATTAACAAAGAACAGTAGTACAAACATATACAAATGAGAAGGTTAACCGCGAGGCGGTTGATCAACTCTCTGAGCAGACTGCTGGAATATTGGCTTTCGCCTAAGAGCAGTACCTGCTGCTATTTATAGTTGGAAGAGTTCATGCGTGCGTGGTAAATTACCATAACAGTAGTTGGAAGTGAACATAGGCAAGTGGTAGTGGTAGCTCCATCTAGCTATTATCTTAGCATTTTTTTTTTTTTTTTTTTTTTTCAGATACAATCGTGACTTGGACTGATATAGACTGTGTATTTACTGTCAAAAAGTGTTTTAAGATGGGTAAATTTGTAATTGCCACACAAAGAACTTTTTGTAGCTCATTTCATGCTACATCAGAATGATGCTGTTCCCGGTAGAATTTTCAATACATAGCCGTACTGATTTTCTATCCTGAACAGCATTATTCTAATTATAATATGAAATGAGCACAAAAAGCTCTCTGTGTAACAACTACAGATTTACTTGTCTTTAACATTTCAACAGCAATCATATGGTGTGCACTCATGGGATATAAAAATCACATGGTGTGCAGATGGTGTGCACTCTTGCAAACCATAGATAGTAAATGATCATATCTGCAAAAAAAATAAATAAACAAATAAATATTAGTTAGATTGAGCTACCATCGCCCCTTGCCTAAATTCACTTGTACCACATCGGTGACACCATTACTCCCAGGTCCACTCTGGCCCGGAGTGGTAGTACCTGTTAGGGTCCCATCTATGGGTTAAATAGAAAAATGTGTTTACAAAAAAAATTGTGTTGAGAAAATTTTCTTCCAAGCTATCGCTACGAATCTTTCAAAACTTTGCCGGTATTAAATGACCCACCGTGGTTGATATGCCATAAAACAAAACAAACGAAACAAAACATCAGTGACAGCTTTTAAAATAAATTAAAAAAAAAAAAGATATTAGTTAGATGGAGCTACTATTACCACTTGCCTAAGTTGATTTGTATCACATTTGGTGATGCTTTAAAATGTGTGAGGGGTATTTCTAGTGCACCCTCCTCCTCTATTAAAAGGATCTGATGTGGATTGTTTTTGTTTGTTTTGTCTTATGAATAAAAAGGTTTGCAAGAAATATTTATAATTTTTTTCAAAGTTGTATCGACCTAATACAAATAAAATTCATGGTTATTTCTTATAACTCCAACATAAACAAAGGGGAACCACTCTTGACTGATAAATTATTTTCCCATTAAACTAACCCTAAACCCTAACCCTAACTTCTTTTTTCTAGTAGATCAATCTATCTATCTATGCATATATAAAGGGCAGTTGCGTGAATCTGTGCGTCTGGAGGAAACTTCAAAAATAAAACAATTAACGACAAAGTAAATATATACACACATTAAATATCACCAGGGCTTGGTTTTTGAGCAAAAATAATAGAGATTTGATTTATATTTGTGAAGATAATTAAAAAATAAAATTTAAATGATAACAGCATGGATTTTTTTTCATTTAATATTCTAGATAGTAGACATTAACATTTTTTTTCAGAGTAGCTGGATCAATGCAAGGTCTTTTTTTTTTTTTTTACATAGGGATTTAAATGGGGCATCCCACGAGGATTCAACTCACCATTCAGTAATAATGGATCTGCGGTACTAACTTTTAAAAAATCCCCCTTTATCCAGGCGATGCCGGGTAACCACTGCTAGTAAATAAATAAATAATTTATCAGTCAAGAGTGGATCCCCTTTGTTTATGTTAGACTTATAGGAAATAACCCCAAAAAAAAGGGGCTTCATTGGAGACATTTTGTTTTATAACCTGTGTGACTTGTTCATTTGATTTTTTTTTTTCTCTTAATTCAAATGAATTTTGTATTTGTCAATTCAGTTGCTTTTTTTCAAACTGCCATTGTAAGAAATGATAAGAAAAAACTTGGTGATTGTTTTTTATTTATTTTTGAATCTATTACCCAAAAGTCTACTCACCCCCCACCCCCACCCTAATCAACTTTTTATCCACTTACACTTCTGTGATTTCACCTTTTTGTA
Organism: Doryteuthis pealeii; assembly: GCA_023376005.1. Lineage (NCBI taxonomy): Eukaryota > Metazoa > Mollusca > Cephalopoda > Myopsida > Loliginidae > Doryteuthis > Doryteuthis pealeii. Next base: position 60,745,080 of record CM042171.1, on the reverse strand, counting down.
GATCAACAAAAACTTGATGGCTTGTCTTTATCAATAAATATATTTCTTTATAGATTCTTCTTTACAAGAAACTATTTATCTAAAATCCCAATCAGAACAAAAAAAAAAAAGAAAGTGCTTATTTGTTTCCATAGAAAAACACAAACACAAAATGATACTTCTTTCCTTTTCCTCTAAAATAAAATGATTTTGTTTCTGGCTTTGTTGCTATCAAATTTCTGTAACCAATGAGAAATTATTATCCAGATTTGAATTTCAAGAAATAAATAAAATTACTTTCAAATGTTTGTTATTCTCACTCGTGTTTGTTCTTTTTCTTTCTTTCTTTTTTTTTTCTTTCTTTCTTTTCTTTTTTCTTTCTTTTCTTTTTTCTTTCTTTTCTTTTTTCTTTCTTTTTCATTATATCTTGAAAATAAGATTCATTTAAATTAGTTGACCTTGACACCATTAAGCACCCCAGGTGAGACCTAGATTCAAAAGGACATGTTTTACTTTTCACCATTAAAATCCGGTTGTTTGTTAACAGATGATTTTTAGATGCACTTTTTTAAAATTATAAAACTATAAACGAAAGACACGTTTTTATATTAAAGACACTTTTTTTTTTACTTATTTCATGTTTTTGTTAATTCAATAGCAATTCTTTTTTAATTATAAAACTTTTAACATTAGACACGTTTAACACAGGAATAGTTAAAGCTATAAAAAGTATATTATAAGGTTATAATAATAACAGCTAACCCTAACCCCTAACCCTAACTCCAACCCAAGCAAAATCTTTTTTTAAATAAATACTTTTTAATATCAACTATCCGTAGAGGCACATGGAAAATAAATAAACATGTCTTTCGTTTTAAGTTTTATTTAAAAATGAATAACAATATTAGTTTATTTTTAGTGCAAAATTATTTTTTTCACATAGGCTAACAACAACAACAACAACAACATGAAATAACTAATTTTTTTTTCCTTAAAATCCAAAACTATTTTAGTATAAAAATGTTAATGGTTTTTATCGGCTAGCTCTTTTGTTTACTAACGAGCAGTGAAAAGTATTGAAGTCAGTTAGCCTACTGTTGGTTTTAATAACAGCAGCTAAGTACAACTGAAGCAGTGTCCAAGCAAGGCCCTCTAAGATATACAACAGGCCTATCCACTGAACTCCAACTCACGTGTGACATCAGTATAAGTAGTCCCAAGGAAGAAGGCGCCGGCCGATTCATTACCTTCTAAATGTCCGCGAGTTCACCGAAGTGTTTTTAAATATTCAAAGACTTTTTCTTTTAAATATTCAATTAATTAATTTTATTTTATAAACAAAAATGCCTTTTTAAGTATTTGGTCCCTTTTTTAATGGAATTTATATAGATGCCACACAGTTTAGTGTTTGTTTTTTCGTTTACAAAAGAGAAAGAATTATATGAAAAATGGATCTATACTATGAAGACAAAACTTTTAAAAAAATAGTAGGTAAGTTATTTTTTTGTATTAAAACTAAGTAAATTTGATTGAAACTTTAATAATTAAAATATTTTCAAGTCTTTGTAATTCACAAAATTGTGTTTAAGATAATGAACGCGCTGTCTTATAAAGATAAAATGTTTTTACATTTATAAGACAGCGTGTTTAAAACTCATATTTAAAAAATAAACTTAGTTTATTTTTTAAATGAATTAATATCGAGAATTTCTTTATAGTTTATTAAACTATAAAGAAATTCTCGATATTAATTCATTAAATTCCTAAAGAAATATTTTTTATAAACACTAGCAAATATATGCACCCTCCGGGTGCAAGTATTTAAGCTTTAATATAATAAAATATCATATCAATTTAGAAAGGCTAATGAAACTGAATAAGAATGCAGATAAAAAGATTTGGAACAGAGGGGGTATGATTGAAAAATAGAACAACTTTGAAACCAACTCTTCCATCATTTTCCATTACTCCCGTCTTTCAGTGGTAAATTTTCCTAATTTAACTCTTTACTTTAAATAGGAAGTAAAGAATAAAATTATAGTTATTTCTTCTTGTTAATGGATTTCTTTTAAGATTTATCCCTGAGATTTTTGATCATATTCAATAAGATAAAACCAAAAAATTAGAAATCAATAATACTAAGCATATATTTATTAAAATCAAATTTTTAAGATCAATATGTAAATTAGCCTTCCCGTTCACACTGTAAACCGCTATTTTGTTGTATATATAAATACAATTGCATGTTATTAGTATGTAGATATGGTCAACAGTCTTAATTATGTAAAACAATTTTATTAATGAATGAAGTTTAAATTAAAAATAAAATCATGGAGAATGTGATGTAAATAACTAAAAGGAATTGTGACTTGTATAGTAATATAGTTTCGGTTACAGACAGACAAACACACAATCTCCATTATAATAAGATAAAAAAATAATTCTGATATTCATAACAATATTTTTGAATAGTTTTATTCATAAATAAATGAGTCTTTAAAATAAAATTGACCCCAATTGTTTTGATTACTCTTAAAAGCGAGAAAATTAATATTTGTCTGATGTCTAATAAGCACAGGTTATTTTTTTTATTATTTGAATGAATTTATATCGATAAATTCATTCAAATAAGAAAGGGGATATTATTGTTATTGTGCTAAACTTGCAAATTGTCGTCAAAATTAAAACAGAAAATTTTGACGACGATTTGCAACACATCAAACTAAATTTTGAAATTAAAATTAGTTTTAAAAATCCGATTCAAAATACTTGACTTTTTTTTTGGTAATTGTTTTCATTTATTTAACGAATCTTGAATATTTTCTGAACTAAAATATTTATGTGCAGTTTAGAAAAAAATAACTACTAACCCCAGAACCTGACTTACCAAAAATAAAGTCAAGTAAGAAAAAAAAATAATAACGATGAAATAAAAAAAGTAAATAAATAAATTGAAAAAATAGAAAAATTTTTTTTTATTTATGAATAAAACAATTACTAACCTGACTTACCAAAAAAAAAGTCAAGTATTTTGAATTGGATTTTTTAGATTTTAATTTCAAAATTTAGTTTGATTTGTTGCAAATCGTCCTCAAAATTTTCTGTTTTAATTTTGACGACGATTTGCAAGTTTGCCTATTATTATTATTATCATCATCATCATTATTATTATTACTATTATTATTATTATTATTATTATTATTACTACTATTATTATTATTATTATTATTACTATTACTATTATTATTATTACTATTACTATTATTATTATTATTATGGTTTTGTTGTTGTTATTATTATTGTTATTGTTAACATTATTATTATTGTTATCTTTATTATCATCATTATTATATAGAATAATTCTGATAATAGTAATAGTAGCAATAATAGTAATAATATAATTATAATAAAAGTAATATTAAGATTATTATAATAATAGTAGTAATAATAATAATGATTCTAATAATAATAATAATAATTATAATAATAATAATAATGATTCTAATAATAATAATAATTATAATAATAAGGAAATCATTCTAATAGTAATAATAATGATTCTAATAATAATGAAAATGAAAAAATTCTAATTCCAATAATAATAATAATGATTCTAATAATAATAATTCTAATAATAATAATAATAATAATGATTCTAATAATAATGAAATAATTCTAATAATAATAATAGTAATAATAATGATTCTAATAGTAATAATAATGATTCTAATAATAATAATAATAGTAATAATAATGATTCTAATAGCAATAATAATGATTCTAATAACAATAAAAATGAAATAAATTCTTATAAAAAAAAGCTTTTCATTGTATATCCACACGCATTTGTTATGTCTCAGCCTCTTTTCTTCCTATTCGACTACATATATTAAAATACATTAAAAACAATTGGCTTAGTCAAAAAGATGCAACTAAATGCATGCTGTTTCCAAAATGTTGTCAAAATGGAAATCATGAATTAAATAGTATCCAAAGTGCCCCATTTTGTTACATTACAGAAACTTCATGCCCTGGAATCTCTGTCAATTTTGAAATATTGTTATAAATTGATCTCAGAAGTTCTTTCTCCTACTAGTCTTGAAAGGCTTATTAATTTAGTTCTGCAAATTTTCAATGAGTACACTATTCAGGGATGATTGACATTAGGAAAACAGGAATGTTTGCCTAATTTTGCAGAAGTTGCAGAATATATAAAGATATTTTATATTTGGTAGACAATAATGAATGTAAAAACACCATATAAAGGTTGTCGGCTTAGACATAAATACTGTAATTCACTTAGAGTAAATGAAGAAAGTTTTAGATTTCTCTCTGTATTCTGTGACTGGTTAGAATCTTGGAATAGCATTTCTAGAAAAAATGGCAAATTAACAAGGAAATTTTCACTGCTTTGCATCATACAACCTATGCATTTCTAGAACTGACTAAGTATTGCATGGAAGAATTGGAAATGCTATCCATATTACCTGGCAAATTTCAAACTGATCACATTGAGGCAAGGTTTGGTCAATATTGGCGACTTAGTGGTGATCAGTATAATATCTCAATATGGCAAGTGCTTGAGTGTGAACAAAAAATTAGAATGCTATCAGTTTTAAAATTGAGCTTACCATTTAATTAACAATATTTATTCACCATTTACTTGTAATTTGTTTATCAGTTTATCTAATAATTGATTGTTTTTTATTCATAATTTAGTTGTTCCTGTAATCACTTGATAATTACAACATTGTAAATTTACAGAATAATCATTAAAATTGAAAAAAAAAGCAAATCAAAACAATGCTGATTATAATTTATCTAAACTTTATCAAATTTATATTTAATATATTTATTTACATTTATTGTAATTTGTTTATCTGTTTATCTAATAATTGATTGTTCATTTATTCATAATTCAGTTTAGTTTTTTTTAAATTAAAATAAAAAAAAACATGTAAATCAAAACAATGCTGATTATCATTTATAAAAGATTGTTTTCAATTTAAAAAAAATAATAATATCAACGAATTTCAGTTATTAAAGTATAATGTAACGGTATGTGTTTTTTGTGTACCTCAACGCTACCTTTACAGGTTTTTTAAAATTAAAATAAAAAGCATGCAAATCAAAACAATGTTTGTTATAATTTATAAAAATTGTTTTCAAATTTGAAATAAATAAAATTATGAACGAATTTCAGTTATTAAAGTTTAATGAAACGTAACATATTGTTTTGTTTATTTACTGTCTTTACGAGTTTGACAACGATATCTATTTCGAAGGCTCGAAGAAGGCCTACTTTTGTGACGTCACACATCCAATGAACAGGCCTTCTGATATCTTAGAGGGCATTGGTCCAAGACAGCTGGTATAAATAGGACTCAAGAATGATCCATCCATGAATCTGGGTGATTTGGGTGATTCCATTCCTTGAGTTCTGATTGGCTGCTTGACTGCTTGATTTGAATGACATTGTGAAGTCTTATATATACTCTGTCATTTTGCAGTGGACTTTGTGGCTTTTGGGTTTGTATTGAGTTACAACCGTTTTGCTGCCTTGTCTTCCCAGTTCGACGGTAATTGGACTTTAATTATTCTTCATCTCCCCCTTCCCCTCCCCCCATTGCGCGGGCGTAGCAGCCTTTGAGGGGGAATTAGTTCCTTTCGACCCGGCCAATTACAGGGGAGTAATCTTGCTAATGCACGGGGTATTTTTGATGGCATTGGCTTAGCGGTTGGAGTGACACTGTGCGAGGCTTGGTCTCTAGTTGAAGTTACCATTCTTTTGGTTTGTGGAACAACCTCAAATGTTGGTTTAGGGGGCTCAGACAAAGCGCTAGGAATAGGTACAGGGGCCACTGGTGCTTGGAACTTTCTGAGGAATCGGCGATTCCGCAATGTGATCCTACCTGATCCATCAATCCTGATTCGATATTGGTGATTGGGGAGTGTTTCGACAACTCTGCCTGTTATGTCCCACCGATGGTTGTTTGGACGTTGTACAGACACTGTGTCTCCCTTTTGAAGTGGATAGTGTATGTGCTGTGCGATTGTATCTCTCTATTAGCAGTGCATTCCGCTGGATAATAACCAGGCTGCGAGGGCACTCCTTCAATATCAGAACACACCCATTCAAAAGATCGGACTATCCCCTGCACAACTCCTTCTCCATCGACGACTGCGTGACTTCATACCATCCCAACCTGCACTATATAAGCCACATACTAAGTGGATAACAGCGGCTCAGAACTGCGAAATGAGCCTATCTCAGCGGAATGCACTGCTAATAGAGAGATACAATCGCACAGCACATACACTCTATCCACTTCAAAAGGGAGACACAGTGTCTGTACAACGTCCAAACAACCGTCGGTGGGATATAACAGGCAGAGTTGTCAAAACACTCCCCAATCACCAATACCTTCGTTTGCTGCCTTGTCTTCCCAGTTCAGCGGTAATTGGACTTTAATTATTCTTCAAAAAGCAAAATTCAGTTCCTTTCAAAATGGATTTGGGCTGGGGTGCCTATTGGTGTCTTGGTCCAAATTAGTTAATCTTATTTAAATTAATTACAAATTTGATTCCATGAAATATTCTATTTTGTAACCCAGTTCTGTTACAATCAATACAAAATATAAATTATAGTAAATAAGAAATAAATAGAAATATTTTTTCTTCGGGGTGGGGTATGCACATTTAAATATAATAATAATACATACACACATATATATATATATATATATATATTTACCAACACCTCTGCACGAGCAGGATGCGACACAAGGTCAATTTCATAAGCAGAGTTCAACAGGTTTGAATTCAGAGTTTTCCTTCTCCTAGACTGGTTACCTAACCATGGTTAACGAGTCCAGTCTGCCCTGCTATTTACCTATAGCTGAAGGGAGACTTGGATTCATACCTTTCCCAAGGGTATTAGCGTGACGGGAAATACAAACAGCTTCATCCAGGAATTGAACTTTCCTATAACTCTAACCATTTAGACCACGCGCCTCCATACACACATATTTATCATATATCTATTAATAATGGAGATTCGCTTCCAGTTTTTGTCTGTAACAAAATCTACGTCACTGCTTACGTCACATTACCCAAAATCGTCATAACATAGAATAAATACACTCAAAATTTGAACATGCAGCATTAGACAGTCCTCATTGTTTTTTAAAACAAGTTTTAATAAATACATGACTGGTATTATATATCTATATATAGTTTGTTTTATTTCAATACATATTTAAAGTTTACATTTCAAATTGTTTTATTTTTTAATCCTTTAATGAATTTGATGATTTTACTTACTTAGGGTACAAACTCGCTGACATTGAATTTTTTACTCCACCCTCAGGCAATATGTTTTGAAAATCTATTTTTACATCGCCCAGAGGGTGTTTTTTATTTTGGCAATGGGCATAGCGATTATTATTATTACTATTATTATTATTATATATTATTATTATTATTATTATTATTACTACTATTATTTATTATTATTATATTTATATTATTATTATTACTATTACTATTATTATTATTATATTATGGTTTGTTGTTGTTATTATTATTGTTATTGTTAACATTATTATTATTGTTATCTTTATTATCATCATTATTATATAGAATAATTCTGATAATAGTAATAGTAGCAATAATAGTAATAATATAATTATAATAAAAGTAATATTAAGATTATTATAATAATAGTAGTAATAATAATAATGATTCTAATAATAATAATAATAATTATAATAATAATAATAATGATTCTAATAATAATAATAATTATAATAATAAGGAAATCATTCTAATAGTAATAATAATGATTCTAATAATAATGAAAATGAAAAAATTCTAATTCCAATAATAATAATAATAATGATTCTAATAATAATGAAATAATTCTAATAATAATAATAGTAATAATAATGATTCTAATAGTAATAATAATGATTCTAATAATAATAATAATAGTAATAATAATGATTCTAATAGCAATAATAATGCTTCTAATAATAATGAAATTATTCTAATAATAATAGTAATAATAATGATTCTAATAACAATAAAAATGAAATAAATTCTTATAAAAAAAAAGCTTTTCATTGTATATCCACACGCATTTGTTATGTCTCAGCCTCTTTTCTTCCTATTCGACTACATATATTAAAATACATTAAAAACAATTGGCTTAGTCAAAAAGATGCAACTAAATGCATGCTGTTTCCAAAATGTTGTCAAAATGGAAATCATGAATTAAATAGTATCCAAAGTGCCCCATTTTGTTACATTACAGAAACTTCATGCCCTGGAATCTCTGTCAATTTTGAAATATTGTTATAAATTGATCTCAGAAGTTCTTTCTCCTACTAGTCTTGAAAGGCTTGTTAATTTAGTTCTGCAAATTTTCAATGAGTACACTATTCAGGGATGATTGACATTAGGAAAACAGGAATGTTTGCCTAATTTTGCAGAAGTTGCAGAATATATAAAGATATTTTATATTTGGTAGACAATAATGAATGTAAAAACACCATATAAAGGTTGTCGGCTTAGACATAAATACTGTAATTCACTTAGAGTAAATGAAGAAAGTTTTAGATTTCTCTCTGTATTCTGTGACTGGTTAGAATCTTGGAATAGCATTTCTAGAAAAATGGCAAATTAACAAGGAAATTTTCACTGCTTTGCATCATACAACCTATGCATTTCTAGAACTGACTAAGTATTGCATGGAAGAATTGGAAATGCTATCCATATTACCTGGCAAATTTCAAACTGATCACATTGAGGCAAGGTTTGGTCAATATTAGCGACTTAGTGGTGATCAGTATAATATCTCAATATGGCAAGTGCTTGAGTGTGAACAAAAAATTAGAATGCTATCAGTTTTAAAATTGAGCTTACCATTTAATCAACAATATTTATTCACCATTTACTTGTAATTTGTTTATCAGTTTATCTAATAATTGATTGTTCTTTTATTCATAATTTAGTTGTTCCTGTAATCACTTGATAATTACAATTTGTAAATTTACAGAATAATCATTAAAATTGAAAAAAAAAGCAAATCAAAACAATGCTGATTATAATTTATCTAAACTTTATCAAATTTATATTTAATATATTTATTTACATTTATTGTAATTTGTTTATCTGTTTATCTAATAATTGATTGTTCATTTATTCATAATTCAGTTTAGTTTTTTTAAATTAAAATAAAAAAAAACATGTAAATCAAAACAATGCTGATTATCATTTATAAAAGATTGTTTTCAATTTTAAAAAAATAATAATATCAACAAATTTCAGTTATTAAAGTTTAATGTAACGGTATGTGTTTTTTTGTGTACCTCAACGCTACCTTTACAGGTTTTTTAAAATTAAAATAAAAAGCATGCAAATCAAAACAATGTTTGTTATAATTTATAAAAATTGTTTTCAAATTTGAAATAAATAAAATTATGAACGAATTTCAGTTATTAAAGTTTAATGAAACGTAACATATTGTTTTGTTTATTTACTGTCTTTACGAGTTTGACAACGATATCTATTTCGAAGGCTCGAAGAAGGCCTACTTTTGTGACGTCACACATCCAATGAACAGGCCTTCTGATATCTTAGAGGGCATTGGTCCAAGACAGCTGGTATAAATAGGACTCAAGAATGATCCATCCATGAATCTGGGTGATTTGGGTGATTCCATTCCTTGAGTTCTGATTGGCTGCTTGACTGCTTGATTTGAATGACATTGTGAAGTCTTATATATACTCTGTCATTTTGCAGTGGACTTTGTGGCTTTTGGGTTTGTATTGAGTTACAATCGTTTGTTGCCTTGTCTTCCCAGTTCAACGGTAATTGGACTTTAATTATTCTTCATCTCCCCTTCCCCTCCCCCCATTGCATGGGCATAGCGGCCTTTGAGGTGGAATTAGTTCCTTTCGACCCGGCCGATTACAGGGGAGTAATCTTGATAATGCACGGGGTATTTTTGATGGCATTGGCTTAGGGGTTGGAGTGACACTGTGCGAGGCTTGGTCTCTAGTTGAAATTACCATTCTTTTGGTTTGTGGAACATCCTCAAATATTGGTTTAAGGGGCTCAGACAAAGCGCTAGGAATAGGGACAGGGGCCACTGGTGCTTGGAGCTTCCTGAGGAATCGGCGATTCCGCAATGTGATCCTACCTGATCCATCAATCCTGATTCAGTATTGGTGATTGGGGAGTGTTTCGACAACTCTGCCTGTTATGTCCCACGGATGGTTGTTTGGACGTTGTACAGACACTGTGTCTCCCTTTTGAAGTGGATAGAGTGTATGTGCTGTGCGATTGTATCTCTCTATTAGCAGTGCATTCCGCTGGATAATAACCAGGCTGCGAGGGCACTCCTTCAATATCGGAACACACCCATTCAAAAGATCGGACTATCCCCTGCACAACTCCTTCTCCATCGACGACTGTGTGACTTCATACCATCCCAACCTGCACTATATAAGCCACATACTAAGTGGATAACAGCGGCTCAGAACCGCGAAATGAGCCTATCTCAGCGGAATGCACTGCTAATAGAGAGATACAATCGCACAGCACATACACTCTATCCACTTCAAAAGGGAGACACAGTGTCTGTACAACGTCCAAACAACCGTCGGTGGGATATAACAGGCAGAGTTGTCAAACACTCCCCAATCACCAATACCTTCGTTTGCTGCCTTGTCTTCCCAGTTCAGCGATAATTGGACTTTAATTATTCTTCAAAAAGCAAAATTCAGTTCCTTTCAAAATGGATTTGGGCTGGGGTGCCTATTGGTGTCTTGGTCCAAATTAGTTAATCTTATTTAAATTAATTACAAATTTGATTCCATGAAATATTCTATTTTGTAACCCAGTTCTGTTACAATCAATACAAAATATAAATTATAGTAAATAAGAAATAAATAGAAATATTTTTTCTTCGGGGTGGGGTATGCACATTTAAATATAATAATAATACATACACACACACATATATATATATATATATATATATATATATATTTACCAACACCTCTGCACGAGCAGGATACGACACAAGGTCAATTTCTTAAGCGGAGTTTAACAGGTTTGAATTCAGAGTTTTCCTTCTCCTAGACTGATTACCTAACCATGGTTAAAGAGTCCAGTCTGCCCTGCTATTTACCTATAGCTGGAGGGAGAATTGGATTCATACCTTTCCCAAGGGTATTAGCGTGATGGGAAATACAAACAGCTTCGTCCAGGATTTGAACTTTCCTATGACTCTAACCATTTAGACCACGCGCCTCCATACACACATATTTATCATATATCTATTAATAATGGAGATTCGCTTCCGGTTTTTGTCTGTAACAAAAATTACATCACTGCTTACGTCACATTACTCAAAATCATCATAACATAGAATAAATACACTCAAAATTTGAACATGCAGCATTAGACAGTCCTCATTGTTTTTTAAAACAAGTTTTAATAAATACATGACTGGTATTATATATCTATATATAGTTTGTTTTATTTTAATACATATTTAAAGTTTACATTTCAAATTGTTTTATTTTTTAATCCTTTAATGAATTTGATGATTTTACTTACTTAGGGTACAAACTCGCTGACATTGAATTTTTTACTCCCACCTCTCAGGCAATATGTTCAAAAATCTATTTTTACATCGCCCAGAGGGTGTTTTTTATTTTGCTAGTATATATAATAGGGATGCCATTATTGTAATTAAATAGGATATTTTTTTTTTTTCATTAATTATAATTTAATATAATACATACTCATGCTTACACACCTCACCCAGCGCAAGTGAATCAGCTGTCCGTCCAGTGTCTGTTTACATTTTTTTTAAATCAACAGCCATTTTGTTTCAGTGACTGTTTATGTTTAAAAATCCAAGAATGCTCGCGTTTCATTCAACAATTTTAAATAGACTGACCGACAAAGCAAAAGAGTCTCAAAGTTTTCTTATTTTCTGTGATACATTTATTTTTCCTCATACTAACGAAAGCCCTGATGAAGATCTATTGAAACAAATCGAAACACTGCAGCGTAGACGAAATATACATCACTCGTTTATGAACTTGTGTTTTTAAAATTTTTCTTAATATTACATATCAGGACCCATACACTGCTTATTTTCCTGAAGCCCTGATGAAGATCTATTGAAACAGATCGAAACACTGCAGCATAGGCGAAATATACATCACTCGTTTATGAACTTGTGTTTTTAAAATTTTTCTTAATATTACATATCATGACCCATACACTGTTTATTTTCCTGACATTTGTACACATGTAATAGACATGTATCTTTGATGAGTTGTGCATCTAAGCAATGTACACAATAATTTCATTATATCATTTATGTCTTTCTTAAGAAATTATAATGATTATTAATAGTAAATCAAATTAGCATCAGTCAGAAAACAACACAGTTCACATGACTTTTGGAAACGTTTTCTCACACTCAGATTTGCTGAAACATGGAACAAACAACCTGCATCAGTTGTAAGTTGCCAAGACATTGCATCCTTCAAAACATCCATGGTTCCTGTGATTCACCAACAAAATACCCAATATCCCTCCTCCAGGCACACACACACACACACACACATATATATGTTGTACCGGCCGTTCCTACAGTGGAGAACATGCACCGGTTCTCACTATAAATAGTGAGACACCGAGCGTAAAGGTCTACTGTTCCCGTTAACGACAAGCTAGTCGTACATGACCATTATTGTAAATACACTTGTCTTATTTTACCCTATCTCGACTTGACTTCTTTTTACTGTTGGGACTAACATCACAACAATATATATGTAAATAAATGGAAGTTAATCCGACAGAATGAATTTAACATTTTGAAAAAAATTAGTAATTATAATCTGCTGACAGAAATCTGTTTCGACCGCTTAGTAAAAGGGTCTTCATCACGAGCAAAATATATGAAGGAAAGAAGGGATAAAATAGCTGGATTATATTTTGAACATTTTTGATAATCTCTTACACTTTTTTATATATTTACACCAAACTCTTTTTGAGTTTTATTTTTGGATTAAAAATGCTTCTGATTTTTTAAAATAAAATTTATTTTATTTTTGATACAGAATGCGCATTTCAAAAAATTCAAGCATTCCAGCGTGTGTTTGTACCCCCTATTTCTTCCAACGGTTTTTTTATCCCTTCTTTCCTTCATATGTTTTGCTCATGATGAAGACCCTTCTACTAAGCAGTCGAAACAGATTTCTGTCAGCAGATTATAATTACTAATTGTTTTTTCAAAATGTTAAATTCACACACACACATATATATATATATATATATATATATATATATATATATATATCATAACTATAGACTGTTCATTTTCCTAATATTTGTACATTATTCTATGTACTATACATGTACCTTTGATGAGTTGTAGTGTACCTGAGCTCTGTATGCAATAATTTCCATGTGAGTTTTTCATACCTGCCATAGCTGGTGGTTCACTGGAGGCTGTGTGACAGCAAGTCTACTCAGGACTCTTCTGAGTATTGTAGCCGATCCCAACAGTACTGTTGTTTGGATGGTCCCGGTTCTTCTGATGTCCAGTTCACCCAAATTCTTTTCCAGAGCTTTGGGGATCGTTCCAAGGGCACCAACCACGATTGGTACCACCTTCACCTTCATGTTCTAAAGTTTCCTCAGTTCTCTGGCAAGGTCTAAGTATTTGTCAATCTTTTTGCTTTCTTTCATTTTTACTTGGTGGTCAACCAGGACAGCAAAATCCACAAGATGACAGATTCTCTTTTTCTTGTCAATCAGTACTAGATCCGGTCTCCTGCCCGGGATTAGGTGATCCGTCTGTACCCCGAAGTCCCAGAGAATTTTATTATCATTATGATTATTATTATTACTATTAATGCACATTCGAGGATCGATCTGTTCAGCCACTCACGAGCTGTAAGTGAGAGAGAGGAGAGAAAAAGAAAAAAAACAAACTACGCCATTGTCTAAAATAGACGGAAGGTTGCCAACATGATATATATACACACACACACACACTATTTGTTTATAAAATACTACACAAATAAGTATGCGTTCATTACTATAGGTTTAAAGGTTGTAAGGCAAATAGTCGTAGAGGTAGAGTATCTCTCTGCCTATCATCAAGATGAATGTATTGAATTTTGACAATAGGCATATATATACTTTGCCTTGAAACCTATGGTAATGAATGCATACTTATTTGTGAAGTATTTTATGAATAAATGAATACAGCTCTTACACCTGTAATTGAGCACTTAATTTTCATTTCTCCACAGCAGAATATACAAACACACACACACACACACACACATATATATATATTTACTAACTACTCAGCACGAGTGACACAATGGGATGAGATAGTTGGATTCATACCTTTCCCAAGAGGATTAGTGGAATTTGAATTGCAAATAGTCTCGTCCAGGATTTAAATCAGGTTGCAGAGGCCATTATTACAATAAAAGATTCTCATTATTATTACGATAGGTATTTAACCAATGCAGAATGTGACAAAAGGTTATAGGTACGGGGCATCCAGTAAGGATCAACCACTATTCAGTAGGAATGGATCTGTGAGACTAACTTGCTAACCATTACACCATGATGGTATGCCTTTTTTACCTAACCCATTTGCCACAGGTAGGAAAATGACACAAGGTCGCAGGTATGGGGCATCCAGCAAGGACCAAATTTGCTATTCAATACAAGGTGAGACAAAAAGTAATGCCATTTTGTTTAGGACAGGTATAATTCCAACACAGGAACATGTATCATACATCAAAATGAAGCTGGTCCTCTGTGGATCACATCCCTACTTCTCACATAGGTGAGACAAAAAAGTAATGCCATTTTGTTTAGGACAGGTATAATTGTCAACACAGGAACATGTATCATACATCAAAATGAAGCTGGTCCTCTGTGGATCACATCCCTACTTCTCCACATAGGTGAGTCTAAAAGTAATGCCATTTTGTTTAGGACAGGTATAATTACCAACACAGGAACATGTATCATACATCAAAATGAAGCTGGTCCTCTGTGGATCACATCCCTACTTCTCCACATAGGTGAGACAAAAAGTAATGCCATTTTGTTTAGGACAGGTATAATTACCAACACAGGAACATGTATCATACATCAAAATGAAGCTGGTCCTCTGTGGATCACATCCCTACTTCTCCACATAGGTGAGTCTAAAAGTAATGCCATTTTGTTTAGGACAGGTATAATTGTCAAACACAGGAACATGTATCATACATCAAAATGAAGCTGGTCCTCTGTGGATCACATCCCTACTTCTCCACATAGGTGAGTCAAAAAGTAATGCCATTTTGTTTAGGACAGGTATAATTACCAACACAGGAACATGTATCATACATCAAAATGAAGCTGGTCCTCTGTGGATCACATCCCTACTTCTCCACATAGGTGAATCAAAAAGTAATGCCATTTTGTTTAGGACAGGTATAATTACCAATACAGGAACATGTATCATACGTCAAAATGAAGCTGGTCCTCTGTGGATCACATCCCTACTTCTCCACATAGGTGAATCAAAAAGTAATGCCATTTTGTTTAGGACAGGTATAATTACCAATACAGGAACATGTATCATACATCAAAATGAAGCTGGTCCTCTGTGGATCACATCCCTACTTCTCCACATAGGCGTGTCAAAAAGGAATACCATTTTGTTTAGGACAGGTATAATTACCAACACAGGAACATGTATCATACATCAAAATGAAGCAGGTCCTCTGTGGATCACATCCCTACTTCTCCACATAGTCATCATTTCTCTCAATAGTAATGTTTCACCTTCGAATGAGAGCATGTATCCCTGCCCCGTAAAATTCTGTTGACTGTTCTTTGAGCCACTTCTGCACTATAGATTTCACTTCCTCGTCACTGGAATAATGTTTGCCTCTCAAACCCTTTTTCATTCTTTCTTTTCAATAAGAGACGAGAAAGGAAAATCTGTAAAACCAGGGTTTGATACAATACAGTCAATGTTTAAGCAGAGTTTACACATATTTGACTGCCCTGTCGATGTGGCGTTAGAATTCACCGACTGCACCTCTGGAGAGGGGTAAGATTCCTCCCAATGGGGCCACCTGTTGTACACATACATGTAAATTATTACTGTACGATGTTCATGTTCCTGACACTAATACATTATTCTATGTACTATACAAGAAACTTTGATGAGTTGTGGTGCACCTGAGCACTGTACACAATAAATTTCATTATTATTATTATTTCATTATAAATAGAGATGGGGGAAAGTGAATGAAAATGCATATATGTAAGAAAAATATTTTGAAAAATAGAATGTTTTTATTTTTATATGTTTTTATTCTTTATTGTCAATGTTAATTTTATTCTCACGAATTATAATTTTTGTACTTACTGATATAATTATCTGCCATTGGATTATATTAAAAAATGATTACCTCCCTTCCATTGTAGATTTTTTTGTGTGCTTTGATTAGGCTGTTGTATACTCTCAGGTGAAAGCAGGGATGCTGATAGGTAAGCGTCCTTCGTCCATGACGAATAAAAATCTAAAAGTCTCCCAGTGTTTTTCTTTTTTCTTCTCTCACCATTTCAAGTTAACTGGAAATACATTTCAATAGTTTCTTAGAAATGAATTACACAGGATCAGTTACAAGGTAGGAGTTAGATGGCTTTAGTTGTTTCCCCAGACGATAAATAAAAACCCTACAATTTATTAAGAAAACTTTAGTTGGGACCTATTAATTTTCCCAGGGACTCATTTAAAGCAAATATGTGCGTCCCAGGATGCACTAAATCAAAAAGCTATCAGCATCACTATAGACTGTTCTTACAAGTATCAAGACTTTACCTCTGTGCATAACAATAATTCAACTTAGGAAATAATTTTAAATAGTTTGACTGTTGAGTAAACAAAGCATTGAAGAATTCATTTAATTTAGTGACACTTTTAGTGACTCTTCCTCTTTCACTGAAAAATATAAAAATGCAACAACCATATTTCCATCCTTATATATACAATGAAATTTATTGTGTACAGTGCTCAAGCGCGCCACAACTCATCAAAGTCTCATATCAAGTACACAGAATAATGTATTAGTGTCAGGAACATGAACAGTTTACAGTAGTAATATGCATGTATGTGTGCGCGTGTGTGCATGTGTATGTGGAGAGTGGCATCGGGTATAGTGTCGGCGGACTACAGGAAGCATGGAGGCTTTGAAAGATTCAGTGTTTCGGCAGCCTACAACAGACGTGGGCAGTTTATTCCATGTCTCCGCAATTCTGAGAAAAAATGTTTCCGAAAGTCACATGAGCAGTGCTGTTTTCTGACTTTGTAGGCATGCCCACGTGTGTTAGAAAGATGGAGATCAAAAAGGTGCTCAAGGTTGCTGTTGTTAAGATGATTAATGACCTTATGAGCGTTTACCAGGTCAGTTGCCAGACGCCGAAGTTTCAGCGAATCCATTCCCAGGGCAGCGAGACATTCAGAGTATGGTAGATGCCTGATGGAGGGTATTTGTTTGGTTGCACGTTCTGTACAGTTTCTAGGAGGTTAATATTCTGAGCAAGATAGGGGTTCCAGACCGGTGATGCAAACTCCAAGTGTGGCCGCACCAAGTAAGACATTAACTTATTTCTTTTTCAAACTTAATTCATGTTTGGTTGGTGGTTGGTTTTGAAGGCTATCACAATGCAAGTGTAAAGAAAAATAAAGTAACTATGGTGTTGTTTTTTTACCTGTGATTTATTTTCTTAATATTTCGAGATAAAAATCTCTTCATCAGAAGATTTCTGAAGATCCGGAGTTGTTAGCTTGTTGCTAGGATCTGTTCATTCTGTTATATTACTGGTGATATCTTCCAAATTCTCTGAGTGTGTGTATGTGTATGTCTGTGTATGTCTGTGTGTGTGTGTGTGTCTGACCAACAATGTCTTAGTATCATTCCAGGTTTGGCCTACCCTCCCCCCCTTTTTTTTAAATATTATTAGGCAGGCCTTAGTAGTTTCTTTTTTTTTTATTTGTGTATGTGTGTGTTCTCCAGGCACAGCTGTTTTTTTTATTACCTTCATCTGCTAGCTTCTGTTAACTTGGTCTGTGAGAGATTTTTTTTTGTGTGCGTGTGTGAGTGTGTGTGCATGTGCATGTGTATGTGTGTGTATATGTTTGTGTGTGTGTTCTCTAGGCACAGCTACTTTTTTTATTACCTTCATCTGCTAGCTTCTGTTAACTTGGTCTGTGAGAGATTTTTTTTGTGTGCGTGTGTGTGCATGTGCATGTGTATGTGTGTGTATATGTTTGTGTGTGTATGTGTGTGTTCTCCAGGCACAGCTGCTTTTTTTATTACCTTCATCTGCTAGCTTCTGTTAACTTGGTCTGTGAGAGATTTTTTTGTTCGTGTGTATGTGTGTGTATATGTTTGTGTGTATGTGTGTGTTCTCCAGGCACAGCTGCTTTTTTTTATTACCTTCATCTGCTAGCTTCTGTTAACTTGGTCTGTGAGAGATTTTTTTGTGTGTGTGTGTGTATATGTTTTGTGTGTATGTGTGTGTGTGTGTGTTTTTCAGACACAGAATTCATGTTTACTTGAAAAACAATTGGAAAAAAAAAGCTCAATGGGAATCACACCAGGATGTTGTGTGCTGTCCTGAACAAATCCTGGAAGCAGCACTTCACAAAAAAGCAACCGCATGGCCACTTACTTCCCATCACACAAATCATCCAGGTAAAACATGCTGGACATTCCTGGAAAAGTAAGGACAAACTCATAAGTGACGTTCTCCAGCAAAAATTTACATTGATCAGCTGTGTGTGGATGCTAGATGTTGCTAGAAGGAGGATTTGGCAGAAGTGATGATAGGGACGTGCGGCAAAAGAGAGTCATGGAAATACATGCTGACAGCACAGGATGATGATGATGATGATGACCTGGATGATGACTACTATTGGAATATGATACCCATCCTGCCATTTCAATGAACAAATGAGACATTTGTCCTCTTGTTGTGAATAATTGACACCTTTCCTGATTCATCCAGTTTGCTACTGACCAACGACCATCGGGATTAATTTATTTGTTGTTGTTAACTATATACCCTGTGTTTGTTATTCCTCCATTTCTTGCCTAACCTGTGTCTTTTCATTTATTGTCATTCCAAATATTGTTAGTGGGGTCAGCATCCGTTCTTCACCAGATGGAATATGTCTCACCGACCGAAATCCACATCCTTGCGATATCCTTAAAGCTGCTGCCAGAAAAAACAGCCACTTATGTATTCATTGCAGGGGACTTCAACTATCCTGAAATTGATTGGGAAACCTTTCAATGGTCACAAAGTACTAATGATTTTCTCGAGCTGGTGTTGGATTCGAACTGGTCCCAAGTAGTCACCTCCCCAACAAGAGGTGACAATACTCTGGATCTAATCTTCACCACTACCCCTGAAACGGTTATTAATGTCTCTACTGAGGAACCTCTAGGTGACTCTGATCATGCCATGATCGTTGCCAATCTGTCCCTCATGGGGAGTAACAAAAAACAAAACCAACCCCAAAATGCTCACTTTGACTGGGACAAGGCTGACTGGAACTGTTACTGCACAGAGCTGCAACGCCCAAATTAGCCTGAATTCTATGAGTCTGGAGATGTCAACATTATACTCCAGAATATCCAGAACTCAATATGGAGAGCATGTGTAGCATCAGTACCACGTAAGCGGAAGAAACACCCAGGGAGAGCAATTTGGGAGACTGCAGTAGTCCGCCTCGCCAGGAAGGAACGCCGTAGTACTGAGTGGGAGTACCAACATCACAAGTCAGATGACAATAGGAGAAAACAGAACAAATTGTCCAACCACCTCAAGCAGGTGATAAAAAAGGTGGTACTTGAATTTGAACAGTGCATAGCAACCATGTTCTGGAAATATGTACAATCGAAACAGAGGCCTCACTCCCCCGTTGGCCCTCTTTGCAATCCTCATACAAACCAAATCACAGATGACCCTAAAGAATGTGCAAAACTTATTGCTGAATGCTATGCAGGAATTTTCAATGTTTGGGACCAAAATGTACCATCTCCTTCACCTCTGACAACAACTTCTATAACTACTATAGAATTCACACCTGCTATACTGCGACGGTGGTGTGAAATACCTGCTTCTCAAATGTGGCGGGTACTTCCTTCTGCACCAGCTAGCTGTTTTCTTCCAATTTTGCTTGAAAAATGGTGCTACCCCAGAACAGTGGAAAACTGCTAGTGTAATTCCACTGTTCAAAAAGGGCGACCACACATCACCTGTTAACTATCGGCCAGTCAGTCTTACAAGTTGCATTGCTAAGTTGATGGAGTCCTGCATCAGAGAAGGACTTTGGAATTTCTGGAACTTTCACAGTCTTATCCGACCATTCCAATTTGGATTTATCCCAAACTCTAGCTGTTGTGATCAACTTGTAGAGTTCCTAGAAGACATCACCCGGATCACTGATGGGGGCTCATGGGTAGACGTCGTCTACCTTGACTTTGCTAAGGCCTTCAACTCTGTACCGCACAAAAGACTTTTGGTAAAACTCTCTGCAATGGGGGTGAAGGATGATCTTTTTAACTGGTTAAAGTCCTTCATTCTCAACCGGAGAGAGGTAGTTACAATTCTTGGGCAACACTCCTCACCATATGAGATGTCATCCGGGGTACCACAGGGATCAGTTCTTGGCCCCCTTTTGTTTGTTGCGTATATCAATGATATAGATGCTAACTTAGGGAATACCATAGTCCTGAAGTATGCCGATGACATCAAGTTGTACCTTGAAATAAAAAAGACAGATCCTGAACGCTGCAGATCTTTACTACAATCAGACCTGGACACAGTGCAACAATGGATCACTGACTGGCAACTGAAGCTGGCTGTGGACAAATGCACCACCATGCATTTTGGGAGGAAAAACCCATCATACATATACTCCCTCAACAACACTAATATCAAGGGATCTTCTTGTGAACGTAATCTGGGTATTACTGTCAGCAGTGATTTACATTGGACGAAACACATCTCAAAAATTGTCAAAAAGGCCGAGGGTGTCCTGGCATCACTCAGCAAGACCTTTGTCAGCCGCTCACCGGCTATCTATTTGAAGCTGTACAAAGCTATGGTGCGGCCACACTTGGAGTTTGCATCACCGGTCTGGAACCCCTATCTTGCTCAGAATATTAACCTCCTAGAAACTGTACAGAGACGTGCAACCAAACAAATACCCTCCATCAGGCATCTACCATACTCTGAATGTCTTGCAGCCCTGGGAATGGATTCGCTGAAACTCCGGCGTCTGGCAACTGACCTGGTAAACGCTCATAAGGTCATCAATCATCTTAACAACAGCAACCTTGAGCACTTTTTTGATCTCCATCTTTCTAACACACGTGGGCATGCCTACAAAGTCAGAAAAAAGCACTGTTCACATGACTTACGGAAACATTTTTTCACGCTCAGAATTGTGGAGACATGCAATAAACTGCCTGCATCTGCTGTAGGCTGCCGAAGCACTGAATCTCACTCTCCACATACATATGCACACACGCGCACACATACATGCATATGTTAACTGTTCATGTTCCTGACACTAATACATTATTATGTGTACTTGACATGAGACTTTGATGAGTTGTGGTGCACCTGAGCACTGTACACAATAAATTTCATTATTATTATTATACAACTGCATGTTTTAACACGAAAATATCACAAAATGTGTTCTTAACAATTAAGTTCATTTCAAATAATGCGCAAGCACAATTAAGGACACATTTTATGATATTTTCGTGTTAAAACATGCAGTTGTATTGATTTGAACAAATTTGTATTTTCAGTGTAGATTTTCAGTGAAATGAAAATGGCCGACCAAAATATAAGGCTTCCTCAAAGTGAAACAAACAAGGGGAAGTTACTATCATTTATGAAACTAATGTTCAGATTACCAAAAATTGATCTTGTGTCCGAACCAGCCCCAGACAGACATCACTTTATATCACAGCCCAACATGGTTCTCTTTTTGGCCACTCTCGCCAGTAGCAGCCCCAGACAGACATCACTTTATATCACAGCCCAACATGGTTCTCTTTTTGGCCACTCTCGCCAGTAGCAGCCCCAGACAGACATCACTTTATATCACAGCCCAACATGGTTCTCTTTTTGGCCACTCTCGCCAGTAGCAGCCCCAGACAGACATCACTTTATATCACAGCCCAACATGGTTCTCTTTTTGGCCACTCTCGCCAGTAGCAGCCCCAGACAGACATCACTTTATATCACAGCCCAACATGGTTTCTCTTTTGGCCACTCTCGCCAGGAGCAGCCCAGACAGACATCACTTTATATCACAGCCCAACATGGTTCTCTTTTTGGCCACTCTCGCCAGTAGCAGCCCCAGACAGACATCACTTTATATCACAGCCCAACATGGTTCTCTTTTTGGCCACTCTCGCCAGTAGCAGCCCCAGACAGACATCACTTTATATCACAGCCCAACATGGTTCTCTTTTTGGCCACTCTCGCCAGGAGCAGCCCCAGACAGACATCACTTTATATCACAGCCCAACATGGTTCTCTTTTTGGCCACTCTCGCCAGGAGCAGCCCCAGACAGACATCACTTTATATCACAGCCCAACATGGTTCTCTTTTTGGCCACTCTCGCCAGGAGCAGCCCCAGACAGACATCACTTTATATCATAGCCCCAAATGCCAACATCAAAGTAGTAAGTCCCCGTACAACCTAAGGGTTCAACCAATAAAAAGAAAAATGAATAAAATACTAAAAGTTCCATAAAGTTAATTAAACTTCAATTCAGACAATTCATGATGGGGATGCAATTTCACAGTAAATAAATTCTGCTTTGTTACAAAAGATAAAAATATCATTTTGACGTTTTTATGATTTTAACATTAGGAAAAAAAGTATCTTCTTTTTTTTTAATAATGATAATATAAAAAAAAAAAACAATATGGTTGGTATTTTTCCAAAAGATTCACAACACGACATCTGTCCAATAAAAATAAAGAAAATTACTTTCACATTTTGTGATAGCAGTTCGTTATGCTTAGATCTATACATATTTACCCAACCCCTCAGCATGAGTAGGGTATGACACAAGGTCAATTTCTTAAGGGGGATTTAACAGGTTTGAATTCAGAGTTTTCCTCGTAGACCGGTTATTCCACCAAGTTTAAAGAGCCCAGTCTGCCCTACTATTTTACCCATTGCTGGAGGGAGAATGTTTGGATGCATACCTTTCCCAAGGGTATTAGCGCTACATGAAATTCAAACAGCCACATCCAGGATCTGAACTCATATCTCTGAGTCCATTTCCTACAATGATAACCATTACACAACACATCTACTATATATATATATATATATATATATATATATGTATGTATGTATGAAATATATATATATATATATATATATATATATATGTGTATGTATATGAGGAAGAATGAATAAAGAAAAGAAAGAACAGAATGGATAATAAAAGATGAATTTAATCAATATCACTTACACATGTGTTTCGGTCAGTTCATCTCTGAATTAATTATCTATTATTTTTTACATTTTATTTTTCGATTTTCGGTACTTATTTTCTCATAGAATAGCCACCGTAAAAAAATTTTTTTGTTTCTATTCATAACTTTGGTCTTTTATCTCTTTATTCATACTGTAATTAGTATCAAAAATGACCACCTCGCAAAAGAGGGGTCAAAATTAAGCGACCTGAAAAAAATGAGAAAATTTTGAAATAAAATAAATAATGCATTATAAAGATCATTCATTGATAAATAAACACTGAAAATTTCATTAAAATCCGATAATTCCCTGATTTTTGGTAAATTATTTTCTGTAAGGGGGGGGGGGCTAAAGTCATTTTGTCAAAAACGCATTTTAGGCTCAGTTTGCCAGTAGCTATATTATTGTAATCTGAATCCTTCTATTCATTTATAAATGACACATGTAAGAGCCGCTGCAAGTGGTTTGCAGTAGGATCACAGCAGTGGAAAAGCCACTGTGAGCAGCTTAAAGTAAGCAAAGAGTTAAATACATCTTTAAGCAATTTCAAATATATAGATAAAAATACTACCTATGTCCAATATTAATTTCTACATTAAAGTATGTGTTATACATTAAATTAAACAACTACTGTAAGTAAAAGTAAGTAAAGTCGTTGGGGTGGCCTAAAGTCGGTATCAGCCAGACAGCGAGGGAGTCTATCCCCCTTTTCATTAGTGCTAGATCAATGAGATTGTTTCAGTGTCTGAGGTTGAGCGCCACACCTACCATTAGCTCCTTACTTTACCACACAGATCCCTGTGCTACTCATACTTTGAGTAGTTAAGGGCTGGTATTGAACCCAGAACCTTGTAGTTCCAAGCCCAACACTCTACCAACTGAGCTAAACTGTCTGTTTTTATTAAGCAGCAAAATTCAGAACATAATAACCAAGAATTATACAGTATCCTAAATTTTACCTTTTGTTAATTTTAAAAATAAAATGAATGTTTGTTGGTGTTTTGTTAATATTTCTGATAGCATAAAAAAAATGAATGAAAGAATTGGAGATGGGAGAAATTAAGATTAACTTTTGGGAAAAGAAGAATAGGGAGTGGGGGATCTTGTTTAAACTTTCAAAATAATTTATGGAATTTATAATTATGGTAGCCATTTTGTTTTGTTTTTTATATTCCTCCTTGAATTGGAAATTCACTGTTAAGGCAGATTTCAAAAACTAAGACTATTATAAATAATATAAACCAATTGGATTTTTGTTTGATAATAAAATATTTTTGGAACAAATTGTCTAAAAGGATCAAAAACAGCAAAAGGGTAAAATATTTTAAGAGGATTTCAGAAAAAATAGTAAGAAAAAAAAATTTATGGGGAACTATTGAATGAATTAATTAATAGAATTTGATCTGTAGATAAATATTATAATAGTATACGAGGTGTGTCATAAAAGTATCGAGATCGAAGCTGTATTTACCAAGATAGAAATGAAGAATGAATGGAACGTTATTTATTTCAGAATACAAGTGTGTCAAAAAGTACAAAAAATCTCGATACTTTTTTTTTGACACACCTTGTATATGTTCTGTGCAAGGATTCTCTTGTTTATCTTTTTAAAGTTTGATGGGAGAAGACAGAAAAAAAAAGGTGGGGGGGAGATTCCCAAGAAGGCATAACAAACAAATGATAATGAAAAAGTTGTTTTAATTATGAAAAAAAAATGATGCAGCCAAGATTATATTCTCAAAAAATAATAAAATTATAAAACCACCAAATTCTTATTTAATACGAGACTTTTAAGGACACCCTCTAAATATACTTTATGGATAGAAAGAATCAATTAAATTTTACCTAATTGTAATACCAGATTAAGTACAACTGAGTGGGGAAAGATGATCCATTGGGAACTGTGCAAGAGATTATATTTTAGCCAATTAATGAACAAACAAATGAAAACATTTCTCTAATTTTTATTAATAATTGATAATAATAAATTATCTATACAGACTTAATAATCTGATTAATAAACAGAATGGTGTAAGTAATTTAAAGTTTTGATAAAGGAAATAGCAAGAAACGCAACATAGAAGTTCGACAGAAATCCAATATAAGTTCCTTAATGTCCTATACCACCTTATTCCGCCCAGCCAGAAGTCAAATTCATTTTCCTAATCTGCCCCAAACAATAGCCTTTGTTTAAATGTAATATTAAACATATTTAGAAGTCTTTGATTTAAGGGAAATAACAGTTAACTTTAGATGCAAAGGCCATTTTTAGCTATTTTTTGATAAATCCTTATAGGAATGGGACTCTCTGGACTTGGAAAATTCTCAACAGGATGTTAAGAGACATTTCTCTGCAAAACTTAACCCTAACTTGATACCATAAATTGTGATTTTTTTTTTTCCTAGCTGAAACTCTCGACTTTATTTCTGGCCACAGTTTGGCAAACCAGATGAATAAATTTGCTTTTTGTCATTTCAAATTCAATTACTGTCCACTGTGACATTTTTTCAATAACAAACAAACAAACAAAGTGACCTTTTCATCATTGTATCTTAATCAGTCCATTCTACAATCTTCCTTAATTCAAAGAGTAATACCAAATATACTAAAAAGGTGATTGGTAGATCCAAAGAAATAGAATAAAGAAAGAAAAAAATAAATCAATATTCTATTTTCTACATTAGTTGTTGAGACTGATGCTGAGAATTTTAAGCATTTGTAGATGACAACATTCAATATAGATTAAAGAAAATCTAAGAATTCATTATTTAAATTCTTATTTGGGTTGGTAGAAATCTGCTTCCATCAAAATAATTTATGGAATTTCTAATTATGGTAGCCATATCTTTGGCTATATTTTTATCAATTAAGTTTTTTTATCAATAAGTGATTGTAAATATTCTAAACACCCGCACCTCTTTAAAATATCCTTTTTTTAGCAGTTTGAATGCATTTTTATTGACAAATATCTATTTTTTAGCGTTTGAAAGGTGTTTTTATCGACAAGTTAATGCAATAAAAAAGCGATATTTTACAGACCCCCCCCCAGGTTTTTTATTGACAAGTAAATATAAATATTTTAACCCCACACCGCCCACTTTTTAAAATATCTTTTATTTTTGGTATTTTTCAAAAATAAAAACAATCAAACTTGGGGTGGGGAGGCTGTAAAATATCGCTTTCCTATCACATTAACTTGTCGATAAAATGCCTTCAAACCACTATGTGGTTCATAACTAGCACAGTTCACCTTTTCAACAGGTGCCGCCCAGTGTATTTTATGGCAGGAAGATGGTACGACAACATCTGAAAATCACCAAAAGGTCTCGAAAATGTTCCATTTAAAAATACTCATACATGAAAAATTCTAATAAATATTTTGCATTCTTGCATGCATGGATTTTTCAGACTGTTGTCCTCATCTTTAATGTTCTCTGCAGATTAATCATGGTTCTGTATATCAAATCATCCACAATAAGATCGGCTTCCATAAAACAAGAGTGAAGATAGTTTTTGAATCTACCTTGTATATATATATATATATATATATAACTTGAGTAGGTTTCTATTGTATCAATTTCTTTAATATATATATATATATATATATATATATATAGTTGAATGAAGTGACAAATAAAAGTTTTAGCTTTTATTTATTTATTTGGGAACGATATTACTACCAATGGTTTCCTGCTAAAAGCATTCATCAGGTAAACAAAATAGTTTTTTTTTTAAATGACAGAAATGGTGTAAATGGTCAAATGTGTCCGTTTTTTTTATCTATTAATATATATATATATATATATATATATATATATATATGGTAATTCCATGTCAAATCATCCAGGCCACGTCACCCACCCCCTTTAATTTTTCTGAAATATTGTACAGGTGTGGACTATATTAAAGTTAGACAATCCCCAAAATTTGAGCTTCCAATTCCAAGAATTGGGTTATTGATCTTGCTATGAAAAAATCAGAAATCATCAATAACTTAAAATTGGTTGAATTTAAGACTTTTTTATAGCATTTTTAGATTCCTTGGGCAAAAATGCTTTTATAAACCAATTCTTAGGCATAGGGAAGCATTAGAATTTATTTTACAGACAAAAATAGATTACAAAAAGGCGTGACCCCACCCCCTCAAATTTGGAGAGCTAAAAATCGACATAACTCCTCCAATTCTTGGAATTGGAAGCTCAAATTTTGGGGATTGTCTGACTTTAAAACAGTCCACACTTGTACAAAATTGAAGTGGGTAGGTGACATGGCCTGGATAATTTGACATGGAATTACCCATTTATTTATATATATAAACGTGTGTCATAAAAGTATCAAGATTGAAGCTAATATATATAGCCACACTGATGAGAGGTAAACCTTGAAACACGTGTCTGTGGATAACTTATTTATTATTTTTATATATATATATATATATATATATATATATATATATATATACACACATATATATATATATATATATATATATATATATATATTATATATATATATATATATATATATTTTATAAAAAAGGAAGGTCCGCAAAATTTAATTCTTAATTCAACTCTTAAGTATGTATATATGTACACATATACACACTGAGTACAACCATATACATACGCACGCACACACACACACACACATACAAGGTAAACATAGACACATATACGTAGACACACACATACACACACCCAAAAAGTATAAATTTAAGTAGAAAAACATAGAATATCTTCGGAACAAAGAACAAAAAACAAATTACAAACACACACACACTTGATATATCAAATGAACATTTGATGAACTTTATCAAGACAACCCAATTAGAAAAGTAATAAAAATAAGAAAAGTTAAAGGCTATAAAAATTCAGCTAATGACTTTATTGCTCAGCCACCCAAATGGAGGAACACCGGCTTGAGGGACTAGTGTTAAAGATGAAATTCCATTCCACCCCCATAAAAAAAAAAAAAAAAAAAAAAAAAGGGAAAGAGAGGGTGAAGTGCTCATGTGTATGTATATATATACACATACATGTAAGAATTCATTTTCATATTATCAACCAAAGCCTGAAGAAGATACCAGAAGATCTGAAACACGTGTTGCACATGTAAAACAAAAAGAATTAAAAAATTTTTTTTCTGAGAACAAAATACATTTTGCGGACCTTCCTTTTTTATAAAATATTGATTTTTCTCCCGTTGGAACCAGAACAACACTTTTTATATATATATATATATATAGATGTGAGGTATCCAAAACTTGGTAGCAAGGGATGGTAGCAACTTAGATTTATAAAGGCCCCAATTTTGGTTGAAATAAATTTATTATGGAATAACGGTATTGAGTTTTTCCTTCCTTTTTTTTATTATTATTATTATTATTATTATTATATTTATCTTTATTTCCTTTTTATTTCCTTTTTTATCTATAGTTTTTTTATACACCATTATATTATCTATTATATTCTAATGTTTAAATATTAAAGTTTTTTATTTACTTCTTTATTTATATTTTAATATAATATTCTATTTTTTCCCGTCATTGTCTTTATTTGTCTGTCTGACTACCATACCCCTAAGAAGTCAAAACTTGAGATGTATCTCTTTTTTCTCATTCGACTTCCTGTCACCATGGTGACAATCTTATATTGTTAAAAAAATTTTGATTTTTTTTGTTTTTGTTTGAATTTATTTTTTAAATTCTACTTTTTGTTTTTTGAGAAGTGCAATTCAAAAGTAAATTGATACCCATCTGATGAGACTGAATTTTGGGGAGCTATATTAAATCAACTTAGATTTATATAGGCCCCAATTTTGGTCGAAATAAATTTATTATGGAATTACGGTGTTGAGTTCTTCCTTCCTTTCTATGATATATATATATATATATATATATTATTTTTCTGAAGTTTTGAGATTAGGCTTGGTAATTTGTATCATTTGGATTTTTCAGACTGTTGTTAAAAATTAAAATCAAAAAGATTTAGGGCAGGAGGCCGGGACGACAGCATCCGAAAATCACTGACTTCCCCTCTCCCCCATTACTCAATCTTTTTCTCTTCATCTTTCAATTTACGTCTATTTATAACTTTTTTCAATTTAGGAAGCCATTTAAAAATACATTTTACATTCATGCCAACTGTTGTCTATGGGCAGTTGCGGATTTCTTTTGTATCTTTTTTCACTTTTTTTGTTATTTTGTCTTTTAGAGAAAGGATAATTTATTTTTCAGTTTGTAATGGATTTTTGCCTATGAGACAAATTCAGTGGATGGAAATGTGGGTTAGGGTTAGGGGTTAGGGTTAGGGTTGGATAAAAATTGGTTGGTGGAAAGAGATGAGTAAAAATAGATAAATAAATAAGTAAATGAAGTCAAAGGGAAATTAACATACAATGAGAGAGGGGGGAGGGAAGAGAGAGTGGAGAGAGAAAAAGAGAGACATAAAGAGAGAGAAAGTGAGTGAAAGAGAGAGATAAAGAGAGAGAGAGTGTTTGAATGAGAGAGATAAAGAGAGAGAGAGTGTTTGAATGAGAGAGAGAGAGAGAGAGAGTGTTTGAATGAGAGAGAATGAGAGAGAGAGAGAGAGAGAGAGAGAGAGAGAGAGAGAGAGAGAGAGAGAGAGAGAGAGGTGCAAAAAATACAAATGAAGAAGAATGGATAAAGAGGAAATTTAGAAAGGAAAGAAAAAAGGTGATAATATAAAAGAAAAGAACTGATCAAATGTTGATAAATATAAAAAAAGAAAAAAGAAAAAAAAGAAGTGGCTCAAAGAACAGTCAACACAATTTTACAGGGCAGGGATACATACTCTCATTCAAAAGCGGAATATTGCTATTGAGAGAAACGGTGACTATGTGGAGAAGTAGGGATGTGATCACAGAGGACCAGCTTCATTTTGATGTATGATACATGTTCCTGTGTTGGTAATTATACCTGTCCTAAATAAAATGGGCTTACTTTTTGAATCACCTATGTGGAGAAGTAGGGATGTGATCCACAGAGGACCAGCTTCATTTTGATGTATGATACATGTTCCTGTGTTGGTAATTATACCTGTCCTAAACAAAATGGCATTACTTTTTGAATCAACTATGTGCAGAAGTAGGGATGTGATCCACAGAGGACCAGCTTCATTTTGATGTATGATACATGTTCCTGTGTTGGTAATTATACCTGTCCTAAACAAAATGGCATTACTTTTTGACTCAAAAATAATTACCAACACAGGAACATGTATCATACATCAAAATGAAGCTGGTCCTCTGTGGATCACATCCCTACTTCTGCACATAGGTGATTCAAAAAGTAATGCCATTTTATTTAGGACAGGTATAATTACCAACACAGGATCATGTATCATACATCAAAATGAAGCTGGTCCTCTGTGGATCACATCCCTACTTCTCCACTTAGTCACTGCTTCTCTCAATAGCAATGTTCCACCTTCAAATGAGAGCATGTATCCCTGTCTCGTAAAATTCTATTGATTGTTCTTTGAGCCACTTCTTCATTACATATTTCACTTCCTTGTCACTGGAATAATGTTTGCCTCTCAAACTCTCTTTCATGGGGCTGAAGAGATGATAGTCTGAAGGCGCTAAATCTGGTGAGTATGGAGGATGCGGTAAAGTTGTCTACCCGATTTTCTCCCTCGTCCTGATGCTTGTGTGTGGTCAAGCATTGTTATGCAGAAGGAGGACATTATCAATTCGCAAGTTGGGTCTTACTTGTCGGATTCTTGCTCTGAACCTCGTTAGTGTCTCAATGTAGGCTTTAGTTTTATTAAAAAAAAACTTCACATGAAATAAAAGAAAAATGGCATTACCTTTTTGCCTCTCCCTTGCTCTCAACTAACGAGAAGAGAGCCCTTTTGGTTTGAATTCAGAGTTTTCCTTCTCCTAGACCGGTTGCCATACCAAGATCCCACTATCTACCCATAGCTGGAGGGAGAATAGTTTGATTCATACCTTTCCCAAGGGTATTAGCGCTATGTGAAATTCTCGTCTTGCCATGTCCATTTCTTACTACAATTTTGCGCCCCCCCCTCAAGGCTGCATCCCAGGGCAACTGTCCTTCCTAGCCTGCCCCCCCTGTTCTGCCATTGCTCAGGATGTGACACTTTTGAACTCTATTAATTCCATTGATGATGATGATGATGATGATGATGATGATGTAACTATCACTACTCAAGTCACAATACACTAACTTATTCACAGGAATTTCAAATTCAGAGTTTTCCTTCTCTTAGACTGGTTACCTATCCAAGGTTAAAGAGCCCAGTCTGACCTACTATTTTACCCATAGCTGGAGGGAGAATATATGGATTCATAGCATTCCAAGGAATATTAGCGCTATGTGTTTAGGATTTGAACACAGGTCGATAAGTCCATTTCCTACGACTCTAACCATTAAGCGACGCACCTCCACGATTAATAAAAGAACCACATCTAATGACGTTACAAGAATAAACTAGTAGAAACATCTTAAGATTAATTCAATTAAAAAAATAAAGTTTATACATTAATATGAATATATCATGTGGGAGGGAAAAAAAAAAGTGACTAAATATGTAATTCTTGGGATATTTCAGCTTGTTGTAAGTCTATTCTTAGATTTCATTAGTAAAACAGATGTTCCTTTTCCACCCCCCACCCCCTATCCATACCCTTCTTAATACCAACCCACCCATCCACCCACCCACCCACTCACTAATTAGGCTTCAGGGTAGTAAAAAATCAAAGGGGGGGGGGCCAGCAGTTGCAGAGTGAATATTAGGTTTAAATTTTAAACTCAATATTGGAGGTGGAGAGGGAGTGGGAGGAGGAGGGGGAGGAGGAGGAGTGGGAGGCTGCTGCTGATGCTCCTGCTGATTTTTTATAAACTTTTATTTCTTAGCTTTATTTCTTTAGTTCAAAAACTAAAATTAGTGTATAAAATCATTTGTAAGAGACAAACAACCTCACCAAAGAGTTTTCGGATTCTTTTTGGCAAGAGATTTTGCTCTCTGTATTTGATTGGTTAGTTGTGTTAGTGTTAGGAAGACCTAACAAAAATACAGTTGCTCCCCTTTGATCAGTAAGGGACTGGCAGGAACCCGGACATGGAAATATCTGCCATGTTACTTTGGACTGGGGTTTGGACTGTACGGATGTGCGTCAGCACGGTTGAACTAGGGACCACGTGCATCAGCATGGTTGAGCTAGTTAAGTCACTTTTAGGGTAGAAGCATTCTCTACCCTGTGTTAAATAAAAACCTTGTTAATTTTCCAACAACCTGGTCTTGTACTATCATTTTTCAATCTTCCATATTTTATCTGTATTTTAAAAACATAAGAGTTACGTACGAGATCTCTTCCGATCAAAGCAACACTAAAAAACACTGATATTCCACTCAGCAACAAAGAACATCACCGAATGTGAACAAGACCAGATCTTTTTTACAAAATGAAAAAAAATGCAGCTCTCCGCACGTGGATCTGCGCACACTGAGATGGATTTATCAGATAACATCAAAAGGGCCATTTTTCAACCAACCGCAGTCAAACCGAAGGAGACTTGAAATCTGATCCCAGCTGATCCACTCAGGACATATATAAACACACAATTTTCCACAACCAGCAGTTTGGACGAGAGGCGAGGAACAATAAACGTTGCCAACTTGCAACACCGCCGACCAGACCGTGTCAAATTTTCTTCACTCCAACACTGAGATACCACCTGTCACCTACCAACCCTGATATCATGCTGATTGCGGTATGCACCTCCACTTTCATCTTGCTTCTACGCCAGCAAATAGAGATTAATTTGCAAATTGATTTGGGACCCTAATGAGAACTACCACTCCAGATTGGAGAGGGACTGGGAGTATTGGCAATAATGAGGTACTTCACACTTCCCAGAACTGGAGCCTCACCATCAGATGCAGTTTAGTGTAATACCCAGGACATCCCCCTTTACAAGGTGTCTTACCCTATACAAGGGGATACAGTCCGCATATTCTAAGCCCCGCCTAAGAAGACCCTAATAAGTACTACAACTCCAGATCGGAGATATAGTTGCTGTTTAGTGTGATACCCAGGATCATAAAATGTAGTCTTAATGAAAATTAAGTTCACTAGTACAAAATAAAAACGCCCTCCAGGCGATGTAAAAATTGATTTTTGAAACATATTGCCTGAGGGGTGGGAGTATAATCAAATTCATTAAAGGATTAAAAAATAAAACAATTTGAAATGTAAACTTTAAATATGTATTAAAATAAAACAAACTATATATAGATATATAATACCAGTCATGTATTTATTAAAACTTGTTTTAAAAAAACAATGAGGACTGTCTAATGTTGCATGTTCAAATTTTGAGTGTATTTATTCTATGTTATGATGATTTTGGGTAATGTGACGTAAGCAGTAACGTAATTTTTGTTACAGACAAAAACCGGAAGCAAATCTCCATTATTAATAGATTTCAAATAATGCACAGGCACAATTAAGAACACATTTTATGATATTTTCGTGTTAAAACATGCAGTTGTATTGATTTGAACAAATTTATATTCTCAGTGTAGATTTACGATAAAATGAAAATGGCCAACCAAAACATATGGCTTCCTCAAATTGAAATAAACAAGGGGAGGTTACTCTTATTTATGTAACTAATGTTCAGATTACCTTCAATAGTGTACAAAAATTTTGAAAAAATAACACTATCTATCTATCTATTGATCTATCTAAAACAAAAAGTTCAATACAGGAGAATGTTTGAATAGCTCATGCTCCATGAATAGATTTATCTGGTTTGGTTTGGTTTGTTTTGTTTTACGGCATATCAACCTCAGTGGGTCATTTAATGCCGATAAAGTTTTGAAATAAATTAATTCTTAATGGATAATAAATTTTGTTTATCAACTCATGTTTTTCTATTTAACCCATAGATGGGATCCTAACAGGTACTACCACTCCGGGTCAGAGTGGACCAGAGAGCAATGGTGATGAAGGGGTGCTCCACATTCCCCAGACATCCAGAACTGGAACCTCACCATCAGATAGAGTTTAACATCATTCCCAGGATATGTAGACCCTCAGTCACCACCTTCCAGCACCCATATGATAAAAAGGGGTTGGGGTTTGCCATAAGGGCAATAGGGTTGGGAAAATCATATAGGTGCTAGGGCTTGACGTGACCAGCTGATTGATCGGAGGGGGCCTCTCCAACTGCCCGTCTAGCCCAAGATAGGGCCAAAGTGGAGTATTGCAAGTCATGAACTGCTCATCCACCTGGGTTCTATCCTTAAGCATCACGGGTCGCTACCCACATCCAACAGGTGGCCCCATTGGGGGAGTCTTAGCTTTCTTCAGAGGTGCAGTCGGTGCATTCTAACGTCCCAGATGACAGGGCGGAGTTTTATCTGGGTTTTTTTTAAGCATATACCCTCCATGATGTATGTACCATATTCTGAATGGAGGCTGTATATATTTGCTAGTTATATTAAGGAGACTAGCAACAGAAAACACCCTCCGGGCAACGTAAGAATTAATTTTTTAAAGACATTGCCTGAGAGGGTGGGAGTTAAAAATTCAATGTCAGAGGGTTTGTATCATAAATAAGCAAAATCCTCATATTTATTAAAGGGGTAAAAAACAAAAAAACAATTTGAAATGAAAACTGAGCCCCGTCCCTCTCAAATAAAATGTTGCATGCATGTAATAATCAAACAATCATTTTGAATATTTTCCACATCAATTTTACACAAAATCGTAGGTATTTATTTATTTGTAAACTTTTTAGTTAACTTCTAGTTACTGTAAAAAAAAAAAAGGACGAGAGTAAAAACAATTTTTAAAATCAAACCTCTCAAATTTTGGGTGTATATAGCATAAAAATATTGTGACGTAAGCTGTGACGTAGAGCTATGATGTAGTTTTTGTTACAGACAGAAATACAGACAATCTCCATTATTAAGAAGATTTATCAATGAGAAATAAAAGGCTTCATATTTCTTTGCACTGCATTTTTCTAAATTTGTATTTTGGATAAAATGCTTGATACCGTATAATTGTGTGCAAATTATTTATTTTAATAATCACTTGAAGCCTTAATTAATTACTAACGATTATTAGTTAATTAAAACCATATGAGCATTGGGTGCAAAGAAATAATAATTATTAAATAGAAATTAATAATGGAGATTTGCTTCTGGTTTTTGTCTGTAACAAATATTACGTCACTGCTTACATGACATTACCCAAAATCGTCATAACATAGATGTAATACGATGTTGGTCGGGGTGCCAAATGTAATACTATGATCTGGTCACGGGACCAAATGTAATACTATGGTGGTCGCGGCAACAAATGTAATACTATGCTGGTTGGGGTGCCAAATGTAATACTATGATCTGGTCACGGGACCAAATATAACACTATGCTGTCGCGGTGCTGAATCTAACACGATGGGTGTTATTTGACCCACAGGAAAGTTGAAGTGCTTGCTCCGGGCTGTACTTGAAAGTGATCAAATTCACCAATGTTGTTCCACAATTAATACGAACGCGTTTTTAACAATAAATGACCTTTATTAATTATATTTTACTAATTATACAGTGATAAAAAATCATGTACAACCACAAAGGGGTATCGAAGCTGAAGTTGAGTGTGGACTGACTGGCGATATATGTTGTGTTCTGATTCAAATTCAGGACTTTGAGTAACAAGATGACAAAGCAAAGATGGTGACAAGGGCTATGAGACGGAGCTATCAATCTGCTACGGAAGCAGTTGTCCAATCTGGTCAAGAACCAGCTGTCCGACCTGCCTGGAACCCTTTTGGGTCCTCTTTTATGGATTCCAAACCCCTGAATCCAGGGCTCTGATTGGCCAGCCAATAGAAATGCCGGACCAATGGCCCTACAGTGTAAACATCAGGAAGTGTACAAAAACCAACCCACGTGGTCGCATTTGATTGGACGGCCAATCGGAATCATGGCCTTGGGTTACACATCTTGGAGGGGGGGGGTCAACAAGTCTCCACCCAAGTTTCCTGATTGGTGAGGCACCTGATAATATCTTTATTATTGTATAAATGGTCTTGTGCCAAACTTATCTGTCAGTTGCTATGATAATTCCCAGAAATTGGCCTAAGAGCACCCAGCCGAATTGTTATTCTTAACTGATCAACATTTTTAAGATTTAATCTTTAAACTATTTTTGTTAAATAAATTTCCTTATCCTATGCAGTCCTCACAAGAACAACAATAGATATGAATATGACAGCAGTTGTATAAACCAGTCATTCGTTTTTATATCAACCGAATTTTTAGCCTTTAAAATCTCCCCTGTTTGAGTAATAAATTGTTATCTAGTGTTGACTTTACCCCACCACTGACTTGTACTCTGATCTAAATCGCTTGTACGACTCTAAAAACAATTGTTATTTTTATATCCAAAATTTTTTTTTTTCAACTATCTAATGAGATATCACCAGTCACTCCTTGTTGTGATGTTAATTCAACAGTAAAAAAGAAGTCAAGTCGAGGTAGGGTAAAATAAGACAAGTGTATTTACAATAATGGTACAGGAATGGCTAGCTTGCCGTTAAACAGTAACAGTACAACCTTTTCACTCGGTGTCTCACTATTTATAGTGAGAACCGGTGTATATTCTCCACTGTAGGAACGGCCGGTACAACACTCCTTGACACCACTCTGGTGTTATATAGAATAAATACACTCAAAATTTGAGCATGCAACATTAGACAGTCCTCATTGTTTTTTAAAACAAGTTTTAATAAATACATGACTGGTGTTATATATCTATATATAGTTTGTTTTATTTTAATACATATTTAAAGTTTACATTACAAATTGTTTTATTTTTTAATCCTTTAATGAATTTGATGATTTTACTTACTTAGGGTACAAACTCGCTGACATTGAATTTTTTACTCCCACCCCTCAGGCAATATGTTTCAAAAATCTATTTTTACATCACCCGGAGGATGTTTTTTTATTTTGTACTAGTAGAAATAATTACTGTAATTGTACACAAATTAGTAGTAACAGTTTAGCTTAATCATTAGAGCATCCGCCTAGGAACCAGAAGGTTCTGGGTTCAATACTAGCCCTTGGAAAAGAAAGTAATATTTAGTTCTAGTGTATAAAAGTCGTTGGGGTGGCCTAAAGTCGGTATCAGCCAGACAGCGAGGGAGTCTATCCCCTTTTCACTAGCGCTAGACTAAGGAGATTGTTTTTTTAGCGTCTGAGGTGGAGTGTCACACCTACCATCAACTCCTTACTCTACTGCACCGATCCTTGTGCTACTCATGTGTTGAGTATCGAACTAGGAACATTGTGGTTCCTAGGCGGAAGCTCTAACGACTGAGCTAAACAGGCCCTATTAAAGTCGATGGAGTGGCCTATTGTCAGTATCAGCCAAACAGCGAGGGAGTCTATCCCCTTTTCAGACCAGGGAGATTGTTTTGGTGACTGAGGTGGAGCGCCACACCTACACATCAAAAGTCTGCATTATTCATGAATAATTACTGTACTCAGTGAATATGATTTAATAAGGTAATTTATGAGGAAGTGCGTCCCGGTCTCCTGCCTCAAAAATTGCTATCCGGTGACTATTAAAATAACGACCCAGTCTATTCAAAACTATCCATCTTCATATATATCCATCTATCTCAATTTGTTCATATTTATCTATATTACTTTAAATACTAAGATTTTTTTTAATTCATGTTTGTTTAATGTCTTGTTTTTAGTTTAAATAAACAAGAATTACGACAAAAGAAGAAGCGACCCCCCCCGAAATACATTTACTTGTCGAAAATATCTATCTATCTCCATTTGTTCATATCTATCTATATTATTTTATTTGTTTATCTATCTATCTATCTCAGTCTATTCCAAACTATATATCCATCTTCATATCTAAACAAGAATTACGACAAATTATGATAAATAAACAAGAATTACAATGAGCTGGGGTTGTTATTTTGATAGTCACCGGGTAGCAATTTTTGAGGCAGGAGACCGGGATGCACTTCCTTATAAATTACCTTTAATAACATTCTACAGTTGTAAGTTTTTATTTTATTTTGAATTAGATTTCAAACAGGGCTAGTGCTAGAGTCTAATGCCCCCCCCCTCTCCACGAATCAATGACATGAGGCCCCCACTCTACCACATGTCAATTTTCATAAAGTAGTATTCATATAAAATATGAAACCTGCCCTTTTGAGGCCCACAAACAGATACCCCTGAAACTGCCAAAGGGGATTGAGATGGTTGAATATATACAGAATTCTTACCAACCCAACCAAAATTATCAGACCACCTTGAATGTGGTACTAACTTTTCTTTTTAGACATCATGACTGCAATTTCTAAAATTGTAGCTAATATTTTTTTCAGACCATTAACTTTTTCAAGAACCATTTTCTCTTAAAACTAACCACCTAAAGATATTATCTCTAACTGGCTTAACTTCATGGTAGCTGTACATCTTTTATAACTCTCCTAAACCTTACCTGACTGTTCCTTTGTCTCCGTAAGGTCACGCCCACACCCATATACATATGCCTGGACTTAATACAAATATGTGGAAATTATTACAAAATGAAGAATACATACTGGCCAATTCCATGCCAAATCATACAGAAAAAAAGTATAATTGTCACCCACCCCTTCAATTTTTCTGAAATTTTGTGGACTATGTTTAAGTTAGACAATCCCAAAATTTGAACTTCTGATTCCAAAAAATTGGCTGAGTTATGTCGATTTTTAGCTCTCCAAATTTGGTGGGTTCATGAAAAAATGGCAACTTTTTGTAATTTATTTTTGTCTGTAAAATGAGTTCTAGAGCTTTCCTACTCCTAAAAATTGGTTAATAGAAGCACTTTTACCCAAGGAATCCAAAATTGCTATCATAAAAGTTTTAAAGTCAACCAATTTTAAGTTAGTGATGATTTTTTTCATAACCAATTCTTGCAATTAGAAGTTCAATGTCAATAAACTAAATTTCATTCAGTTAATTCTGTAGAAAAATTTGAATTACAATTTTTTTTCGATATTTTTGATAAATATAATTTATCTAAAAAAGTGTTTGTACTATAAGGATGGTGCAAAGTTATTAGATACTTTGCATATAAATAACTCCGACGAAGGTTACCGGACAAAACATTTAATATACACAGCACATGGATAACAGTTGATACAACGTACATAGTAGCAGAGTACATATAAAAAGGGGTACACAAATAAAGATAAAGACACATTCATGAATGATACAGATATACATATATGAGTACAGACATGAGACTAGTGATAGTCCATGCTGTGGATAACTTACAGTAATGTAAGGGGGCAGAGCCCCAACGAGAGGGGTTAGATAAAATCTACCCCATGTGGCTCGTAGTTACTGAAACAGGAAAAAGAGACCGAAAGGATTTGAATCCGGCGCTTAAATACTATGGTGCCCTAGCGGGCACCCAGCAAACTAAAAGGGGCAGACAACTCCACCAGGCGAATACAAACTAACGCTACAGTACAATTAATGACTGAATGTAACATATGTTGTTTTATGCTCTTAATTTATTTTCATGGAGATTTGGTCAACTTCATATTTATTTAAGTATGGATTTATTAGAGTAAACATTAAATTAATTGAATAATTGTATTGTTTAATCTTTAAAGAACAAAACAAAATTTACTCTTTCCAGCCTACAAACTATAAAGAAAACATTATCCCTAATGTTACATAATGGCCGGCCAGCACCTATATTTGTGGCCTTGTGCCAGACTTAGAAAAACATTATCCCTAAGTAAGAAGAAAAATAAAAACATAGAACATTTTCAGTTTTTACAAAGTTACATATTGTAAAATTTTAGTATTAAAATTAACTCTTTCTCTGAACGTTTGAGATGAGGCTTGAAGATTAGTATTATTAGCGTTATTCGAGTCCGAGAAGGTTCCCGAGTCCGACAAGAAACACCTGAAGAAGGCCGGAGGGTATATCAGCCGAAACGTTGTACAAATAACAATGAAGATGGGGACAATAGTCCGAATAACACAGATAATACTAAAATTAACTCATTTAACAGATTAGAATTAAACATCGAATGGATCATTAATAATACGAATAAAAAGTTACATATTGTAAAATTTTAGTATTAAATTAACTCTTTCTCTGAACGTTTGAGATGAGGCTTGAAGATTAGTATTATTAGCGTTATTCGAGTCCGAGAAGGTTCCGAGTCCGACAAGAAACACCTGAAGAAGGCCGGAGGGTATATCAGCCGAAACGTTGTACAAATAACAATGAAGATGGGGACAATAGTCCGAATAACGCTAATAATACTAAAATTAACTCATTTAAAAGATTAGAATTAAACATTGAATGGATCATTAATAATACGAATAAAAAAAATGAAATTTATTAGAACAACTGAAGTCACGTCTCTTCCGTGTGACGTTCAAACATCCGACGTGACACCTTTTGAGGATTTTCTAACTTTAACATAGTCCACACCTCTACAAAATTTCAGAAAAAATGAAGAGGGGTGGGTCACATAGCCTGGATGATTTGACATGGAATTACCCTATTGAAGGGTTATTTGCTTCATTTAATACCCCATGACATGTGTACCATTAGTTGCACATTAAGCATATTAAGATGATACTTGATTTCTTGCCATGTACGCAGTAGCAGAGCCTCACCAGTGGGATTAATGATCTTTTGCTTTCGGTCAGTGATGTCCTGCAGCTTTGTTCGATATAAGATATCTTTAGCATAACCCCACAGAAAGAAATCCCAGGGTGTGATATCTGGGTAATTTATGAGGAAGTGCGTCCCAGTCTCCTGCCTCAGAAATTGCTACCCGGTGACTATTAAAATAACGTCCCCAGCTATGTCGTCTCGGTGGTGTTACTTGAAAGAAAACAAC
>CM042171.1:60693505-60698505 GCA_023376005.1 Doryteuthis pealeii | reverse complement strand
TCCCTCATTTTACCCTTACCTATTGAATATTTAATTGGCCTTATGGTCCAATCCTCAGTATTACCTTACCTATGAATTTAGATGGCTATGCTCCCAATCCTCACTATACCCACCTATGAATATTAATGGCTATGTCCCAACCTCAATCCTTACCTATGAATATTAATGGGCTATGTTCCACAATCCTCATATACCCTACCTATGAATATTTAATGGCTATGTCCACATCCTATTATACCCTACCTATGAATATTAATGGCTATGTCCCAATCTCATATCCCTTACCTATGAATATTAATGGCTATGTCCAATCCTTCATATACCACTTACCTATGCATATTAATGGCTATGTCCAATCCTCATATTACCCTTAACCTATGAATATTAATGGGCTATGATCCCAATCCTCATTATACCCTACCTATGAATATTTAATGCTATGTCCCAATCTCTCACTAATACCGCTACCTTATGAATATTAATGGCTATTGTCCCAATCCTCATTATTTACCCTTACCTTGAATATTAATGGCTATGTTCCCTCCTCAATTATACCCTTACCTATGAATATAATTGCGTATATTTCAATCCTATATACCCTACCTATTCAACATTAATGGGTATTGTCCAAAATCTCAATATACCCTACCTATTGACATTAAGGCTATGTTCCCAATCCTCAGTATACCCTTACCTGATGAACATTAATGGCGTATGTCCCAAATCCTTCATATACCCTACGTATGAATATTAACAGCGCTATGTACCCAACCTTCATATAACCAAACATGACATTAATGGGTATGCCCAATCTCATATACCCATACCTATGAATATTAAATGCTTATGTTCCAATCCTATATACACTACCTATGAACATTAATGGCTATTGTCCCAAATCCCATATACCCTACCTATGAATATTAATGGCTATGTCCCAATCCTTCATATTACCTTTACCTATTGAATATTAAGGCTATTCCCATCCTCATATTACCCTTACCTATGAATATATGGCTATTGTCCCAATCCTTCATATACCCTTCACCTAGAATATTATGCTATGTTCCCCATCCTCATTTATACCCTTAACCTATGAATATCTAATCGGCTATGTCCCAATCACTCATATACCCTTTACCTCAATGAACATTAATGGATTAGTCCACAATCCTCATATACCCTACTATGAACATTAATGCTATTGTCCCAATCCTCATTACCTACCTATGAACATTAATGGTATGTCCCAAATCTCTCAGTATACTCCTACCTATGAATATTCATGGCTATGCCCAATCCTCATTATACCCTACCTTGAACATTAATGGGTAGTCCAAATCCCATATCACCCTACTATTGAACATTAATGACTATGTTCCAATCCTCATATACCCTACCTAGAACATAATGGCTATGTCCCAATCCTATATATACCCTCCTGATGAACATTAATGACTATGTTCCAACCTCATTACCGCTACCTATGAACATTAATGGCTATGCTC
The DNA here is from genome assembly GCA_023376005.1 of Doryteuthis pealeii. Taxonomy (NCBI): domain Eukaryota; kingdom Metazoa; phylum Mollusca; class Cephalopoda; order Myopsida; family Loliginidae; genus Doryteuthis; species Doryteuthis pealeii. The sequence goes on along the minus strand of CM042171.1, from coordinate 60,696,997 downwards.
CCAATCTCATATCCTACCTATGAACATTAGGTATGTCCCCAAATCCTCATTATACCCTACCTATGAATATAATGCTATGTCCCAATTCCTCATATACACTACCTATAATACATTTATGGCTAGTCCCCAAATCCTCATAGACCTACCTTCATGAGATATATTAATAGTAGTCCCAAATCCTTCATATTACCCACCTATAACATTAATTGGTGATTGTCCCCAAATCCTCATATACCCTACCATGAATATTATGCTTGTCCCAATCCTCATATTACCCTTACTATATGAAACATTAATGGCTATATCCCAATCCTCATAACTCTAAACTATGACATTGTGTAATAACAATAAAGTGAAGTACAAAGTCTGAATAATCCATAATATCCAAATTTATCAAAGCCTCATCTCAAAAATTCAGAGAAATAGTATACGATAAACAATAAAGATGGGACATAGTCCTCAAATAAATCCTAATATCAAGCCTCATCTCAACAAAATTCAGAGAAATAGTGTAGATAACAATAAAGTATGAGGACAAAAGGTTGATTAATCTTATAATATACTAATTTATCAAGCCTTATCTCAAAATCATGAGAACCATATGAATAACAATAAAAAAGACAAAAGTCTGAATAATCTTACAATAATACTAATTAAAGCCTTCAATCTCAAAAAATTCAGAGACAATAGTGTATGCATTAACATAAATAAGATGAGGGATTCATAAGTCTGAAATCTAAATAATACTAATTTATTCAACCTACATCTCCAAAAATTCAGAGAAAATCAGTGTAGAATAACTTATAAGGAATGAGACAATAGCTCTGAATAATACCAATATATCCAAACCTCCCGAACCAAGCTTCATCTCAAAAGATTCAGAGAAATAGTGTAAGATAACAATAAAATAGGACAATTAGTCTGAATAATCCAAATAATCCGAATGACGCAAGCCTCAGTCTCAAAAATTCAGAGAAACTAGGTGCTAGATAACAATAAAGATAGGACAATTAGTCTAAATTATCCAAATTATCCAAATACCAAGCCCATCTCAAAAATTCAGAGAAATAGTGTAGATAACAATAAAGATGAGGACATAGTCTGAATGAATCAAATAATACAAATTTGAGATTCACTTTACTGTATTTGATGTCAACCATCTTAAAAAAAAAAAGAAAGAAAAAAAATGAAAAGAAAGAAAAAACAGATAAAAAAGAAAAATGAATGTAAACAAAATCTGTTCCAAATTTGTTTTGTGCTGACACGTGAAATTGAAAGAATATTTGATTATTTTCTTTGAGAGAAAACAAAAGATTTTACTTTCTGAATCTAACGACCCTCAGGTGATGACGATTTTCTTTCTTTTGGCATTAGAGGGTGCGGGGGTGGGGGGTGCTGATTACAGGAGAAGAAGAAGAAGAAGAAAGAGACAAAGAAATAGGAAATGAGAAAATTAGCATTGTGTTATTTGGAGAGAGAGAGACGGGGTGAGATGAGGATAGAGGGAGAGAGGGGGGAGGGGGATAGGAATGACGGTAAAAGAAATCAATGAAAATGTGAAATAGGAGTGAAAACAGTAAAGTAAATAAGAAATAGGGAAATGGGGTCAGAAAGAAAATAAATATTATTTAAGCAAAGAAGGAGAGAGGAGAGAGAGAGAGAGAAGAGAGAGAGAGAGAGAGGAGAGAGAGAGAGAGAGAGATGGGAGGGGTGAAGGTTATAACATTAGTGAAAGAGAAAAAAGATTAAGGATTCAAGAATGTGGTTTATGTGTGTGTGTATGTATGTGTGTGTGTGTGAGAGAGAGAGAGAGGAGAAGAGAGGAGAGGAGAGAGAGAGAGAGAGAGAGAGGAGAATAGTGTAGAGATAGATAGATAGATAGATAGAGGTTTAAAGAATGGTGTGAGAGAAATGATGTCTTGAAGAATTTGAGAATCTATTTGTGTGTCTGTAAGAGAGGGAGAATAGAGAAAAATACAGAGAGAGAGAGAGAGAGAGAGAGAGAGAGAGAGAGAGAGAGAGAGAGAGAGAGAGAGAGATGTGAAGGTTAAACATTGTGACAGAGAAAAGAAAATTTGAAGGAATTTAAGGTAATTTGGATGATAAAATTCTTCAATAATTCTGAAATATAATAGAGTAAACTATCTTAACAGAAAACAACAGATAAGAAAAAAATGTGTTTGTTTTTGTGAATGGTTAGTTTCAAGTATCAGATGTGCAAACCCGCACAAGCACAACTCCCTTTAATTTTACTCACATTCTCCATGATTTTATTAAAAAAATAATAGAAAAGAAACAGAGTGGATTATAATAAAAAACCAGAACAACTGAAACTTAATTATAAAATAAAATCATGGAGAATGTGATGTAAATAACTAAGGGAATTGTGACTTTAGTGATACAGTTCAGTACAGACAGAAAAAGACACAATCTCCATTATAATAACTAGCAAAATAAAAAAACGTAAAATAAATATTGCCTGAGGGATGAGTTGAAAATTTAATATCAGAGAGTTTGTATCATAAGTAAAGTAAAATCATCAAATTTATTAAAGGAGTAAAAAATAAAATAAATTTATTAAAGGGGAGAAAAATTTAAAATTTAAATGAAACTTAGTTCTGATAACTTTAAATATATATTAAATAAAACAAAAACTATATATTAGATAAATAATACCAGGTATGTATATTTATTAAACTGTTTTAAAACCCAATGAGGACTGTCTAACATTGCATGCTCAAATTTTTGAGTGTATATTTTGTTATGATGATTTTAGTATGTACGTAAGCAGTGACGTAATTTTGTTAGACAAAATTTGTCTACTTTTAACTGACTCCATTTTTAAAAAAGATACTTTTTTTATATACTAGCAAATATATGCACCTTCCTCCGGGTACAAGTATTTAAGTTTTAATGTTAATAAAATTATATTAAATTAGAAAGCTAATGAAACTAAATAGAACACAGATAAAAAGATTTGAAACAGAGTGCAAGTATTTAAGTTTAATGTAATGAAATATTATATTAAATTAGAAAGGCTAATGAACTAAATAAGAATGCAGATAATTTAAAATAAAATCATGAAGAAATGTGACGTAAATAAATAAGGAATTGTGCTATAGTAGTGATAGAGTTTCGGTTACAGACAGAAAGGAAACACACACAATCTACATTATAATAACTAGTACAAATACGGGTGATGTAAAAATATATTTTTGAAACATATTGCCTGAGGGGTGGGAGTAAAAAATTCAATGTCAGCGAGTTTGTACCCTAAGTAAGTAAAATCATCAAATTCATTAAAGGATTAAAAAATAAAACAATTTGAAATGTAAACTTTAAATATGTATTAAAATAAAACAAACTATATATAGATATATAATACCAGTCATGTATTTATTAAAACTTGTTTTAACGAGAACTGTCTAATGTTGCATGTTCAAATTTTGAGTGTATTTATTCTATGTTATGACGATTTTGGGTAATGTGACG
>CM042171.1:60558505-60688505 GCA_023376005.1 Doryteuthis pealeii | reverse complement strand
ATCTGAAAAAATGAATTGATAAAAAACAATTATTAAATGTTTTCTATACAGTTGAGAGTCTGAATGAGGTTATTTCCTATAACTCTAACCTAAAAAAGGGGAACCACTCTGAATGAATTTTATCTGTTAATTAATCTAACCATTATTTTCCCGTTAAACCAACCCTAAACTCTAACCCTAACCCAGTCCTTCTTTTTTCCTTTCTTTAATGGGAGGTGTGTGCCCCTAAGCTATTTGAGACTCTGAGGGTGTGTTAAGCTATTTGAGACTCTGACTGAGGGTGTGCCCTATTTGAGACTCTGAACTGATTTGAGACTCTGAGGGTGTGTGCCCTAAACTATTTGAGACTCTGAGGGTGTGTGCCCCTAAGCTATTTGAGACTGAGGGTGTGCCCTAAACTATTTGAGACTCTGAGGGTGTGTGCCCTAAGCCCTGGAGGACCTGGGGTGTGTGCCCTAAGCTATTTGAGGACCTGGGGTGTGTGCCCTAAGCTATTTGAGGACCTGGGATGTGTGCCCTAAGCTATTTGAGACTGAGGGTGTGTGAACCTAAGCTATTTGAGGACCTGGGGTGCATGACCCTAAGCTATTTGAGGCCCTGGGGTATGTGAACCTAAGCTATTTGAGGCCCTAGGGTGCGTGACTCTAAGCTATTTGAGGCCCTGGGGTGTGTGCCCCTAAGCTATTTGAGACCCTGGGGTGTGTGACCCCAAGCTATTTGGAACTCTGAGGGTGTGAGCTCTAAGCTATAGCTTATAGGGGAGCCCAGGTCTGGAAATGTTGTTTCAAAGAAATGAGTATGTGTAGGGATTAAAATAAAATTCAAATAAAAAAACTAAAAAAACTCCCATGAACCTTCACCAGAAGAACTCTGAGTATGCGCAGAAAAAGAACCCACTTTCAGCCCCAGTAAGCTGAAATTTAAAAAAAAAATCATCAGGGATTTTTGTAATGTTTCTTCTTTTGAATGGACAAATTTTTTTAAAGATCATATTAATCTTTATGCAAGTTTCGTTGTGTTAAATATAGGGGGTGGGGTAAATTTTCCAGGGCAAATTGGAGGTACCTAGTGTGCTGGGGTAAAGTTGAGTGCTGCTATATATGTTTTTTTTCTTTTTTTTTTCTTCTAACATTTCGATCGCAGTTAAACCAGGTTTTACAAATCATTATGAATTGTTATTTTTAATACCCTTAAAAAAAACAAAAAAACAACACACCTGAGCCTCATTGTTGTGACGTCATTTAAGGCAGATGGAGTTGTCATTAGAAAAACAAAAAAAAAAAAACAACATTCTACTTAAGCTTGTTTACATGACAATTCTATGACAAATTAACTAAGAGAAAACTTGAAGGTGCTTACCTTTTTTTTTTACATCTAAAAATAATAAGCAATTAAGAAAAAATCACCATTGCTTACCTCTTTTTTTTTAAATACCAAAATCAAGTAGTAAATAAACTCGTCTGAACAACTGTTTTTAAGCGCGATGTCACCTCCCCACTTTTTAAAAATTTGAATCAACAACAAATTAAAAAAAAAAGTGTTTACAAAAATTGATTTAGAAACGTAACTGACCTAATGAAATGTCGGTCATTTGCTATACTTACAAGTTAGATAATTTGATCTTTCAAAGCCTCCATGCTTCCTGTAGTCTACCAACACTATGCAGGAAATACCATCCACACACATATGCACGCACGTGCACACATACATGTATATTATTACTAGGTATACCCAAAATGGTCCTAAAATTCGTTTTTGACAAAATGACTTTAGCCCCCCCCCCATAAAGAAAATAATTTACCAAAAATCAGGGAAATATCGGATTTTAATGAAATTTTCAGTGTTTACTTATCAATGAATGATCTTTATAATGCATTATTTATTTTATTTCAAAACTTTCACATTTTTTTCAGGTCACTTAATTTTGACCCCCCCCCCCCTATGTTCGGGACGTAACATTTTTTCGAGTTGTTCCTGTTCATGTTCCTGACACTAATACATTATTATAGAATAATGATAATTCTATGTACTACACATGAGACTTTGATGAGTTGTGGTGCACCTGAGCATTATACACAATGAATTTCATCATTATTATTATTTTTTTCATTATTATTTAATTCTGTACAAATATCAGAAAAGTTTTTAACAAAAATTAAAATAAAAATAAAAAATTGAAATATAAAAAAGATAATGTTACTTCATTTAACGAATTGAAGTCATTTAAAAAAAAAGGGTAAATAAAAAAAGTTTGTGGTTTTATTAAAAACATACCAATAATACCATAACTAATACTAATTAACGTGTTTTCTGACTAAAGGTGAATCAGTTTACTTAACTACAGTCAGTAAAATCTACAGTAGCTACTTTTAAAAAAACTTTTTCTTTACTCCGCTTAAAAATTGACCTTGTGTCACACACTGTCCGTGACAGAATGGTTAGATAATCAACCCCTTTTTTCTTTAAAATTCCAGAAAAAAATCTTACAAACTTTTTACTGTTCAATAAAAAAAATTTTTTTTAAAAACCCCAAAAAACAGTTATCACTTGAATTATTTTTTATATTTTAAGTTACTTTTTTAGAGTGGAAAATTGTTAATTATTTTTTTTTTAATTTTTGAAAAAAAAAAAAAAGCAAAAAAGTTTTCTTTTTGTGTTACTAAGTGACTGTTTTCAGTCGAGTAAAAAAATAATGAAGTCCTTTCTTCCAATTTAAAACGTTGATTTCATTATTGAATTTTACTTGTGTATATTATTTCTAACAACATTAGCACTAAAAAAAAAAAAAAAACTAAAAAATAAATAAAACACACAAAAAAAATAATAATAAAAAATAAAATAAAGATAGAAATAATTGAATTCAATATTTATACTTTGGGATTCAGTTGCGTCATTTGTGTTAAATTAATTTTTAACTATTACTGCAGTATTGTACTAACTAATAGTTAGTTAGTACAATAAAAAGTTAAGAAAAAAAAATATTGATTTAAATTTGATTCTCTCTTTAAATGTAAGATGTAAGTAAATGGGAAAATCTAAAGAGATTTTAAATTAAATTCTAAATAAATCCAACCAAAATCAATCATTAAGAAGTTTATCTTTATAAATAAATGATTTTATTAATATTAATTCACTTTAATTTTTCAAAATGGTAGTTGTAGGAAAAGTGAAAAAAAAAAGTGTTTTATAATTTGCTTGAAGCATTCTGTTTATATTGGTTTGGTGGTTGGTTTTGAAAAAAAAAAGGATATTTATCTTAAAATGAAATTCTTAACATAAACAAAAACACCAAAATATGAGGAAAGAAGGAAAGAAAAAAAGAACCCCCACCCCAAACAATAATGAAGAAACAAAAAGCAGTTCAGAAAATCATGGGCATTTTTAAAAATCTACATCAAATTCCCCCTTTTTTATATTTTGAACCTCGAGTCATAAAAAGAAAGGGTTGTTATGCTGTAATGTTTGTAGAGTAGAAACATGCAGACAAAAAACAAAACAAAACAAAAAAATACGTGATTCGATTAAATAACTTTTTATTAAAAAAAAAAAGAGAAAACAACCCAAAAAACAAAAGCCAAGAATCTATCACTATTTTTCATTTTGCTTTTATCCCTACATTTGTGCTAAAGAAAAAGAAAAGAGAAAAGGGCATTTACTCCAATTTCACAAAATACACACACACAAAGATTTTTCTTCCTTTTTCCTTTCTTCTTCTTTCATTCATTGTTTTGTTGTCATTATTTTCTCTCACTGTAAGTCCCCGTGCTACTACCCTCACTTACGTTCCCTCTTTCCTATCATTATTAAAAAAAACCCAAAAAACAAACAAACAAAAAATCACCCCCTAAAAAAAAAAAAAAACTTCATACAGAAATGTTACCATTGTTCTAATATTTTATCTTAATAAACTAAAGTAAATAGTAAAATTTTAAAAAAAATGAAAATATAGTGAAGCTAGTACTTAGTACTATAATTCTCTATCGTTATTTTCCTATAAAAAAAAGAAATATTTCTAGCTCCTTTCGAATAATATAACATTATGTCCAAGAATGCATTCTATTATTAATACCCTCCCCAGAAAAAAATCAAAACAAAACAAAACAAAAAACAAATAAAAAAAACTTCATACAGAAATGTTATCATTGTTCTAATATTCAACCTTAAACTAAAGTAAATAGTCAAATTAAAAAATAAAATAGAATAAAATAAAAACAGAGTTAAGTTAGTAGTAATGTACTATCATTCTTTATCGTTATTTTCCTATTAAAAAAAAAAAAGAAGAAATATTTTAGCTCCTTTCGAATAACATTGTGTCCAAGAATGCATATCCCGCAAGTAAGGAGCTTTACTTTTTTCCTTTTTTATGGTCTTTCTTTTTTATGTCATTTTTTTATGGGTCTTTCTTTTTTTTATGTGTATTTTTTTTTTCTTTCCTGCTTTCACGTTTTTATGCTCACCTTCCCACCTTTGCCCGTCCGTCATTTTTAAGAATATTACTTTCTTTATCGAATAATGCGCGCACTTCTAGTTTTTGCCCCTCCTCCTCCTTTTATTTTTATTCTCTTTTTATTTACCCCCCTCTCTTTCTCTACTTGTTTCTTTTTTTCTTTTCATGTGTCTTTTTTTTTCTTCCTGCTTTCACGTTTTTTTTTAATGCTCACCTTCCCACCTTTGCCCGTCCGTCATTTTTAAGAATATTTCTTTCTTTATCGAATAATGCGCGCACTTCTAGTTTTTGCCTCTCCTCCTCCTTCTCCTTTTTTTATTTTATTTTTATTCTCTTTTTATTCATCCCCCTCCCTCTCAATCTCGCTCTTCCTCTCTCTCACTCAACAGAGGAAAGGGGAGAGGAACAGTGGGGAGAGGAGGGTGATTGTTCCTTGTCAATTGATGACGTCACAAGCAGTAGCAGCAGCAGCAGCAGTGGCGGCGGCCACATGCGCTCAACTCAAAAATCTTTCTCAATATCCACACTAAAAAAAAAAGTATAACACAAAAAGCAACAAAATAACATTAAGAATTTCTCCATTGCTTGTTCAGCTCACCCTTACCTCTTCTTCTTCTTAGTCTTATTACTGTTGCAACACCCACAACCAGTCTGTTTTCTTTTTGTAATTCTCTAGAGCAGTATCCACTTTTTCCAATATAACAAAAACAAAATCATCCCTAACTGGGGTGGACAGTGGATACGCAAAATTGCACCCCCAACAACAACAACAACAACAAACACTGATTGTTATTATTTTGCATAATCTCAAAAGACATACTTTATCCATCTTTTTTACTTTAACGCACGTGTACTTACTTTTATGGACTTTGGACTATGAACCCTCCTCCTGGGATTTTAATGTCGCCTGACGACCCTCAACGGAGATAACATCCCCGCTTTAAAAAAAACGTGAGTTTTTAAGGGGGAGATCTTGTTTTAAAACTCATAAGTGACCCGGGACGTGTATACATACACAGTCTTCGTTCTTATTCTCAAGTGTTTTCTTTGTCTAGTTAATATTTTCTTACTTTTTCTTTCTTAAATTTCATCTCTTAAATTTCAACTTATTTAACTTTTTCTCTTATAATTTCACCCTGTTTAAATTTCTTTGTTTATATAGTTTTAATTATTCAACTTTTAACATTACATTTTTTATTCTCATAATAGTTTTCTTTTTTTTTTTTTAATTTAAAATAAAATTGTAATATATGGTTAAATGACAATTTAAAAAATAATTATTGTTTTTGTCTATAAAAATGAATGAATGTTTTCATCCAAGAAAAAAGAACAAAATCAGGTTTATTTTTTAACTTTTTTCAGTACAAATTCTATTGATATTTCTGTTGTTTTTAATTTTCAGTTTATTTAACTTAACACAAAAACTTAACGCTATTAGAGAGTTTAATGTTAAAATGTTATTTTTGGGGAAGCACCCCACTCAGTGGCTCCACTGATCTTATATATATATATAAAGTCCAAGTATTTTTTTTGTTTGTGTTTTTTTGGCAGGTGGGAAGATAGAGATAATTAAAAAAAATAAAATTCTTTAAATCAGTATAACCTAACTGTCCTCCTAAATGTCGAAATTGGACTTTATTTTTCCCTTTTTTACTTTAGAGGCGCCCTTTTCTCTCTCTTTCTTTTCTGAGCGCACTCTTGCCCAACTTGCGTGTTTTTTCTTTTTCTTTTCTATGAATATGTCGGATATCATTTATTTATTTTTCTCTACTTTGAATTTTATTTCCTCCCTTTCCCTTCTTTTTTCTCTCTTGTCCGCCAACTAAACAAAAAAGTAGTAAAAAGTAAAAAAAGCAAAACTATATACTAGTCACCACAGTTAAATGCGTGTGTGATTTGTATTTAGCTGCCATGATTGTAAGCAGGCTAGTGTCACCATCCAAGCTGGTGCTGCTAATAATATTGACCATTATTATTCTATTTTCTTCCCTTCTTTTTCTTTCTTGGTCTTCATCTATTTCTTTTTCTCCTCCTGCTGCTGCTGTTAGCTCTCTTCTCAGCCGTTCTATATCATCTCCGACATATTTATTTCTACTTTGGTAAGAAGCAAGTTTTTTTCTGCTTCTACTTCCCGGCCGGTCGACGTTTTGTCCGCGCAGGGCACGCCCAAGGTAAGTGGCCCAAAAAAAGAAAAGAAAAATCCTTAAACCTTGAACCCATGAACCTATTTCATCAAAACCACTTCTTACATCAGAGGGCCACACCACCCGTCTCTTGTTTGTTTCTCAACCCCCTTTTAATATTTGAATACATTCTCAAGATAGTAAAAAGCATTTCGTTCACTTCAATTGCTTCGCTTATTCAAGCAGGTTTTTCTCTTAACGCTTTTCTCCTCATTTATCACAGTTTTCATTTTAATATAAAACTCAAAAACCGCATGACAAACTAAAAAATCACTCTAAACTCTTCTTTGTTTATTATGAAAATATTTATATCCTTATCTTAGTTAAAATTCATTTAATTCTTAATTTGTAAAGATATTTAAAAGTCTATTAGATTACCCATATGTGTGTGTTTTAAGGTGGGTGATTTTGTTAAAAGGAATTACCTTTAAAATTTACCTGGGGATTGAAGTATTTTTTAATTAAACCGTAACAGTCCAGTTTTACGGTAAACAAGAGTCCTTACTGTTTTGAAATTTTCTTAACTTTGTAATTCTCTAAAGGGTTTAAATTTCTTAAATTATAAATAAAAAGTAATGTAGATTGAACTATTGAATACAAATTTGTTAAATATTAGATGTGATTTAAGCCAACTTTAAACAACAAGTCCCTTTTTTAAAACGAAAAAAAAAAAATTGTCAATATATTTTTTGATATATTTAAAATGTATTATGGAATTTAAACTATCAACATTTTTATTGTTTTATATTTCGATAGTCTTAAACATTTAGAAGAAAATGTCATTTTCATCTTTCCGTTTGTTCGTTCTCTTTCCCTTCAGCACAAATCCAATTATTTGTAGTTTTAATTTTTTCTTTTTTTTTCACTTCTCATTTTTATGACTAATGTTATCTTCCCTTACCATATTGACTAAATCTTTTATTGGACAGATTTTCCTACTCACTTCTTATTTTATTCTCAGTTCTTTATAGCAGTTCTTTTTATTTATTTCTTTTCCGGTTTTGATATTTGTTTTGTTGACACTTGTCGTAGCCGGACGGACCCTTAATCATCATCCTTATGTTTTCTTAGGTAAAAATAATAATCATATTAAACAATACGTGAATATTTCGATGTGTAATAAAGTACAAAACTAGAATGATTTTTTAAAGTTCATTATTGTTTCTTTTAAAATTCTTTCACTTTGTTTTAAGTAACATGATTTACTAAACACGTGGAGAAACTATTTCGTTCTTTTAGTTCCATAACAAAAACTTATGGATAAGAAAAACTCTTGAAATCGTTTTATGGTTTCTTTAAAATATTTATTTTTTTATATTTATTATAATCCTAATTACTAGAGTTAATGATTTCGATTGTTGATATTGCAAGTTTTAAGTTTTAAACTTCTGTTTATTTCAAAACATCTCTATTCTGCCGGTATAGGACCTTGTAGAAGTTGTATACTGTCAGAGTAGCTCGGTAACTCTCAAAATGAAATCGTGGGTATCGCTAGCATTAGATAAACTTATAACATTTATAGAAATAAAAAGTCAATTAATAATTTTAAATCTATTTGACTTAGAGATATCTTTATTTTTCGATTAATTAAAAATAAATAAATAAATAAACAAACAAACCAAAAGATGAATTTGTTTGTTTTGAGAATAGTCACATCTACTGACTACAATGTTTGCATTTATTTAATTTCCAGAGAAGAAGAAATAATGTAATACATAGTCGATGGTATATGCATGTAAATATATTAAAATAAGAATTGATTAAGCATTAAAATTCAAGCAAGATATAAATAATTAAAAACAACTATCAACCCCTTTTAAAAAATATCCCAAAACATAAAAACAACATTGACAAAAACTAATGTGAATATTGTATTTTAAATTTCTCTTTCTGTAAAACAAAAAAATTGATAATTTATTCCCACCGAAAAAACAAAACGAATTCATTTTCTCTACGGTCTGTCCTAACATAACAAATATCCTGATTTAATGGAAATTTAGTTATGTTTTTTTTTAACTGTTTATTAAAAGTATGAAGTAGAAATTTAAAAACTATTGAATTGTATGTTGGTAAAATGAAGACTATGGCATTTCTCGTTGTCTTTTTTTCTGGTTAGTTTTATATTTTTCTATCAATTTTGAGACGAAGATCAATGCTGTTTAGTGGCCGACACCATCATCCACTGTTATTTTCCATATCTAGGTTAACACAAACAGATATCGAGTCATTTGGGATAATAATGTCTGCTACATTTTTCTTTCTTCTTCTTCTTCTCTACATATCTCCTTCTTCTTCTTAGTAAACAGGGACTTTCAGGCGCCAATCTACATTCACTATTCTCCTCGTGCTTTTAACAAAATTACAGTACTCTTAATTTAAAAAAAAATCTTAAATTAAAAAAAAAATTAGAGTACTCTTCATTAAAAAAAAATTAGTTATTTTTGAAAAAAAATACAGTACTCTTAATTTAAAAAAAATTAGCGTACTCTTCATTAAAAAAAAATTAAAAGATTAATATTTATTTTTTAACTCCCATTTTTATTAATAAAAATATCTTTGATTTTCTAATGTGGCTTTTAATGTATTGTGTGTATAATGACGCATATTAAAAAAAATAAATGCTGATTTTTAGATGTTTAATTTAAAATTTGTAACGTCCATTTAATTTTATAGATATTTTTTAATTTTATTTTGTCAACCCTTTTTGTTACATCTTTGTGGGATCAGATAATTTTTGCTTTTCATGTGTACATTAGAAACACAACATCACATATAATTTTATAAGTTAAATTTAAATAGAAGAGATTGCTAAATTCAGATAATTGTCACAATTATAATGATATAAATTGTGTGTGAAATTTAAAAAAAAAAAAAGTTTTAAATTTTGTGTGTATGTAAAAATGTTTGTAGTTCTGTTTATTGTTTACGTATATTGTTTTTATATTTTGCAACACGTGGAATTTAGGTAAATGTTTGTAATATATGTTTATACTCGTTTCTGAACGTTAGAATTATGAAATTTCTAAAAAGATATTCATTTTTGCGCGTATTTTATCAGATTTGAGCAATTTGCTTTTGTTGTCTCTTAACATTTTCTATTATAATTCTATTCTTTCCACTCGAGAAGTTTTTATGTTAAAGGTGAAGAGGGAAAGTTCATAACGAATTTGTGTTTATTGTCAGTTGTGAATATTTGGGATAAATCGAGGCTTGAGAGAAATGCAAAATAATAATCTTAAATGTAGCTTGGGATGGTTATTAATGTCCTGTCTCTATTCACTAGTGTTTAAATAAGAAAGTAAGAAGAAATGAAATGATAGTGAAAAAAAAAAAGAGAGTATATAATAATAGTATATAATCAGCAGCAGCAGCAGTATCATCAGCATTATGAACAACATCATTGTTTTTGAGTTGTCATAAGAGGGAGGAAGGGGGTGAGTAGTTATAATGTTGTTCACTTATAAGAGAAAGAGAGTAAAATTGAATAGTTGAAATGATATGAAAGCTTCTATGGGTAAAAATGAAGCAGCTACTCGGTTGTTGGATGATTGGACCACAAAATAATTTACGCATTTCTTTTGCTGGATTAAAAAATATATATCTTTGCTCAAATTGTACACAGTAATGTTTTCCGAATCGTTTACTTCCTTGTCATGTTTTTCATTCATTCATTCATTCGTTCTTTTTGTTGTATTCTTTTTCTTTTAATATATTTGGTATGAGGTGACTTATTTTTAAAAAATATAATTTTTAGCCCCCATATTTTTTTCTCAATTTTTCATCTTCACTTTTTTTAATGTTCACTTTTTCTAAGCAACCCCGCCTTTTTTTTCTTCTCTTTTCTTTCCATCAATATTATTACAGATAAATTTTCAAAGCAGACTGACTAATTTCTCGTGTGAATAAATGATAAAATCTGATGATGGCTTGTCTTCTTGGTTCAATAATCTTCTATGCTGAATGAATTTATTCCTCTTTCTTTATCTATCACCTTTATTCTAAATTCGCCATTATAGATTTCAGAATTTGAAAACTTTTTCAAGTGTGTAGGCATAACAGACATTTTTTTTTTTAAATTTTAAAAGTGTGCCGCTTAAACTATTTAAAAAAATTCTTTTCGGTAAAACAAATTGCAAAATATTTTTTGTAATTCTAAAATGGAAATAGGTTTTCATTTAGAAACTAATTATTGTGCTTCTTTCTTGAAGGAAATTTGTATAAGTCTTCCACAAAAATCTCCAAAATTATTTTTTAGCTTTTATTTTCATTTTATTTTCCGTTTTTCGGTACTTATTTTCTATCAGAGTATCATCCTTAATTTTATTTTTCTTCTATTCACACCTTCGGTCTTTTTGTCTTTTTATTTATACTGTAATTAGTTTCAATCATATATAACCCCATCGATATTTTGGGCCCCCAAAATAGGGGGGGGGTCAAAGTTAAGTGACCTGAAAAAAAAAATCCAAGTTTTTAAATAAAATAACTGATGCATTATAAAATGCATTCATTGATAAATCAACACTGAAAATTTCATTAAAATCGGATAATTCCCTGATTTTTGGTAATTTTTTTTTTTTTCAAACGGGGGTTGGGGGGTTAAATTTGTTTTGCAAAACCCCGGATTTTTTGACAAATTAGGTATACCTAGTGTAAAAAAAAAAAAAAATCCCTGAATATTGTTTAAAAGCACAGGGCACTGTTATTGTTTACATTTTATTTTGTTTAAAGATATGTAGAGAGAAAAGATTTTTATGAATCATTCATTCAAGGGAAATGATATCTCAAATATTTCTTCTTCCTCATCTTAAGGGAGTTTTATTTTTTTCAAGATTGAATGAGATGGAGGCATCCTACCAATTATGAAGAGAACTGCCTAGTTGAACTAAAAGAAGCTAAGTGGACTTATTAGGGAGTGGGAGGGGCCTAGTTAATTAGGTACTTTTTTTAAAAGTCGCTTTATTCAAATTGTTCCGTGACGAAAATACATGAGTAATTAAAACCATTGGTTATTAACTTTGATATAATTATCCATCCCTTTTATCATCATCATATCGTGCCGACAGCACGCTTATCCATGACAATCTCTCGCCAACCATCCCTATCAGTCATCGCCCCCGGGAGGTCCTTTGTGCAGCATCCAAAATCCGCACATAGCTGATCGTCGATCGGGAGTTTTTTTTTTTTTTTAATGTTTCTTCTTTTGAATGGACAAGACATTTTCAAGATAATATCAACCTTTATGCAAGTTTCATTGTGTTATATATACAGGGGGGGGGGGGTAAATTTCACAGGGCAAATTGGGTCGTGTTGGTCTTTGCTGGACGGTCCACACTGGTGTGCCCATGTACAGGTTTCCCTAGGCGAACGTCACTTAAGCGTTCGTTCTTGCTTCTGTTTTGTTCGTCTGGGATGGTTTGTGTGATAGGGGGTAAGTAGCCGTACAGTTGCTTTTTTGAGTGGTTTCATAATTTCATATACTTTTAAACTCGGCTCTTTGATTCAGGGAAACTCCCAACAGATGTTTTTTTTTTTTATGGTAGCAAAGATTATTTCGAATAATGTTTTGTGAAAATACAAATTTTTTATCGCTGAACTTGAAAATCGGTCGGAAAATCAAAAACATATTACAGGGTGACCCAGAAAAAACAGAACCCACATTATTTATTTATTTTCCCATTAAACTAACCCCAACCCCAACCCTAACCCCCCTAGTTAAAATTAAGTTTTATTACAAAATTTGTGGGTTCTGTTTTTTCTGGGTCACCCTAATTTTCCGACCGATTTTCAAGTATAGCCTTTTTTATTTAACTCATAAACTCCTCCTCAAGGTATTTACAAAAATTGTCTTCTAGAATTAAACAAATTTTAAAACAGTTTAATACTAAAATAACATTAAAGAAATTATAGTTTAATTAATTAATATAGTATATTTGGTTTGCATATGTTAAAATATAGATTACCCACTTTTGTACTTTTATATTTTTACAAATGTCAGACCCAGGACAGTGTAACATGAATTCTGTTTAAAAATGTCAATATTATGACTTTTTTTTTTTTTTTTTTTTTTTTTAGCAGAATCCCGTACAGAAACTTATAAAAATCTCATATAATTATTCAAACTCTTATCTTTATAGAAAAAAATTAAAAATCGTTTTTTATCAGTTCATTTTTTTCAGATTTCATAAAATAAAATAGAGAGGAGGCTCGTTAAAAAATCCTTCCCCTAGTATATTTGAAGAAAAAAATATTTTAAACATAATTTCATCAATAGGTGAATAATTACTGAAATTTTTGTGAAAATTTGACTGTTAGTTGATTTTTCATAGAATTTTTATAAAAGCCATTAGTCATAACTTGTTTTTGGCTACGTTAAATTTCAATTGATTTAATGGTGCGAAAATGTAAACATTGTTTTTCGTTCATAATTTTCATTATTTCTATAAGCTGAAAAAATAAAAAAAAAGAATCATAAGGAGTTTTTTTAGTGTTTCTTCTTTTGAATGGTCCAAAAATTTTGAAGATTTATGCAAGTTTCATTGTGTTAAATATACGGGGCGGGCGGTAAATTGGACATCCCTACAGGACCCCCCCCCCATTTTTGGTTGGGTCTTATTCCTCTGCAGGGTATACAGGTAGCATATTCCAAGCTCCACTAACTGTGTTTTTTAGTGGAGTACAGCTGGTTTGAATTCAGTTTCTCTTTTAGACTGATTGCCTTACTAAGGCTAAAGAACACAGTCTGTCATAGCTGGGGAGAGAACATGAATTCACACCTTTCCCAAGGGTATCAGTCAGTTAACCTATTAATAAATGGGTTAAAAAAATTATTTATTTATGTGAAATTGTTTTAGCTATATTTATAACCACAAAAGATAATTAAAAAAAAAAAAAAAAAGAATTTAACATCTGAACAGCAGATAACTGGTTTTCACTTTGCTCTTTGAAAATTCTCACTGAAGGAATAAATGCAAAGAGCATGAAGAATTCAAGAGTCTATATCCTTTTCACTAGCGCTAGACCAAGGAGATTGTTTTGGTGTCTGAGGTGGAGTGCCATACTTACCATCAGCTCCTCACTTCACCACACCGATCTTTGTGCTACTCATATGCTGAATTGGCGAAGGCCAGTATCGAGCTCGGAACCTTAGGTTTCCTAGTTGGACGCTCTACCAACTGAGCTAAACCAGTTACAATAACATTATTAAAAGATCATTTTGAAATCTCCAGGTTTCAGTCGGGTTTCAAATTTTAAATAAATACTAGAATTTTACAGGGTTCCTAGATTTAATCTTTTTATACTAAAACCTACAAGGTGTGTCATAAAAGTATCGAGATTGAAGCTATATTTACCAAGATAGAAATGAACATTGAATGGAACGTTAATTTTTTTTTCAGAATACAAGGTGTCAAAAAGTACAAAAATCTTAATACCTTTTTTTGACACACCTTGTATTTCCAATATTTATTTGTAAAACTTGATTTAATAAGTACATTGTGGATTTTTATTTTATTTCTTCCTCCACAGAAATTTATAAAATGTTTTGTTATAATTTGATTAGTGTCTTTAAAATTCTCAACAAAGAAAAATATATTACATATAGAATTTTGTGCTCAAAATTCTTTTGCAGATTTAATTTTCTTGATGCGAGAAATGGTTCCGTGATGGAAGCAGATTTCTACCAACCCAGATAGGAATTTAAATAATGAATTCTTAGATTTTCTTTAATCTATATTGAATGTTGTCATCTACAAATGCTTAAAATTCTCAGCATCAGTCTCAACTACTAATGTAGAAAATAGAATATTGATTTATTTTTTCTTTCTTTATTCTATTTCTTTGGATCTACCAATCACCTTTTTAGTATATTTGGTATTACTCTTTGAATTAAGGAAGATTGTAGAATGGACTGATTAAGATACAGTGATGAAAAGGTCACTTTGTTTGTTTGTTTGTTATTGAAAAAATGTCACAGTGGACAGTAATTGAATTTGAAATGACAAAACCAAATTTATTCATCTGGTTTGCCAAACTGTGGCCAGAAATAAAGTCGAGAGTTTTAGCTAGGAAAAAAAATCCCAATTTCTGGTATCAAGTTAGGGTTAAGTTTTGTAGAGAAATGTCTCTTAACATCCTGTTGAGAATTTTCCAAGTCCAGAGAGTCCCATTCCTATAAGGATTTATCAAAAAATAGCTAAAAATGGCCTTTGCATCTAAAGTTAACTGTTATTTCCCTTAAATCAAAGACTTCTAAATATGTTTAATTTTACATTTAAACAAAGGCTATTGTTTGGGGCAGATTAGGAAAATGAATTTGACTTCTGGTTGGGCGGAATGAGGTGGTATAGGACATTAAGGGACTTATCTTGGATTTCTGTCAAACTTCTATGTTGCGTTTCTTGATATTTCCTTTATCAAAACTTTAAATTACTTACACCATTCTGTTTATTAATCAGATTATTAAGTCTGTATAGATAATTTATTATTATCAATTATTAATAAAAATTAGAGAAATGTTTTCATTTGTTTGTTCATTAATTGGCTAAAATATAATCTCTTGCACAGTTCCCAATGGATCATCTTTCCCCACTCAGTTGTACTTAATCTGGTATTACAATTAGGTAAAATTTAATTGATTCTTTCTATCCATAAAGTATATTTAGAGGGTGTCCTTAAAAGTCTCGTATTAAATAAGAATTTGGTGGTTTTATAATTTTATTATTTTTTGAGAATATAATCTTGGCTGCATCATTTTTTTTTTCATAATTAAAACAACTTTTTCATTATCATTTGTTTGTTATGTCTCCTTGGGAATCTCCCCCCTTTTTTTTTCTGTCTTCTCACATCAAACTTTAAAAAGACAAACAAGAGAATCCTTGCATAGAACATATACAAGGTGTGTCAACAAAAAAAGTATCAAGATTTTTTGTACTTTTTGACACACTTTGTATTCTGAAAGACATAAATGTTCCATTCATTCTTCATTTCTATCTTGGTAAATACGGCTTCAATCTCGATACTTTTATGACACACCTTGTATACTATTATAATATATATCTACAGATCAAATTCTATTAATTAATTCATCCGATAGTTCCCCAAAAATGCCCCTTAAATTATTTTTTTTTACTATTTTTTCTGAAATCCTCCAAATTAATCTTAAAATATTTTACCCTTTTTCTGTTTTTGATCCTTTTAGACAATTTGTTCCAAAAATATTTTATTATCAAACAAAAATCCAATTGGTTTATATTGTTTATAATAGTCTTAGTTTTTGAAATCTGCCTTAACAGTGAATTTCCAATTCAAGGAGGAATATAAAAAACAAAACAAAATGGCTACCATAATTATAAATTCCATAAATTATTTTGAAAGTTTAAACAAGATCCCCCACTCCCTATTCTTCTTTTCCCAAAAGTTAATCTTAATTTCTCCCATCTCCAATTCTTCATTTTTTTTTTATGCTATCAAAAATATTAACAAATCACCAACAAACATTCATTTTATTTTTAAAATTAACAAAAGGTAAAATTTGGGATACTGTATAATTCTTGGTTATTATGTTCTGAATTTTGCTGCTTAATAAAAACAGACAGTTTAGCTCAGTTGTTAGAGTGTTGGGCTTGGAACTACAAGGTTCTGGCTTCAATACCAGCCCTCAACTACTCAGCATATGAGTAGCACAAGGATCTGTGTGGTAAAATAAGGAGCTAATGGTTGGTGTGGCGCTCAACCTCAGACACTGAAACAATCTCCTTGGTTTAGCGCTAATGAAAAGGGGGATAGACTCCCTCGCTGTCTGGCTGATACCGACTTTAGGCCACCCCAACGACTTTACTTACTTTTACTTATAGTAGTTGTTTAATTTAATGTATAAACATACTTTAATGTAGAAATTAATATTGGACATAGGTAGTATTTTTATCTATATATTTGAAATTGCTTAAAGATGTATTTAACTCTTTGCTTACTTTAAGCTGCTCACAGTGGCTCTTCTACCACTGTGATCCTACTGCAAACCACTTACAACGGCTCTTACATGTGTCATTCATAAATGAACAGAAGGATTCAGATTACAATAATAATAGGACTTTATTTTAATAGAATAAGTTCTGAGGTGAATAGATAATGAACTTTGAAATATTCCATCATACAGGTAAAAATACCAAGAAAATTTGGTAGGAGATATATATATATATATATATATATATATATATATATATATATATATATATATATATATATATATATTTTTGTATATCAATTTTGTTCTTGTGAATGTTTTCTGTGATATCAGGAAGCATAGGAAATGTATAAGTGAATAAAAAAACTGAGTTCCAATACTTAAACATTGTTTTGTCCCTGATTTGCTTTATTTTCCCAATATTTTGGGTGACCTCCACCCTTTGTCAAGGTATTTTCTAATAACTTAATAGAAAAATGAAGTATATATATATATATATATATATATATGGGGGTAAATATGGAAATGAATCGGAAAATATATAGAAATAGGAAAAACAAAGGGTTCCAAAAAAGATGAATTCATTATGATGTTTATGTCAACGTTTAAATGTTTTGGTTTATGTAAAAACCTTCTTCGGGACAATACGATAAAAAGAAGAGGAAAAGATTTTTTGTTGTTCCAAAGGTAATGTGGATGTTTTTAAATGACTTGAATTGGGAATGTGTATGAAAAAAAAGGCTCATAACCAAAAGTTCATTAATCATGGTTATCAGGCTTTTTTCTCCATACGTATTTCCAATTAAAGTCATTTAAAAACATTCATCACCGTTTAAACAACAAAAAATCTTTTTCTCAACATAAACATCATAATAAATTCATCGTTTAAATAAATAAATCCATGGGTTATTTAATGAAAAAGCAATTCTTTTTTGGAACACATTGTTTTTCATAAATATATATTTTTGTATATATTTATTTGTATGGAAACAAGTCTGCTACCATTTGGTTTCATGCTATCCAAGCTTAATTGTGTGCTCTTCCAATATGTGATCTACTGAGTTGTTTACATTCCAATATGTGATCTACCCATTAAACTACCCATACCCCTAACCTTTTTCCTAGTAGATCACATGCCATGAATAGTAGATCAATAGTAGATCACAAACCTTCAGTAGATCACATATTGGAAGAGCACCCTTAATTGTTTAACTCTTAAAGTCCTGTATCACCTCATTCCACCCAGCCAGAAGTCACATTTGTTTTCTTAATCTACCCCAAATGATAGCCTTTGTTTAAATGTAATATTAAACCTATTTAAAAATCTTTATTTTAAGGTAAATAACAGGTAACTTTAAATGAAAAAGCCATTTTTAACCATTTTTTGATAAATCTTTAGAGGAATGGGGCTCTGGACTTAGAAAATTCTCAATAGTCGGGCAGTAAAAAATTTTTTTTGAAAAAAAAAATCTATTAGTTGATAAAGTTTGTGCAATCCTCAAGAAAGACAATGAAATTTGTATTTTCTCAAATAAGCATATGACACCTGCTTTTCTTTCTCTCTTTATTAATCTATGATATTAGATTGCTAGAATAGTTCCTGTTATATGAATAATTGGATTATTTTCATAAAGATTGGATCTTTCTGCTTGTCTATGGCTTTTGAGATGGTGACATCAATTGTGTTGAGGAGGAGAATTGTGCAGGAGCATTGGTCAACTGGAATCCTTTTAAATCACCTGAATAAACAGAAAAAAAGCAAAGAAAGAATAAATTGGAAAAAAAACAAACAAATAAAACAAAACAAATAACATGGAATAATTCAGTGAAAGGAGAAGACTAAAATATAACAATTTATAATGAGAAGAAGAAGAAAGGGAAAGAGTGTATTTACCCAACCCCTCCACTACGAGTAGGATGTGACACAAGGTCAATTTTTAAGCAGCGTACTTACAGGGGTTGGACAAAATAATGTTTCTATTATTTTGTCCAACTCCTGTATTTTACCCAACCCCTCTGCTACAAGTAGGATGTGACACAAGGTCAATTTTTGAGCAGCGTGGAGATGGTTTGAATTCAGAATTTTTCTTTTCCTAGACAGGTTGTCTAATCAAGGTTAAATAACTTGGTCTACCCTACTATTAACCCATAGCTAGAGGGAGAACAGATGGACTCCTGCCTTTCTCTAGTGTGAAGTGATATGCAAATAGCCTCATCCAGGATTTTGAACTTGGGTCACCGTTTCGGTTAGTGTCATTTAGCTAGTTTATTATTAGTAGGAAAAAAAATACATTTTCAAATTTCTGAAACACTTTATGTAACAAACTGAATAACAACTGAATTTTACCCCCCCCCCCCTCTGGCTGTACCAAATTTTCTTGGTATTTTCACCTGTATGAGCCCTGTTGGCTGGAGATTTAGAATACACTGACTACACTACTTCTGCAGAGGGGTAATACCCCCCTCCCCACATGGGTCTACCTGTTGTCCATGGGTGGTGAACTGTGATGCTTAAAGACAAAATCCATGCAACACTCCACTTAGGCTAGATGGGCAGTCGGAGAGGCCCCCTCCAATCAATTGGCTAGCCATGTCAAGCCCTAGCACCTATATGATATGTCCCAACCCTATTGCCCTTATGGCAAACCCCAAAACTTTTTTATCATATGGGTGCTAGAAGACGGTGGCTGAGGGTCTTCTTGTCCTTGGAATGATAAACTCTCTGATGGTGAGGTTCCAGTTTTGGAGGTTTGGGGAATGTGGAGCACCCCTTCATCACTATTGTTCCCTGGTCCACTCTGACCCGGAGTTGTAGTACCTGTTAGGGCCCCATCTATGGGTTAAATAGAAAAATCCATTTATAAATAAAGAAAATTGAGTATCCATTAAGAATAAATTTATTTCAAAACTTTGTCGGCATTAAATGACCCACTGAGGTGGATATGCTGTAAAACAAACCAAAACCAAATTTACCTGTATGATAGGATATTTCAAAGTCCACTATCTATTCACCTTAGAGCTTGTTCTATTCAAATAAAATCCTATTAAACAAGTGACACATGTGAGTGCTGCTGTCAGTGGCTTATTGTAGGATTGCTGTGGTAAAAGAGCCACTGTGAGTGGCTTAAAGTAGGCAAAGAGTTAAGTAGATGATATTTACAGTCCATGACACCATTGAGGCCTATTTTATGTTTTACTCAGCAATTTTTTACAGCTAGTTTAAACTCATTTATATAATTGAATGGAGCTCGTTAAAATCTTACTTTTGTACATTAAATACATTTTTCTCCCCCTCCCACTCATCAAAACTATATTTATCTCCCAATAACATGAAAAACATTGTTTTAAAAAATCAAATCATCCTCAATAGTGTTGTGAATTGTTTTTTACTTAGTATCTATTTAGTTGTTAACTTTTTAATATGTTTATGTTCTAAAGTGAACAAATAATACAATATTGTATCAATTGTAATATCTCATCCACAGAAAGTGATGTTAACGCACGCATAGGGAAGGCAGCGTCCACTATAAACAGATTGGGCTGAACTTGCACAAACGTGTCAAAATTAGGGTGACCCAGAAAAAACAGAACCAAAATTATTTATTCATTTTCCCATTAAACTAACCTTAAACCCCAACCCTAACCCCTAACCCTAAACCCCCTAGTTAAAATTAAGTTTTATTACAAAATTTGTGGGTTCTGTTTTTTCTGGGTCACCCTAATTTTGACACCTCTGTGCAAGTTCAGCCACAGATTGTTAGTTATATGGAGGTCAGACCTCGCTGACAGGTTGAAGTGAGAAGTTCTTCCAAGCTGTAGTGGTATTAGTGCTGCTGTATGGCTGCACCACTTGGATCTTGATGAGGCGCCTAGAAAATAGGCTGGATGGGAGTGGCACAAAGATGCTGCATGCGATCTTGAACAAATCGTGGAAGCAACACCCCACAGGAAAGCAGCTATACGGCCACATGCCCACTGTCACACAAACCATCAGAGTAAGACGAACAAGACGTGCCAGACACTGCTAGAGAAGTAAGGATGAACTCCCAAATGACGTCCTTCTGTAGAAACCAGCACATGGACATATTAGTGCAGGTCATCCAGCAAAGACCTACATAGACCAGCTCTGTGTGGATACTGCATGTTGTGCAGAGGACCTCCTAGGGTCAGTGAATAAAAGGGATGGTTGGCAAGAGATTGCCATGGATATCTATGCTGCTGGTGAGACATGATGTATCAATTACAATTAAAGATTTGGTTGCATAGCTTATTCTAGGAAACTTACACTAGTTTGCAGATTATATTAGAAAGAACACGTCGGATTCTTGGTGCGAAATTTCTGTAATATTGTGTAGAGTTTCTTGTAGTTAGATTGTATAGATAAATTTGATAAAAAAATACAAAGGTCCAAATGCAGAATGTTAAAGACAGTCACTTTGTTTTGGTTTCTTTGTCTAATGGCATATCAACTGTCGTGGGTTATTTAATGTCAAAACAATTCTTATAGAACAACAGTAGTGGGTTGTCCTGGGAATGACGTTAAACTACATCTAATGGTGAATTTCCAATTCTGGAGCTCTTGGGGAGCGTGGAGTACCCTTTATCTCCATTACTCTCAGGTCCATTCTGATCTGGAGTGGTAGTACCTGTTAGGGTCCCATCTATGGGCTAAATAGAAAAAAAAATGAGTTTTTGGCATAAAATAGTCCAACAAGGGTTGACATGCCATAAATCCAACCAACCAACAAGAGTAGTGGTACTATTTAACCCATAGTTGGGGGAATGAGGGTGTTCCCAAAAGTATTAGTCCTAAAGTAAACGTAATAGGGCGACTACAACCCCCCCCCCAAGTGCCATAAGAATAAAACTTTAATATCAAAGTTTAATCTAAAACTAAAATACTTCTATGATAGAAGATAATGATTAGTTCTTTATTTTGATATATATAATGGTTTAGTCAAAATAGCTCCTAGTTATTTTTGTTTCTAAGTATTGTAAATGTTTTAAATAGATAAAAAAAATTAGTGCCTTTTCTTGAAGGAGTGTAGAAAGAAGACCTTTATTTTAATTATTTAACTTGGTGTATTGGAAAATATATTGAATTTAAATATTGTAAATTGATTTTTAAAAAAACCAAGAAATAGTACATTTCTTAGTTTAAATATAAAATGTATTTTTATTTTAGAAAATTATTCTATGCAAAACTGTTCATAAAATACCAATTATAGATTCCAGCTGACTAATTTTACTCAACTTCATTGTTAATATTTTAACTAGACTTCTTTGTTGATATACCTTTTAAGTCTTCAAAGTTTGAGAGTTCTTTTTACCATATAATTTTATAGTAAAGTTAAGAATTAAAATACAAGCATCACTTTATGTTACATCAGTATTAATTTAAAGTAGACATTGAAAGGGTGTATTTTGTATTTAGTAAAATGGTCAGTTTTTTTATTATTAAAAAAAAAAAACCATGAAAAGAATTGGAAAAATGAGTATTTTATTTATTTTTAGCCCTTATTAAAACATGTGACCTTTTTAAGGCTTCATGTTGTTTGAAATTAAAGATGATATTATCTGCCAGTGTAAAAATGATTTTTTTTTTCTTTGTTTAAAAATCAGTCTTGTTCATCTTGTTTAATTCTTCTCTTATCTATTTATAAAACTAATCAATAAATCTACTTGTTATAAATTTACACTAATCCACATCTACATTTTTTGTTTTGTTTTATTCTTTGTATTCTGTAATTAATGCTTATTTCATCATATTCTCTTTCTCTCACTCTCTCTCTCTCTCTCTCTTTCTCTTTGCCATCTGCTTCTTATGGTATTCATTTAAAAAAGAAAAGAAAAAAAAAAACGAATCTTTTTCACTTGTTGGTATTGATTCTTTTAGACATAAAATTTATTCTGCACTTCAAATTGTAGACTCCATATAATTTCTAACAACCATTCATATACACTGCCAAATTGCATCTTATAAATTGCCATTTATATACCATGAAGGAATTGTAATGTTCATAAAAAACATAAGTAATAAAATTTTGCTACCAATTTATATATATATATATATATATATTTCCAACTTGGTATATTTTTCTACCAAACTAAAGAAAAAAAAAATCAAAACAAATTAAAGATCATGGGGATCACTTTTTAGGTTTGTGTGGTTTGTTTTACAACATTAACCCTTTTTGGGTCATCTAATGCTGAATCAAGTAATTTTGATTATCAGTTTCTTGCACTACCTGTTGTTGCTTAAATGGTCACTCATCTATGTATTGAACAAGCTCATTGTTGCTTAACTTCAGGGATCTAGTGGAAACTGTTGATTTCAGCATGACATGACTTTTAAAATTATTTTTCTTTCATCATCATTGGGGTTTTTAATTTTGTAAATAAAATTTCAATCATCCTCTCCCTCATCGGTTTAGCTTAGTATCATATTGAGTAAGTGACATATTTTGGTGTCTGTAGTTTAAAAGATTTTTGAATATGTTTAACATTATGGAGAAAGGATCAATTGTTTCTCTAGGAAAGTGAAGACCAGACTAACTGCCACCATTTTAGATTTTTTCTGGGAAAGGAACTAGTTAACTTAGTTGAAATTCCTATCAAACAAAAAACATTTTCCTACCAAAAAGAGCTCCTATTGCAGCAAGTATTGTGCTAGTTTTTTTTTCTTTCTCTTTTTATTTATTAAATAAGTTTTTTGATTTCAGCTGTGAAAATTCTTTGGTATATTTGAGTTTTTGTTTCCTTGTTTAATATAATTCAGTAAAACAACAAAAATCAATATTTGCTAAAACTGTCAGGAAATTTAATTGAACGAATATTTGAAATGGAATCTTAGATTTATTAACCAACTGTTTATACGAGTTCGAATATAGTTTAAAATGTAGATGTATGATGTGTGGCATTGTCTCACTTCTTTTTATAACCAGATCAATGGTGCTTTAATTATTACAACTGTTATTATTCTAAAATTGATTATACAATAACTATCTGGTTCTGATTTAGTTTTCTTTTGTTTGTTTTTTTTGTTGAGATGTAAAATTAAGTCCTGTTATAGAAATCTGTAGAGCATCCACCTAGGAATCACAAGGTTCTGGGTTCAATACTGGCCCTTGCCAAATCTGCACATGAGTAGCATAGCTTGGATCTGTGTGATAAAGTAGGTAGGTGTGTTATTAGATACAAAAACAATCTCCCTAGTCTAGCGCTAGCAAAAAGGAGATAAACCACTGCAATGACTTTACTTATTTTTTATAGAAATGCTAATACTGTTGGGAAAAGTATGAATCTTCCCCCTCAAATATGAGTAAATAGTAGGTAAGATTGGGTTGTTTAGTTTTGACAAGGCAACCAGTCTAGGAGAAGGAAAATTCTGAATTCAAACCAGATTTACTCTGCTTAAAAACTGATCCTGTGTCGCATCCTCCCTGTGGCAGAGGGGTTAGGTACATACATGTTAGGTTTACTGATATACAATCTTAAAAAAAAAAAAAAAGTACTTATTCTATATCTACAAACTGAAAACTTGTCTGTGGGGCAGGATTTTAAACTAGTAACACGAAGCTATTTTGTAAGGACTTATAAATTAATAAACATCTTTGAGAGGTTAATGTGTATGGCTCCATGGTTGCAATAACTTAAACTACAAATGTCTTTTGTAATATTTCTTTAGAAAGATGTCAAAAATCTGTGAAAAAATAGGCAGGACTTTAGATTTACTAACTAGAAGCAGCTAACCAGCATCACCTGGGTAGAAGTAGAGAGGGACTCCCCTACCCCCCCAAAAAAACCTGGTGTATTGATTTTACTTTTCAGATTTACAAACACTGAACATTTCTAAGAATTCTAATGTTATTTTATTATAAATTTGATTTTAATGTCTTCAAAACTATAGATCAAATCTTCATAATTTTCAACACAAAAATGAAGATCTGGTGATAGTGAATGTGTGTATATATTTACTTTGTTGTTAATTGTTTTATTCTCATAGTTTCCTCTGGACATACATACACAACTGCCCTTTATATATGTATAGAAGATTATTCTATTTTCCTTCACATGCTATCATTCAAAAAATGACTTTGGAACATAAGAATTTGTAATGGTTTAAAAAAAAAAAAAAAAAATTTTTTTTTCATTTATACATTTTAGATGTCATTTATTAAAAAAGAATATATTAGCTTTTTAATGTTCTATTTTCTAATTTGTTTGATAAAAATATTTATATGGTTTATGCCAAATTCTAAAACATTTATATGGTTCCTTCTAAAAAATGTCCTCAAAGGAACTTGTAGTATAAATATGGTATTGGACAAAAAAAAATGCAGTGAAAAAACTAAACCATTTTAAAAATCTTTTTTCATTTCACAAATTTGATACTTCAAGGGCTTAGACACACACACATAGGAAGTAATTATTTTCTCCAATCATTGATGTCAAAATTCCCTTAGTTGTTGTGAAGTCATTTTCTAAAAAGAAAATTCTCAAATACTAAAAAAATGGATTTTTTAAAATTTTTATTAGACTTTTCTTTGCTTTGATATCCCAATTTGTGATTAGTCTTTTGCTAATGGCGTGGTAAGCAGTTGTCTAAGTTTAAAAAAAGTAAAAATAATAACTTCCTATGTGTGTCTAAGCCATTGAAGTTTCATTAAAATTTGTGGCAATAATGAAAAATGGTTCAGTATTTTTCATTGTCTGTTTTTTGTTTTGTCTATTACTGTATTTATACTATTAATTCCTTTTTAGACTTTGAGGATACTTTAGAGTATTTTATTTTTATTTTTTATAAGTTTAAGAAAACTTGAATAATTTTAGGGCAGTATACATATATTTGGAATTTTGCCCGTTGGCAAATAAATTATTAGACCTGATTTGTTTGGAATGTAATTAGATTTCTGCTTCTTCAATTAAATTAGAAGAAATATTTTTTTCCTCTAAAAGATTGCCCCAGGTAATTAACTTGGCTTGTCTCTACAATTCCATAAAAAATATTAGATTAATATTAAATTTTTTTTTTTTTTTTTAAAACAATGATCCTTGTCACTGTTTACATGCAAGATTAAAGAAATATCTACAAAGTATATTTGCATACACATGATTTTTATAGAGGTGTATTTGTGTGCAAAATAAATATACAAACATATACATCTTTATTCATTAAAATTAGCATTGGGTATGCACACTTGTTTATATATATATATAATCCAAAAGTCCAGAGAAGAAATCTTCCTTACAACACAAGAGTTTTATTTAAACAAAACCAAGTTGCAGTTTGAGAGCTCAATGTGTGCTCTTAATGTTAGAGTCACAGAGCAAATATATAAGTAAAGAAATAACAAAAGACTTAGAGATTTAGCATTATAGTCTATTTCAGGGAGCTTAGACAAATAGTCTAAATCTCCCGACTCATCAGATGTGAATGATGAAATTTTTTATTACTTTAAAGGCATTTGAAAACAGATTTTTATTTATATATTTTTTAAAGTTTTTAGAATTTTGTAGCTCCCTGAAATAGACTATAATGCTAAATCTCTAAGTCTTTTGTTTTCTTTACTCATATATATATATATATATATATATATATATATATATATATATATATATATATATATATATATATAATGAAGGACTGTAAAGGGTGACAGTAACATAGAATAATAGTTAACACAGCTTAACGCTTGTACTCAGTCATGGTTAGTGGAATGAGAACAGTATAACCCCGTAGATTAAATAAAGGGTTAGGTTCAAAGTTCCGTAAAGGCTCACGATTATGGTAAGAAGGTTCCTGAGTTTGACTAGAAATACCTGAAAAAGCCTGGATAATCCGAATAGTCCGAATAATCAAGCCTCATCTAAAAAAAATTTCAGAAATACCTTTTCTTGATGAAGACCGGTTTTATAAAGCATCTTTTACAATTGTCTTAATTGAAATCATTTTTAGAATTAAATGAAGTTATACTTTATAAACCCGACAGGTTGAAACAGATATCTGTTAGCATATTATTTAATATTTGTTTTTTCTATTTCTTTTCAAATACATTTATGTATTTTTCTACTTTTGATATGGTAAAAATCCTCAATTTTGAAAGTCTATTTTAAATTGGCCCATTAACTCAGAGAGAGACAACTTCTTTTTATTATTTGTTTCTTGCACAAAAGTCATTCATATCAATTTTGTCTTTTGCTTTTAAATTCACTTTCCTCTTTTCATGTTGATTGTATTTGGGTATATAATGTACATTACTGAAGGAAGGTGAAGGTCTCCCCATATTTAGATATAAAACATTGATTATCTACTTACTGCTCCATCTTGCTAAATAACTGATGCTGATTCAAGTAGGAAATATCTTCCACCTTCTTTCTCTCTCTCTCTCTCTTTTCTCTCTCTCTTCAATTACTGTCAACCATTTCTTATTCCTCCCACATTGTTTCTTGCAACTGCAAATATTTGAAAAAAAAAAAAAAAAAAATGTTAGATCACCTATCAATTTTAGAATCTATGGTGTTTCCAAAAATTTGATATCATTTAAGATGTAAAGAGTGTTTCAGAAAAATTGATATCATTTCGTAATCTAAAAACTTGGTCAATTCTCATTCAAATGATCTTAAATTATAATGGCATATTGTAGAGAAACAAGTCAAAATTCTATGTTTGATTTTCTTTTTCTTTTCAGGTATATAAATGCCCGAAATAATTTTTATTTAAAGTTTTTTTTTAAGTTCAGTATTTACAAATTTTCCACATTTTTGACCAGTAAATATAGGATGTTTAAAAAAAAAAAAAAAAAAAAAAATTGGTACATTTAAAATGTACAGGATGTTTCAAAAAAATGAAATAAATTTTATAATCTAATAACTTGACCAATTCTTATTGAAATGATCACAAATTTTAACATCATGTGGAGAAACAATTAAAAAATCCAACAATTTTCCTTTATAAAAGGATGTGTGCTCAGTCATTATACAAACATATGGATATACAGAATCTTTCTTTTTTATATATACTAGCAAATATATGCACCCTCCGGGTGCAAGTATTTAAGTTTTGATATAATAAAATATCATATTAAATTAGAAAGGCTAATGAAACTGACTAAGAATGCAGATAAAAAGATCTGCAACAGAGGGGGTATAATCGAAAAATAGAACAACTTTGAAACTAACTATTCCATCATTTTCCATTACTCTCCTCTTTCATTGGTAAATTTTCCTAATTTAACTATTTAGTTAAAATAGGAAGTAAAGGTTATTTCTTCTTGTAAATAAATTTTTTTAAAGATTTATCCACGAGATTTTTGTTTATATTTCTTAAGATAAAACCAAACAATTAGAAATCAATAATACCAAGCACATATTTATTAAAATAAAATTTTAAATATCAATATGCAAATTAGCCTTCTCGTTCAAACTGTAAACCGCTATTTTGTTGTATATATAAATACAATTGCATGTTATTAGTACGTAGATATGGTCAACAGTATTAATAATGTAATACAATTTTTATTAATAACTGAAGGTTTAAAAGAATGAAATCATGGAGAATTTGACGTAAATAATTAAGGGAATTGTGACTTGAGTAGTAATATAGTTTCGGTTACAGACAGAAAAACACACAATCTCCATTATAATAAGATATATATATATATATATATATATATATATATATATATATATATAATTTTGTTTTATTATTATTTTCCCTTAATAGTTAAGAGCTATTTGATACTTGATATATTTTAAAACTGGGTGTGATGTGTTTTATATGATTTGGATTTTTTTTTAATAAATGTTTTTCATTTTTCATGTCTATACTTTCTCTGTGTAATGTAATCTTTTATTACTTGATTTTTTTCTTTCTGGAAATGTCATT
Source organism: Doryteuthis pealeii (assembly GCA_023376005.1). Classification (NCBI taxonomy): domain Eukaryota; kingdom Metazoa; phylum Mollusca; class Cephalopoda; order Myopsida; family Loliginidae; genus Doryteuthis; species Doryteuthis pealeii. Next base: position 60,660,027 of record CM042171.1, on the reverse strand, counting down.
TACATTATATATATATATATATATATATATATATATATAGTGATAATTTCTATTAGCAGTGTAGTTGTATGTACTTTCTGAACCCAAATGATCTCTTTCAGCTAAGAACTTAATCCTTCTATTTACCCGGTCGTCAGGGCATAGAATATGCTGACTGTTCCCCTGCAGAGGGGGTAAGACAACATGCACTAAAAAGAGGTGACATGGGTATTAAAGTACATCTGATAGTGACACCTGGAGTGGTATTACCTGTTAGGGTCCCATTTATAGGTCAAATATATCTGTTTAAAAATTATTCATATTTAATAGAACCATGTGCAAAAAAAAAAAATCTTAATCTTTCACTTTGGGTTTGAAATATAAAAGCATCTGACTACGAACCGCAAGGTTCTGGGTTTCATACCATCTCTTGCCAACTCAACACAAGTAGCACAGCCTGGATCTGTGCAGTTAAGTGGGGGAGCTGATGGTAGGTTTAGTGCTCCACCTAATTTAGCGCATAAACAATCTCCCTGGTCTAGCGCTAGTGAAAATAGAATAGACTCTCTCATTGTCCTTCTGATACCAATAGTATGTCACTCTGCCAAGTTTATGAGTGGTAGTACTTGTTAAGGTCCCATCTGTGGGTTAAATAGAAAAAAAATGAGTTTGAAAAAAAAAAACCCAAAAAAAACGTGTTTAAAAAGTAAATTTTGAATACCCAAAAACATTTAAAACAAAACGTCTTCAGCATAAAATAACCCAACAAGGGTTGATATGCCATAAAATCCAAGCAACCAACTGCAGAGTTTAATACTTTGAATATGAAGTAAACTGCAGTATTTTTCATGATTGAAATGAATTTATAAATGCTACCAAAAAATGAACAAATTACCCAAAAATGTAGATTCTTTTAGCTTCAAATACTTGAATGACTTTTGGGACACCCATTATGTTAAATTCAGTTTTAGCTGTCTAGCATTAGGTGAATACATAAGGAAATAATTTAAAATGCAGTTGAGATACAATGGAATATTTTCATCTATCTATAAAGGGCAGCTGTGTGTATGTGTGGCGGAAACTACAGAAATAAAACCATTAATGACACACATATATATATATATATTTGGGAGAATATGTGCTTAATTGAAGTCGAACCTAATTTTTGAAAGTTAATTCATTAATAATTAATTAGTTTCAAAAATTAGGTTCGACTTCAATTAAGCTCATATTCTCCCAAATATTGTCGGCTGAAAATAGCCATGTCACAAACATCGTGTGTTTGTTTACTTCTCATATATATATATTATATATATATATATATATATATATATATATCACCAGCTTGTTTTCATGCAAAAATAATGATTTTTATTTATGTCTGGGAAGATATTTAAAAATTCAAAATTTGAATAGTGAGAGAAAAGGGAAAGTCACTTGTTATGTTTGAGATTAAAACGTAAATTAATTACATAAGACCAAAACAATCAATGGATCTGTGAGACTAACTTTTTATTACCCCCCCCCCTCTACCCAGGCAACACCGGGTAGCCGATTCAAGTTGATTATAATTCTGACTTTAGAGCACCTCACATGGTGTAATGGTTAGCAAGTTGAATTTGCAGACCATTGTGAGTTTGATTCTCACTGAGCACCCCATACTTCTGACCTTGTGCCCTAACTAAGTTAAGCTTAGTAAATAACCAGTTCAGACTTTATTATCTTAAAAGTTCTTTTTTTACAATCACAAACTATTGACCTTTCTATATTGTGCTAGTTTTTTTTTTCTTTCTTTCTTTCTCATTATTATCAGCAGAGTTAACATATAAGGAAATATCAAACTGTATTAAGTCAAATGTTGATTTTTTTTTTAAATCTATGTATTTATCTAACCTTTCTATCATGGGCAGGATGTGACACAAGGTTAATTTTTTAAGCAGTTGAACAGGTTTTAATTCAGTTTTCCTTCTAGACCAGGGATCACCAAACTTTTTTCACGGTGGGCCAGATAATTGAAAAAATAACAAACATTATTATTGTATTCTCTAGCCAGAACAAAAGCTCTGAGAAAAAAAGATGTAAAACAAAATTTATCTTTCCATGTAATATTCATGGATGAGTGGCGTAAGATGCACAAAAATAAATTTAACCAACATATTTATTTTCAAAACATTATCAAAGAATACAAATTAGCAGAAAGGTTTGGTGAAACTGAAGTTTGCCTTTCTGTATATTTTAAGAAACAAATTCAAGTACTGTTGGTTGGCCTGATAAAATGCCTTTGCAGGCTGAGTTTGGTGACCCCTGTCCTAGACTGGTTGCCAAAGCAAGGTTAAAGAGCCCAGTCTATCCTACTATTTACCCATAGCTAGAATGAGAATAGTTGGATGCATACCTTTCCCAAGGGTATTAGTGCTACTTGAAATGCAAACAGCTTTATTTAGGATTTGAACTTAGTTCCCAGTGTCCATTTTCTATGACGACTACCATTACGCTATGAGTACATCTATGTATTTATTTATCTAACCCCTCCACCATGGGCAGGATGTGACACAAGGTTAATTTTGAAGTAGGGTGATGCTGGTTTGAATTCAGAGTTTTCCTCTTGTTGCCTAACCACGGTTAAATAACCCAATCTGCCCTACTATTTTACTTATAACTGGAAATTCTTTATGTATGCTCTGTTAATTATTGATAATAAAATTTATATAAAATCTATTGATTCGTCTTTTGTAAATTCTGTTATGACTAATCAGTAGGGTAGGTCAATTTTTGACTTTTTAAAAATATCAAATTGTCCATCTATGTGAAAGTTGTGTGTTAGTATACTGAATACTGGTACCAAAAATTAGATCTTTTACTTGTACCATTGTTTGAGGAAATAGCATCAAAGAACGTCTACTAAAATGCACTAATTTTTCCTTGTTTTCTAAAAGCTGAATTTTGCAAAAATGAGGATTTTTAGTGCATTTTAGTAGACGATCTTTGATGCTATTTCCTCAAACAATGGTGCAAGTAAAGATCTAATTTTTGGTATCAGTATTCAGTATACTAACACACAACTTTCACATAGATGGACAATTTGATTATTTTTTAAAAAGTGAAAAATCGACCTACCCTACTAATCAGTATAAAAAATTAATTCAACTTTATTTTCAGTATTCAGATTTCATAAATGTTCTTGTTGAATTTTTTTTTTTTTTTAAATTTAAAAAGGAAAAGAAATTTATTCAAAAAGAAAAAAAAAAAATTTAGATAATTTTTTTTATTTTTAATTTAAAATTTTTTTTTTTTTCTTCTTAAATTCAAAAGAAATTTTTTAATAAATAAAACTGACTAAACAGTCACATCCAATTTCTAAAATTTATTTAATAATTACAGGTAAGGGGAAGTACTCTATAATTAGAATTTGATAATTATCTCCCTTGAAGTTATTTTGTAGACCTCCCCTCTCTACATTAAGTTGCAAATTGGACAGGAAATTGGTTTATTCTTTATTTTAGTGCAATAATAGAAACAAAATTAAAGGGGGACTTATAGCTAATGTGCTAGATTGCGAGTTGAACTCCAGTTACGCTAGTATGTTTACTTTTCGACGAATACCCTTGGGAAAGGTATGAACTCCCCATCTCAGTTATGGGTATCTCTGCTGTTCTACAAGGATGACTTTGGCAGTAAATAACCCACAAAGGTTGATATGCCATTAAAAAAAGAAACCAGCCAATCAACAGATCATAATCATAATATTTATTAATCAATAATTCTTATAAATTGTGAAAAAATTGGAAGTCCAAATATTACTGAGGAAATTCCATTATTTCTGGAGCCATACACCGACTGCACCTCTACAGTAGTGATGGATGTGATCAGTTTTGGCAACATCACTTACTCACACCAAAAAGAGGCATTATAATAGGTTTTTACCTTAGAACCCTCCGCATATGCACACCCATATATATATATATAGTGTGTGAGAATGGGAAATGAATCTGACAATATGAGGAAAAAATGAGTAAAGAAAAGAAATGTAGATGGATAAAAATGAATTTTATTGATATCACTTTTAATCGATATCACTTACACACGTGTTTTGGTCTGTTTATCAAAATGTATACAGATTTACGTTATTATTATTAAAATAATCAGATATAATATGCACACCCATATATATATATCTATAGCTCCCTCCACAGTTAAAAAAAAATTCCCCTTATTTATTGAATGACCCTGGTACATTCTCTAAATGAAAAAAAAAAAAGAAGCTCCTGGAATTTGAACCTAATCTCTTGGACCTTTAAAGCTAAAGGAGATCAAATATAATTATAAGTTGGATACAATAACTTAACCCCATTCCATACTTTTGTTTGTCTTTGACTTAGAGTTCCACACATATCTTTAAAAAAAAAAAATGTTAATGTATAGAGAAAAATACTGTCTGCTTATTTTGACTGAAACTATTTCAGGTTTTAATATCCATATTTCTTATTTCTTTAGGCCATTCTATGAAAACGGTTATCATTAATCTGACTGCTAGTGTTCTATAAAATGCTCAGTCGAACCATCCACGGATGTTACAATGCTTTATTTGTTTTTAGTTTTTTAACTTATCCAGAGATGCTATATATATATATATATATATATATATATATATTATATATATTATTGTAGCATCCCGCGTTCCTGACTCACAAAAATCTAAAAGGACACAGTAAAATCATACCCATGCATCCCAGTGTTTTTCTTTTTTCTTCCCTCGTCATTTCAAGCTAACTGTAAATACATTTCAATAGTTTCTTAGAATCAAATTACACAGGATAGGTTACAAGGTAGGAGTTAAATGACTTTAGTTCTTGCCCCAGATCATAAATAAAAACCCTACAATCTATTATGAAACTTTAGTTGGGACCCATCAAATTTCCCGGGGACTCATTCAAAGCAAATATGTGCGTCCCAGGATGCACTAAATCAAAAAGCTATCAGCATCACTGCTTATCTATATCAGCCATTGTGATGCAGATTTTTTTCTGTTTTAAAAGAATCCATTTTTCATTGCAAATGATTATACAAAAATGGAGGTGCAGGGTGTAATGGTTACCATCAAAGGAAATGAACCTGCTGACACGAGTTCAAATCCTAGGTGGGGCTGTTTGCATTTCATATAGCAGTAATACCCTATGGAAAGGAATGCATTCAACTACTCTCCCTCTAGCTATGGGTATTTAATAGGAACGACTGGGCTCTTTAACTTTGTTTAGGCAACCAGTCTAGGAGAAGGAAAAACTGTATTCAAACCTGTTAAACTTGACCATGTGTCACATCCTTCTTGTATGTTTTATCAAAATTATTAAATATAAAAAGGAACATAAAAATTATTTAATGTAAAATTATTAAAATTAAAGCCATTTATCACTTTAAAAAAAATAAAAATAAAGAAATAAATGAAAATATTTTTTTTTTTTTAGTCTTTTTAGCAATTTCTTTTCAATGATTTGAAATGGTTTCTGTTGATTCAATGAAGTTTGTGTTCTGTTCTGTTTTTGGGTCATTTTCTAACACAACCTTCAAATTTTGATTTATTAGTTTTGGTCAACCTCTTTCCTGGTTTTCATAAATTAAATCTTTTTACTTAAATCACTTACAGCTTTATTTCCAAATAAGGAGTCTACATGTCTAACAGATCCAGCCAATTAATAATCTAAATTGGTACATTTGTAAAATAATGTGTTATATATATATATGTGTGCGTGTGTGTGTGTGTGGTGATTGTGCCTTGTCTATTATAAAAGAAGTCATTGGGAGAAAACTATTCCTAAAGGGTAAGTGAATTCCTATATGACATTTGGCTGATATTTATTTTTTTTTTAGAAGTGGTTGTTATTTACTATATATATATATATATATATATTATATATATACTAGAAGCGCCTACCCAGCATCGCCTGGGTAGAGGGGGGGGAACCCTGGTGTATTGATTTGTTTACTTTTGAGATTTACTAATACTCAACATTTGAAGTAGAATTTCAAATTTCAATGTATATTTTAATTTTTAAATATCTTTGAATATAAATCAAATCTTCATAATTTTTGCACAAAAAAGCAGGAATTGGTGATATTTAGTGTGTGTGTGTGTGGTTGGCGATTAAAATCCAGAAAGAGTAAATAGATACCCAAATTTGAATATTTTGGGGTTCATAGCTCAGCTCAACAAATGTAAAGATTTGTTTTTTGGCCAATTTATTTTTAATCTTGTGTGTGTGTATGTGCATGTGATAGTATAGTAGTGTTTATATTCCACTTTATACACGAACTTATAGAATATATATATATATATATAATGTGTATATGTATGTATCTATGTATACACAGATGCTGATAGGTACGCGTCCTGCATCCATGATGCAAAAAAATCTAAAAGGATGCAGTAAAATCATGCCCATGCATCCCAGTGTTTTTTTTTTTTTCTTCCCTTGCCATTTCAAGCAAACTGTAAGTACATTTCAATAGTTTATGAGAAATGAATTACACAGGATAGGTTACAAGATAGGAGTTAGATGGCTTTAGTTGGGACCCATACATTTCCCTGGAGACTGATTCAATGCAAATATGTGCATCCCAGGATGCACTAAATGAGAATGCTATCAGCATCACTGTGTGTGTGTGTGTGTGTATAATATAAAGTTTGCAAGACATAGTACTCAGCAGAGCAGGAAAAATCTCAAAGTATGAATACTATAAGTCCTTTATTTAAAGTTTCATGTGGTGTGCCCAATCATCAGACAGAAATGACCTCCATAATTCTGGTACAACTGACTTTGCTAAAAGGTAATCAACAAATAAAATCTGAGCTATAACAAAAAAGATAAATTCAAATGAGAAAATTTTTCATGAAAAGGTGCTCAATACCTATGACTACAGAACCAAAATAAAACCCAGAAACATAGCAAATTATAACATACATACATACATACACAGAGATACTGATAGATATGCGTCCTGTGTCTCTGGTGCATAAAAATCAAAACAATTAAGTAAAATCACATCCATGCATCCCAGTGTTTTTCTTTTTTCTTCCCTCACCATTTCAAGCTAACTGTAAATACATTTTAATAGTTTCTTAGAAACGAATTACACAGGATAGGTTACAAGTTAGGAGTTAGATGGCTTTAGTTCTTGCCCCAGATCATAAATAAAAACCCTACAATTTATTAAGAAACTCTAGTAAGGCCCTGTCAAATTTCCCAGGGACTCATTCAAAGCAAATATGTGCATACCAGGACATAATCAAAAAGCTATCAGTGTGTGTTGTGTGTGTGTGTATATATATATATATATATATATATATATATATATATATATATATATATATATTTATTTTCTTTCACGTATACATTTAGGAAAATTCGGGCCATACTACCTTTAAGCACCCCATCTGCGATCTCGATTCATAAGGAATTTTTTTTTTTTTTTTTTCATTTACACCATCACAATCTGGTTGTTTGTTAGGGGTTAGGGTATGGAGTCAGTTTTATAATTAAAACAAAAAAAAAAAAAACTAAAAATCCTCTGTTTACAAACAACCAGATTTTGACTGTAAATGAAAAAAAAAATGTCCTTATGAATCGAGATCGCAGATGGGGTGCTTAAAGTTAATATGGTTCGAAAATTCTTCCAATTCTCAATGCATGAAAATTTTAAGTTTTTCCTTAATATGAAATTTTATATATATATATATATATATATATATATTATATACACACACACACTAATGTAAATTATTATTTTTATTTAAAGAAAAGCCTTAACGCTTTTTTGTTAGTACCTCTGGGTTCATTTTTTGGCCCGTGTGTATTTCTACTCGTCATACCTACAAATAAAATTGTTCATTGTTACCTTGTATCATTTCCTCAGTATGTACTGACCTGCTGTCGTTGTCTCTCTCTTTCTTGAGCTGCTTTAATGTAACTAGGATACAGCAGTGGTTGCCATGGTGAGTGAACAGAAGAACAACTATTGCTTCTCTGATAAAAACCCTTTTTTTTTTTTCCCTCTCCTTTTTTTTATTTATTTTTTTTTATTGTATTTAATCTTGTCTATTGACTGGCACACATTAATGCAGAAGACATTTTGTATAGAATAGAAATTCTTCTCCTTCTTCTAATGTTAATTTTTCCACTGCTGCTCAGTAAAAGAACATTCATTGATTGGTGTAAAAATGGTTTAAACTTTAACATTTTTATGATAACTTCGGAGATAATTTCACAGACTATTGTCTACTTTATGATAAAAAGATTAAACTATTTTTTTTTTTTGTAAGATAATTATATGTACCATGTATTCATCTCTAGATTACTAAATTCTCATGTTTGTATAACTATAAAGCAAAAAAAGGAAAGTCGTCGGGGTGGCATGAAGTCAGTATCAGCCAATCAACGAGGGAGTCTATCCCCTTTTCACTAGCACTAGACCAAGATGTTTTTTGCGTCTGAGGTGGAGCGCCATACCTACCATCAGCTCCTTACTTTACCGCATCTATCCATGTGCCACTCATACACTGAGTTGGCTGGAATCGAACTGGGAACCTTAAGGTTCCCAGTCGGACACTCTAGACTGAGCCAAACCGGCCCTATAACTTGGCAAAATATAGCACATCTTATTATAATAGAGATTATGTGTATGTCTGTCTGTAACTGAGACTATATCACTACTAAAGTCACAGTTCCCTTAGTTATTTACGTCACATTCTCCATGATTTTATATTTATCTAAACCTCAATTATTAATAAAATTGTTACATTATTAATACTGTTTGCCTTATCTACATTTTAATTGTATTTATATATACAACAAAATAGAGGTTTACAGTGTGAATGGAAGACTAATAAATATATTGATATTAAAAAAAATTGATTTTAATAAATACATGCTTAGTATTATTGATTTCTAATTGTTTGGTTTTATTTTAATAAATATGAGCAAAAATCTTGGATAAATCTTAAATGAAACAAGAAGAAATAACTAATTTTATTCTTTACTACCTATTTTAATTAAATAGTTGAATTTTATGTTCTAGCTGATATTGAATGAAAGTTAAAACAATATGTAAGGGTGACAAGACTTTCGGACCACCCTGTATATTATATTATTACAAGATAAAATAATGAAAGTTCAAACAATACGTAGGGGGGTGACAAGCACAAACTGTAATAAGAGATATCTTTGATGTTAGTCTACATTTAAAGTAAATCATGTTAATGTCTTCTGATGAACTTCACATTGTATATTTGAATGCAAAAAGTAACTAAGAATTTACTACGGGTGGGGGTGGGGGTGACAAACCTGTCATGAATATTTTAAAGATGTCTGTTTAGTAAATTTCATAAAATCCAATTGAAAATTCTAGTTAAATCAAATGAACAGTTCTAGAATATTTTATAATAATAATGAAATTTGTGTATATTGTGTTATTTTGTAACTTGAAATTGTGTTGATTGATTTTAACTGCATGTTAACTTGTTTAAAGGTGCTGGATAACAGCAATTGAAGATTGAGTAAAAAGAAGAGAAACAAAATTGCATCGTTGAAGAGGAAAATTTACTTTATATATACTATCCAATATATGCACCCTCCGGGTGCAAGTATTAAGTTTTAATGTAATGAAATATCGTATTAAATTAGAAAGTCTAATAAGAATACAGATAAAAAGATTTGAAACAGAGTGGGAGTATAATAGAAAAATAGAAATGAAACTTACTCTTCCATCACTGCCGTCTTTCATTGCTGAATTTTACTTATTTAACTATTTAGTTAAATTAGGAAATAAAGAATAAAATTACAGTTATTTTTTCTTGTTAATGGATTTCATTTAAGATTCATTGGAGAGATTTTTGCTTATATTCATTAAAATAAAACCAAACAATTAGAAATCAATAATACTAAGCACATATTTAATAAAATCACATTTTTAATATCAATATGCAAATTAGCCTTCCTGTTCACACTGCAAACCGCTATTTTTGTATATATAAATACAAATGCATGTTATTAGTATCTAGATATGGACAACACTAATAAAAGGTGAAGCAATTTTATTAATAATTGAGGTTTAAATATAAATAAAATCATGAAGAATGTGATGAAAATAACTGTTAATTGTGACTCGATTAGTAATATAGTTTCGGTTACAGACAGAAAAACACACAATCTCCATTATAATAAGATATATATATATACTAATCCTATTAGTAAACCCTTGCGGAAAGGGAAAAAAAAAAAGGTAAATAGTTTGTTAGTAAAAATATACTACCAAACTTCACCTGGGGGGGAAAAAAAAAAGACCAAGATGGTCACACCAACCAAAAATAATCTATTAACACTATAACATTTGGCCAAAAGAAAAAAAAAATATATATATATATAAACTGCTAGGATTGCCTAATGTTAAAAAGTGCTCAATACCTAAGTAGAGCAAATAAAGTTAAACCTAAGGAGTCAGATATACCTACTAATAGTTTTGCTTAGTACTCATCAGGGTAAGTCTGACTCAGATTCTTGCCCTGATGAGCTACTAAACAAAACTATTAGTAGGTATATCTGACTCCTTAGGTTTTATATATATATATATATATATATTATATATATATACCAGCCCCTCTGCACCTGCAAGATGTGACACATGGTCTATTTCTTAAGTGGAGTTTAACTGGTTTGAATTCAGTTTTCCTTCTAGACTGGTCGTCTAACCAAGATTAAAGAGCCCAGTCTGCTCTACTATTTGCCCATAGTTGGAGGGAGATTTAGTTGGCTGCATACCTTTCCCAAGGGTATTAGTACTATGTGGAATGCAAACAGCCTTGTCCAGGATTTGAACTTAGATTAGAACTATAGATAGTACCCTGGCAGGTACTACCACGTCAGGAATGGGTACTTTACACTCCCCAGAGCTCTGGAACAGGAGCCTCACTATCAAATGCAATTTAGTGTCATACCCAGGACACCCCCTGGTGGGGGGGGGCAGCGTAGACCCATCTGCAGGGCATATAGTCAGTGTATTCTAAGCTTTGCCAACAGAGGGGTGACCATTTTGTGATCTATAGTTGCATGTGTGTGTTTTGATTGATCAGGATTTAAATCTTGTTTTCTTCCATTTTATAAATTACTTCAGTCAAATCTGGAACAAAACCATGTGATTACCCTCCCAAAATATATCAAAGTAATGTATATATATATATATATATATATATATATATATATATATATATTATATATATATTATGTGTGTGTCTATATGTATATATGAATTTATTGCGTATCAACTTTGTTCTTGTGAACTTTTTTATTTTTTAATATCATGAAGCATGGGAAATGAACAAGCAAACAAGTTGCTGTTCCGTTCCTGGTTCGCTTTATTTTTTCCAATATTTCGGGTGACATTCACCCTTTATCAAGGTATCATATGATAACTGGGACTGTGTAAAAAAGAAAAGTGTAATGAAACAAATGCGAGAAAAATTTATTTATATATAAAATCAATCACATTTTGTTTTATATAATTGGTCACAAAAACTGGTCTCTCTCTATTGTTTTACTTACTAACATAAGTAAAACAAAACAAAACAAAACTAGATATACTTCATTACTTAATTTTTTTTTTTTTTTTTTTTTTTTTTTTTTTTTTCTCTTTCCTATTTTGTGTAAATAACTTTTTATACTTCAGATTTCTCTCTTTCTCTGCATCCCTTTGTATTCTTTCTCCTCAATTTCTCTCTTTTCCTTTCTCCTTTGTGGGATCTCGACTGGTAATAGATATAATTTTCAAAACTTTTGATTGGCCAACAAAATTTCTAGGTAAAAAAACCTTCTATAATGAGTAATCTAGTTTATTTTTTTTTTTAAAAAGGGAAAATAGACAAATCCTCTTTTGGCTTTAGAAAAATTAAGCCATTTTTTTTTTTCCTTTTTAATCTTACTTCATTTGTAAGAAATTATTTAAAAAAAAAGAATAACTAAAGTTGCTACTAACAATGAATCCTAATCCCCTGCATTAGTTTATCTATTGTACAACCTTTTAAATAGTTATGACTATGAGATTATGTTTTTTGTTATATTATTATTCCTTTAAGCTTTCAAATTTCATACAGGACCAATGATAAAACTGCTTTATATATTTTTTGCTGTTCATGTAAGTATAGGGTTAGATAACAGTTTGGTTAAATTTAAAATCCTATTTAATTTATTTTTTTGACTTGTACAAATAATCATAAAAGTAAATAGTTAAGAGCAGCCATAAATTAGAACAGGATTTTGTATGTTGTTAAAATTTCCAAACGAGGTTTGATAGTTGTCTGGTTGAATGTTAATCTGGCAATAAGGCAATTGTGGGGTTTGAAGTTTCAGTTTCAGGTGCTGCTTAACAGACAATTTGAAATGAGAACAAAAACAAAAACACATTGCCTTGTTGAAGAGAGCAATCTTTTATATATGTATAATTTGTATGTGTGTGTGTGTGTGTGTGTGTGTGTGTGTTTTGTGTTTGTGTATATATATATATATATATATATATATATTGCTGAAAATCGGACCAAGAACAGATCCCATAGACACACCATTCGATTTTCAACAATCTGGAAAATAACATATTCAATCACATTAAAAACCCTCAAATATGACATATTAATCCTCATTAACAATATATATATATATATATATATATATATATATATAATGTGATGTTGGTAGCTTTTTGATTTAGTGTGTCCTGGGCCACACATATTTGCTTTGAATGAGTCCCTGGGAAATTTGATGGGTCCTCAATTAAAGTTTCTTGATAAATTGAAGGTTTTTTTTTTATTCATGATGTGGGGAAACAACTAAAGCTGTCTAACTCCTACCTTGTAATTTATCCTGTGTAATTCATTTCTAAGAAACTATTGAAATGTACTTACAGTTAGCTTGAAATGGTGAGGGAAGGAAAAAAAAACAACACTGGGATGCATGGATATGATTTTACTGCGTCAGGGATGCAGGACGTGTACCTATCAGCGCGTGCGTGTGTGTGTATATGTATGTGTGTGTGTGTATATATATAATATATATATATATATATGGTAGATTTTGTTTGAGAATGTAAGTTTTCATCTCAACAAATGCATCTACACCTAGTTAATGTTCTATTCCTAATACTTTTGTTGTTTGTAGGTTTTCATTCTTCGTTATTTCTAAATCACCAGAAATGATTTTAGTATTTCCATCATTCTGTTGGGCATAATATTTGATATTTATTTGTTTACTATTTTTATTTTATTTTATTCAATTTTATTTATTTATTAAACCTTGTATTTGTAAATTTTCTTTTTTGGTCTTGATTACCACCTGATATGAACTTTGAATTCTATTTGCCCTGCCGTTGAGGCTTAGAATACACTGTCCTGTATCACCTGCCTCTGGGGGTATTACAACAAGGGTCTCTTGGGTACTCGTCTAAACTGCATCTGATGGTGAGGCACCAGTGCTTGGAGGGCTGGGGAGTGTGGAATACCTCTTCATTGGCATTACTACCAGGTCCACTCTGACCTGGAGTGGTAATACATGTTAGGGTCCCATCTATAAGTTAAATAGATCTGTTTAAAAATTATTCGTATTTGATAGGATCATAAACAAAAAAAACTTGAAGCATCTACAATGTAAATATGATCACGATTTCCAAACCTCTTGGCATAAAATAACCCTAGATGGGTTGACGTGGCATTAAAAATCAATCTAGTTTAATTGATATTGATACACTGGTTAATAACCAATCAGAAATGGGGAGAAAAAGATGAAATTTTGAAAAATATTAATTATTGATTATAATGGCATGTCAACTTGTCTTGGGTTATTTTATCCTGAGAGGTTAGGGAATTGTGTTCATGTACATTCGTGTTTACATTTTTTGTAATATGACAAATTATATTTGTTGATATCATTCGAGTTGTACGTTTCAGAAAAATTGATATTATTTTGTAATTTATTAATTTGATTAATTCTCATTCAAATGATTCAGAATTTAACGTGTGTATAGTTGAGTTGGCATCCTTCCGTCTGCAAAAGATGGAGTAGTGTCCAAATGGATTTAAAAAAAAATTTTTTAATTTTTTTTTTTTTGTAGAAACAACCCAAAATTCTGTTTAATGTTTTTTTTTTTTTTTGTTTTTCCAGTGAATGATATTTCTATATCTGAAAAGAAAAAACAAAACAAAAAACCTAAAATATTAAACATAGAAATTTGAGTTTGTTAACCTGATGAAATTTGAGATCATTTAAATGAGAATTGGTCAAGTTATAAATATTTTTCATAAACCTTTTGTATTTGAAAACTATTGTGCCAACAAAAATCTGTTTTTGTTGAACTACATACAAATCCTAATGTAGATAGTTCAATTATTCATATTCCATTCTAATCTTGAGTAATATATTAAAGCCATCAACCATTAATAAAATCAATAACATTATTGGGCAAAGTATTCTTAACATCTACAACTACAAAACAACTACTGTGTTAAGCATAAATTGTATCGACTTAAAAGACATTTTATAAATACTTAATTCAATTTTCTTTTCTTTTTTTTTGTGACTGAAAAATTGTCATAACTTTTGAACTGCTAATTTAAATAAATTATACTGCTGTAAAACCTGTTTCTTCTACTTTTTCAAAAAATAAGAAATAAAACAAAAAAACCAAAAAGAGTCCTATTATGAACAAAGCAGTCTGACATGTCGTACAGGATATACCACGTGATAAGGCTCAGTGCAATTAAAGGTCTGTTTAAAAGAGTTATTGTTTATATACTTTCCTCCTCCTAATATACACTTACACCATTACATTTTTTAGATGGTTATGTTTTAGATTTATTTCTACTAGCAAATATATGCCTCCTCTATAGGGTGCAAGTATTTAAGTTTTAATGTAATAAAATATATTAAATTAGAAAGACTAATGAAACTAAATAAGAATGCAGATAAAAAGATTTGAATCAGAGGGGGTATAATAAAAAAAAATAGAACAATTGAAACTTACTCTTCCATCACTTCCGTCTTTCATTGCTAAATTTTCTTAATTTAACTATTTAGTTTAATTAGGAAGTAAAGAATAAAAGTACAATAATTTCTTTTCTTAATGGATTTCATTTAAGATTTATTGAAGAGATTTTTGCTCATATTAAGATAAAACCAAACAATTAGAAATTAATAATACTAGGCACATATTTATCAAAATCAAATTTTTAATATCAATATGCAAATTAGTCTTCCCATTCACACTGTAAACTGCTATTTTGTTGTATATATAAGTACAATTGTATGTTATTAGTATGTAGATATGACCAACAGTATTAATAATGTAAGACAATTTTATTAATAATTTAAATAAAGAAAAAATCATGGAGAATGTAACTAAGGAAATTGTTACTTGAGAAGTGATATAGTTTCGGTTACAGACAGACATACACACAATCTCAATTATAAGAATTTCTCCTACCATTATATTCTATGCATAAGTCTGGAGAAATGAAAAAAATGTTTTTATTCCAAATTGAATTGTAAATGATAACATATTATTTCTATCTTCCTTTTAACTTATTGTAAACGTTAACCCTTACAACCGAGACCATCAACCCTGGACCTGTCCATAATCCATGACAAATGCACCCTGGGTTCCGGTCTTTAAAAGAAATAACTGAAAATCTGTTATTCAACCAGCTGTGAAGTTACAGCATTATAGACTATTTAATATATTTATAAAATTGCAACATTTTTTTGGCAGTAAGGAATCAACGGCCGAAATTCTGGTCACTAGGGTATAAGTTTCGAGCCACTAGACCCCCGAGTAAAGCTAAATTAACTGCGTGTCCCCAGTGAGCCATTCACACTAGCAGCAACCTTCTCCCTCGTTGGTTGGTTTTATTGCCCGGTGCCCGAGGCGCCCCAAAAGGAGACTGCCAACGGGAACCACGGATTTGAAGGCATTGGCCATTGCATAAGCTTCGGTTTATGCGTGGTCCCCCCCCCCCAAAAAAAGAGACCTGGTGTCACATTTGGGCCTTGTGGGAGGTTAAGGTAAATACCAGCGACTCGGTATTTTTATAAAATACTGGCCAGTCGGGTTCAAACGGTTTTCTGAATGTTGTATACAGGAGAAAAGATTTGTGGTTTTATCATTACTAAATCTGAAGAGTTTTTATTATTTAATCTACTAAAGAAATAAAAAAGAAAATGTGTTCGGCTATAGAACTTAAGAAAACTTTAAAGAAGTTTACTAAAAAAAAACTTAGTGGGTGGGGGGTGTCATTACAGCCTGTATTAGTTCACAAGTAAAAGTTAACCGTCCAGAGGAAATAAACATCTGATCTACTCAAACGTATGAATTGTCACAGTTTTTCGTTTATGAATTAGAATGCAGATAAAACATAACTGACTTTTTTGATTAGCGAACGTCAGACATATTGTTTTTTCGCTCAGATATGTAAAAGTAAAAAAAAAAAAAAAATCTAAAAGTCCATTTTGGTAATAAATCCTAAATAAAAATATGTTAACAAATTTGAGTTTCAGAGATTAGTATTAGCTTTAAAAAAAAATTAAATAAATAGATAAATAAAAGTGTATGAAGATCGGTTTACTGCTATATATTGATACCAAAATATGAGATACATGCAATATTCAAGTGTGTCACTTGATCAAATAAAAATCGATAAGGGGGAAAAATCATGCTAACCTTTTTGATGACTTTGCCACTAAATATAATTTCTATATTACAGACCCCCTCCCTCCTCTCTCTCTCTCTTTGTATATTTTATATCAATATCTCATCACACTCATGCATTGAAAATAAGATTATTTTTTGTTTTATTTTTTTGTTGAAAAGAAGCTTTTATGATCTAAAGGTTTTATACCACTACAGTTAGTACATCTCTATTTTTATCTTTTTCTTTTTTATACTCACTCTGATCACAATTAAATATTCAAAAGCCTGGATTATTTCAGTGCAACTAAATAGCATTTAACAAAAGTGAAATTCTGGTTTTTATAGTTAAGCCTAATTCTCTCCATTGATTTTTTTGTCTACAACAGATTATAACCTTTGGGGAATATTTTAATGGCTTTTTTTTTTTTTTAATAAAGTCTGTCTGTATGAATCATTATTACTTTTTAAAATTTTTTTTGTTATTGATGGTTAGAACAATCTCTTATCATTTCAAATAAATCTCAGATATTTAGTTTATAATATTGAATATTGAAACAAAAGTGATTCATTAGATGGACCTAACCGTAAGTCCATCTAATAAATCACTTTAGTTTCAACAGTCAGGCCTACTTTTGGGGTGGGTAGCTGCAATATAGTTACCACTAATTATAAGAGACTACAGTAGTACCACCACTCAAAGTTTGCTTGCTTTTCTGTTTTAATGTGGATATAGCAAACTTAGGGAATTCAGCCTGGCTTTCATATATATTTTAAAAACAAAACACACAACCCCCACTCCCTCCAAAAAACAATCTCGAAAATAGATATGATCCCACCCCTCAAACAAAACACAACTTGCATAGCAAGTAAACATTGTTTGAAATAACTCTTGGAGATTATATATATATATATATATATATATATGCTCAAGTACAAAAAAAGAATCAAAAATTAAGAGGCAACACAAAAAATATGAATATGTACAGTGAATACAATTCCCTGATCTCTAGGCATAAAATAACCTAGACATGTTGACATGCCGTTAAAATCAATCAAATTAAATAAATTCTTTGGTTTTATATTTATACTTTTTATTCTGGTGTCTTTGTGCATTCGTGGGTCAGAAATGTTTTTGGCTTTAATTTAGTTGGTTTATATATTATTATGGGCAGGTTTTCTTGGTCAATAGAGAGTTCACCTAGGAATCACAAGGTTCTGGATTTCACACACACACACACATGTGTGTGTGTTAACTACCTCCAATTTTTTTGTTCTCCTGAGGAAGGTGTACCTTGAACACCGAAACCGTGGTAGAAAGAAAAACTTTTCTACAACTATAAATATATTATTGTGGGCATGTTTATCTTGATCGATAGATCATTCACCTTGAAATCACAAGTTTCTGGGTTCTATACTGGTAGTGGCCAACTCACTGCATGCGTAATCTGATTTACACAGTAACGCATCAGGAAGCTGACGGTAGGTGTAGTGCTCCACCTCAGGAAAAACAATCTGCATGGTCTAGCATTGGCTGATACGAACAATAGGCAACTGTCAATTTTTTATTTTTATTTTTATTTTTTTTTTTAATAAATTTTTTTTTGCTTTTTAATTTTTAAAAGAAATTAAAATTTTTAATTTTATTGATTTTTAAATTTTATTTTTTTACTATTACTACTATATATTATCATAGATTACACTGAAAGTGTTGCTTGCTGTCCTCCCAGGCATTACCTGCACAATATCCAGGATTTTACATTTCCTAAAAGAAGTGGGATTGGACTAAAAGATATGAGCAATTGAACAATAATTAAAAATCTCTCTCTCTCTCTCTCTCTCTCTCTCTCTCTCTTTATATATATATATATATATATATATATATATATTCGTTTTCTACCAAACTATCGCTATGAATCCAAAACTTAGTCAGCATTAAATGACCCACCAAGGTTGATATGCTGTAAAAAACCAAACCAAACCATTACTTTCACTTTAATGAAAACCAATTACAAGTTAAGACAAAACACCTTTTCTGTGCAGTGGTCAGTCTAGTATTTGTATAATGGTCATTATTAATAAAGCTACTCATTGTGAATCTTGTTAAATGCACTTTATGTGTATTAGACTAATGGTTGGTTGGAGGCTGATTGCTTCTAATTCCATTTGTTGTTTTTTTTTTTTTTTTACATTTAAGGAGTGAAAGTGTTTTAGGCTTTCTTTAGGTAAAGGTGGGATATAAAGGGAAGTAATCCAACTTCTATATAACTTGTACAGAAAATTAAATAAGTTGTTTCTGCATAGAAAAAACAAAAAACAATTGCTAAAATATTGTTTCCATATCTGATGAATTAGGAATGTATCTACAAATATTGTACAGATTTTATTTCAGAAATCTTTGTTTTAAAGATTTTTTTTTTTTTTTTTTTTTTAAGTGAGGAAGATGTTCACAATCAAAGTTCAGTAATTTGTGTACTTTATTCATTTCAATAATCTTTTAAAGTTTCTCAAAGTCTAAGAACTGATATACTGGGTGAATTAAAAAAAAAAAAAATGTTCACTCTGTCTACACATTCTTGGAATATGCCACATTTTGAATTAAAAAAAAATGTTAATATTTCTGTAATAATAATGAAATTTATTGCATACAGTGCTCATCAAAGTCTCATATATAGTACATAGAATAATGTATTAGTGTCAGGAACATGAATAGCGTACAGTAATAATATACATAATAATAATAATGAAATTTATTGTGTACAGTGCTCAGGTGCACCACAACTCATCAAAGTATAATGTAGTGACAGGAACATGTGTGAGTGCATATGTGTATGGAGGGGGGTATCAGGTATAGTGTTGGCAAATTACAGGAAGCATGGAGGCTTTGAAAGATGCAGTGTTTTGGCAGCCTACAACAGATGCAGGCAGTTTATTCCATGCAACTCTGAGCATCAAATAAAAATTTCCGAAAGTCATGTGAGCTATGCTGTTTTCTGACTTTGTAGGCATGCCCACGTGGGTTAGAAACATGGAAATCAAAAAGGTGCTCAAGGATTGTTGTTGGTAATATGATTAATGAGAGTAATCTATTAGAAAAACAGAACTGATATTATGGGAAGATTCCAATAATGTGTTGACAGTGAACATGAAAAGGGAGAGACTTTAAAATTATCTATTCCATATATAAAGGGCAGTTGGTATGTGTGTATGTCTGTCCGGAGGAAACTATGAAAATAAACAATTAACAACAAAGTAAATATATATATATATACACATTAAATATCACCGGTTCTTGCTTTTTGTGCAAAAATTATGAAGATTTGATTTACATTCAAAGATATTTAAAAATTGAAATATACATAGAAATAGCATTGAAATTCTACTTAAAAATATTCACCAATTGTAAATCTCAAAAGTAAACAAATCAATACATCAGGGTTACCCCTCCTCTACCCAGGTGATGCTGGGTAGCTGCTTCTAGTAATATCATAAAGGAACTCTCATAGAAAGGTTAACATTAAAAAAAAAAAAAAAAAAAAACCATCTATCTATCTATCTATCTATCTACACTCACACACACACACACACACACACACACACACACACACACACAAGGTTTTAAAAAAAATGTTAACATTTTTTAAACACCCTGTATAATATTAATAGAATGAATAATGATTGTATTTTTCTTATAAAGTAAGTAAAGTCATTGGGGTGGCCTAATGTTGTTATCAGCCAGATAGCGAGGGAGTCTATCCCCTTCTCACTAGTGCCACACTAATGTTTCAGCATCTGAGTTGGAGCGCCACACCTACCATCAGCTCCTCACTTTTATTTATATCTAGGAAAATATTTAAAAATTAGGAATTTTAATAGAGTAAGAGAAGGGAAAGTTTGTGATTGAAACATAAACAAATCAATTATGTAAGACCCAAACAATCAATAGATCTTATTATCCCCCCTCCTCTACCCGGGCAATGCCGGGTAGCCGCTTCTAATTTTGTATAAATTGGCAAATCAATTGTTTCTGACTGGTGATTTGTTGTTAAAGCATTGTCATTTACTGTTGATGCTGTTTGTTCAGCAGTTAAGATAAATCACTTAGAAAGAAATCATCTCTACTTTAACAACAATCGTTTGTAATCTATTGTTTTTCTTTTAGACTCACCTTTTGATTACTTTCTCTTCTACCACAAAAAAAAAAATAATCAAAGGTAAGAAAAAAAAAAAAAAAGGTTACATTAACATTCCATTTTATATTCAAGCAGTATAAATTCACATAGGAAGAGATGCTGATAGGTATGTGTCCTGCGTCCATGACACACAAAAATCTAAACAGATGCAGTAAAATCGTATCCATTTGTCCCATGTTTTTCTTTTTTCTTCCTTCAGCATTTCAAGCTAACTGTAAATACATTTCAATAGTTTCTTTGAAGATAATTAAGATATAAAATTTGAATAGTAACAGCATGGAATTTTTTTTTTTTTTTATTTAATATTTTAAATAGGAGACATCCATTTTTCTTATCAGAGTTTCTGTGCACTTTTTTTTTTCTGACTCCCTACCAAGCCGGATCAACTCAAAGTTTTTTTTTCTACAAAGCAATTTTAATGGGCATCCTGTGAGGATCTAACTCGCAATTCTGTAATAATGGATCTGCAAGACTAACTCCCCCCCCTACTTACTTAGGTGACACCGGGTAGCCGCTTCTAGTACTGCATATAGGATTGAGTATGGAAGGGTTCCATACAAGAATGTAAAAAAAAAAAAAAAAAAAAAAGTGTGAATAAGTTGGAAGAGTGAAACATTGTAAAGATGTTTGATCATCGTGCTGAAGACTTTAATATCTGACTGTAAAAAAGAAAAAGTCTTGAGAAAACAATTGTCCATTTTATTGAATGAACTTAAAAGCTAATGTAGGGGTCTTTAACTTCCTATACCACCCGGCTGGAAGTCACATTCATTTTCCTAATCCACCCCAAACGATAGCCTTTGTTTAAATGTAATATTAAACATATTTAGAAGTTTTTGATTTAAGGGAAATAACAGGTAACTTTAAATGAAAAGGCCATTTTTAGCCAGTTTTTGATAAATCCTTATAGAAATGGGGCTCTGGATTTAGAAAATTCTCAACAGGATGTTAAGACTTAAGTGAGTTTTTAAACAAGTCTTTGTAATAATGTGTAACTTAATTTGGAAAAAGAATCTGGGTTCGCATCCTTCCGTCTGCCAAAGACGATGAAGTAGTGTCCACAATTTTTTATTTTTAAAAAAACTATCTGCGCGAGTGGCTGAACAGGCCAATTTTTGAATGGCAATCTCTGGTGCAGTGACTACAAAAAAACTTTTAAGAAACAATTACACAAAGAGTGTAAATATGAATGTACAGTGAGGGTGATTTCCTAACTTCTGATCAGAGAATAGCCCTAGACAGGTTGACATGCCATTAAAATCAATCTTTATTAGAATCTGACTATTCTTTCTCACTGATGCTGATAGCTTTTTAATTTAGTGCATCCTGGCACACATGAATTTGATTTGAATGAGTCCCTGGGAAATTTGATGGATCCCAACTAAAGTTTCATAATAAATTGTAGAGTTTTTATCTAACAACTAAAGCCGCCTAACTCCTACATTGTACCCCATACAGTATAAATCGTTTCCAAGAAAATATTGAAATGTATTTACAGTTAGCTGGGAAATTGTGGGGGAAGAAAACAAACAAACATTGGGACACATGGATATGATTTTTGTGTGTCCTTATAGATTTTTCTCCGTCAATGACACAGGACACGTATCTATCAGCATCTCTGCTTTTGGTAATGTGGAAGAGAAAACTTTAGTGATATTATCCATCTAGTTGATAATCTCTTAGTTAGCTCAATATGTTAAAAGTGTATCTGTTGGAAGAAAAATTAGCTGAATGAAAGAAATGTACTATTAGGTTCTCTCGACACTTTGGGTCATCTAACTTTGAGATCCCTGGAGGAGCAGAGTATCTCTAAGCCGCTTAAGAAAGAGGCTAGAAAACCTTTTAGTTTTTTAGCCTCTTTTTTAAGCAGCTTAGTGATACCGTGCTCTAGGGATCTCTCTCACATATCTGACCTGATGGATGGCGATTTGAATTTTCACTGATACAAAATAATAAGTGTGTGTGTGAGAGAGAGAGAGAGAGGTGTTTTCAGTTGGTAATTTTTGTCCCCATACTTTTCCTTTCCTTTGTCTATCTCTCTCTCTCTATTCATCTCTCTCTCTCTCCTCTCTCTCTCTATTCTCTCTCTCTCTCTCTCTCTCTCTTCTCTCTCTCTCTATCTCTCTCTCTCTCTCTCTCTCTCTCTCTCTCTCTCATCTCTCTCTCTCTCTCTCTCTCTCTCTCTCTCTCTCTCTCTCTCTCTCTCTCTCTCTCTCTCTCTTCTCTCTCTCTCTCTCTTCTCTCTCTTCTCTCTCTCTCTCTCTCTTCATCTCTCTCTCTCTCTTTCATCTCTCTCTGTAATCATCTAACCAGAAACGCAAAATGTTTTTACATTCCATTCTTGATCTGCCATTAATGGTTGCGTACTTTTCATGACACCATTTTTATTTCTTTTATTCTTTTTCTTTTTTCTTTCTGTCCAAATTTTGTCTTGCATTATCTTTTCTCTTCATATTTGATGGATTTCTAGCAAGTAGACATTATTTCATCTTTACAACTGATTAAGATCCTTTTTTCAAAGGAAACCAAAAAAAAAACCCCAAAAACCGATGATACTTTAAATATACGCTCCTACATTTGGGGTGCTGGTGATTGTCGTCAGTGATGTAATCCATACATTTATTGTGCAGCATGTGAACACCTTTTGCCTCTTAAATTTTACCCCTTGGTCGACATATTCATCATTTAGGTAATTGCATAGATATAGTGTGTATGAAAGTTTGAATCACTTTTTTAAAATTTAAGATTAAAAAAATGATTGAATGTACATTCAATCTTTAGTTTTGAAAAAGTTTGCAGTCTCTAGTTTTGAAACTTTAGTTTTCAAAAAGTTTTAACTTTGAAAATAAAATTTTTAAAGGTGTTATTTCATATATGCATTTACCCAACCCCTCCCAGAAATGCTGATAGATATGTGTCCCTGATGCACAAAAATCTAAAAGAATGCAGTAAAATCATATCCATGCATCCCAGTGTTTTTCTTTTTTCTTCCCTCACCATTTCAAGCTAACTGTAAATACATTTCAATAGTTTCTTAGAAACGAATTACACAGGATATGTTACAAGGTAGAAGTTAGATGGTTTTAGTTGTTTTCCTCAGATTATAAATAAAAACTCTATAATCTATTAAGAAACTTTAGTTGGGACCCGTAAAATTTCCCGGGGACTCATTCAAAGTTAATGTGAGTCCCAGGATGCACTAAATTAAAAAGCTATCAGTATCACTACCCTCCACATGAGCAGGATGTGACGGAAAGTTCATTTTTTAAGTGAAGTTTAACAGGTTTGAATTCAAAGTTAACTTTTTTTTTTCTTTCTTAGAAAATATATTCTGTAAGTGTGATTTTGCTGAGTTAAACTACAGCCTACTTTGTCAAAACCATTTACTTTGCAGAGATGCTGATAGATACGCATCCTGCGTCCGCACAAAAATATAAAAGAACGCAGTAAAATCCTATCAATACATCCCAGTGTTTTTCTTTTTTCTTCCCTCACCATTTCAAGCTAACTGTAAATACATTTCAATAGTTTCTTAGAAACGGATTACACAGTATAGAGGTTACAAGATAGGAGTTAGATGGTTTTAGTTGGGACCCATAAATTTTGCCGGGGACTCATTCAAAGCAAATATGTGCATCCCAAGACACACTAAATCAAAAAAAAGCTATCAGCATCACTGCATTGTTAGCTGATTTCTCTCTCTCCAACAATCCTGTCTCATTATGTCCTACAATCGGACATCTTGTGTGTTAGCTTTTTCATTATTCCCTTTTGGAGGGGAAGGAGGAGGGGTGGGTGGTCACATGTTAATATTCCAAAAATTGTTTAGATTATTGATCTCTTTTGTTAGCAATTCATTCTTTTTCCTTTCGTCAAAGATGAAGTGGGAAAGTGACAGAGGACATTGCTGGAAGGTAAGAAAATGAAAAGAAACAACATAGTGGGTAATTCTATAAGTCAGATGTGGATTTCTTTTTGCTTTAAAAAAAAAAAAAACCAAACAAAAAAAACCCCAAGCCCTGCTGGCTGGTCTTTATAATACATCGACTGCACCTCTGCAGAGGGGTAAGACCACCCCCTAAATGGGACCAACTGTTGACAGTGGATGCCGACCTGTGATGCTTAAGGATGGAATCCTGGTGGATAAGCAGTCCAGGATATACAACACTCCACTTAGGCCCTTACTTAGGCTAGATGGTCAGTTGGAGATGCCCCCTGATCAATCGGCTGGTCAGAGCACCTATTGCTCTTATAGCAACCCCCAACCCCTTTTTTATCATATGGATGCTAGAACGTGGTAGCTGAGGGTCTCAAAACTATCTGATAGTGAGGTTCTAGTTTTAGAGGTCTGGGGGATGTGGAGCACCCCTTTATCACCATTGCTCCCTGGGCCACTCTAACCCGGAGTGGTAGTACATGTTAGGGTCCCATATATGGGTTAAATAAACAAAACGAGTTTTAAAAAATTGTGTACCCATGAAAAATGAATAAAACAAATGTCTTCGGCATAAAATGACCCACCATGGGTTGACATGCCGTAAAATCCAACCAACAAAAAAAGAAAAGGAAAAGAAAGATGGGAGAGCAGTAACTTTGCATATAAAATCTGGATTGGGTTGGATCACATGGATTCTGTGAGGATTGATATAGATTGCTCTGATCATTCATAAATTCTTTCTGGTTGGTCAACACTGGGGATATTTCTGGATAGGAGGAATTCCTGGGAGAATGTCTCTCATGAATTTATTCTTACTTCTCCAGCAATGACCAGCAGGTTTTGCTTATCTTACCTGAAGGGTTTGTGAGATCAGTTTGGTTTGGTTTCTTTGTTTAATGGGTTATTTAATGTCGAAACATCCTTGTAGAAGAACAGTGGTGATTCTTGTTAACCCATAGCTGGGAGGAAGAGGGTAGATCATACCTTTCTCAAAGTATTAATCCAAAAGTGAATGTAATAGTGTGACTCTCTCTCTCTCTCTCATTCACATTATGTCGCGCTAGTAGATATCCATGACAATCTCTCGCCAACTGTCCTATTGACACTGGGAGGTCCTCTGTGTAGCATCCTATATCTGAGAAGAGTTGGTCAGTGTTATAGGATGAACTCATAAGTGACATTCTTCTGTGGAAGCCATCACACGACCATGCCAGTGGGCTGTACAGCAAAGATGTACATAGACCAACTCTGTGTGTATATATATATATATATATATATATATATATATATATATATATATATATATATATATATATATATATATATATTTTCTCTTTAAAGTCTTATTATAATCTCTCTATATATTTTAGTTCTATCAAATCTCTCTATATATTTTAGTTCTATCAAATCTCTTTTTCTTACTCTTTCCACTGTTAATTTAATTAGATATTCAATTAGTCTTTAAGGGAAGATGTAATAAATATCTATCTTGTTAATTTCTACTTATTACCAACTTATAAATTGTCCCTGTTTAAATAACGGTAGCTTAATGTTAAAGGATAAAAAGGATTTACAAAGTTTTTACACTGGTTTCCTGATTTCTGCAATTATGTAGATTTAATCACATTTTGATTAGTAATCTTGTATGTAATTACTAGTTTGATTATATTTATATTGTTTGTAAGCAAAATGTCATAATACACTGTTTATGTGTATAATTATTAAAAAAAAAAAAGAAAGCAAAAAAACAATTTTTGATATACTAATATATCAGTATATAAGATAAAAAGTCCAGAGCTGGATTTTCACCTGCTGAGAATATATGCTACTTAAAAATTAACTGTCTTCTCTAATATATATATATATATATAGTCGGTGTCAGCGAGGAAGTCTATCCCCTTTTCAATAGCGCTAGACCAAGGAGATTGTTTTACCACCTCAGATGCTAAAACAATCTCCTTGGTCTAGCGCTATTGAAAAGGGGATAGACTCCCTCGCTGACTGGCTGATACCGACTTTAGGCCGCCCCGTCGACTTTCGATATATAAGGTGTCAAAAAGTATCAAGATTTTTTTGTACTTTTTGACACACCTTGTATTCTAAAAATAGAAATAACATTCCACTCATTGCTCATTTTTATCTTGGTAAATACGGCTTCAATCTCAATACTTTTATGACACACCTTGTATATTAATCACTGTTAAAGAATGAAAATAATGATAAAATAAAATATACATTAAAAAAAAAAAAAAGAAGAATCCCTCAGTGTGTGTGGCCATAAACTATAGCGTCCAGCACTGTAAAACCCGCATATTTAAAATGAAAGTGGGAAGAAAGAAATGAAAAAAAAAGGGGTCAAAATTATATCCTAAAATGTACACATTTTTATTTGAAACATAAAATTTTACAAATCTTTTCCTTGTACATTTCGCTGAATTTATCCAGATAATAAAAGTTGAATCTTTTTTTATTTTTAAAATAAGTCTAGAATTTGAAAGGTGTTAAACCTTTCAAATTCTAGATTTTTTTTTATATAAAAAGTTATGAGAGAATTGTGAAACAATTACAATTATTCTATTTTTTTTTATTTTGATATTTGTTTTAAAACTGGGGTTCCTTAGAAATTATTAAAAAGAAAGAAAATAAATATTTCCCCAACCCGTTTACCATGGGTAGGATTTGACACAGGGTCATAAGTAAAACATTCAGCAAGGATCAAACTCTCTTTTCAGTAGTAATGGATCTGCAAGACCAGCTTGCTAACCATTACACCAAGATAGGACAACTTTATTTTTAGCAAATGTTTACCTGGGACCCGTGAAGACAATTGGATTTGATGTTGGGGAAATGGAGGTTGAAAAATGAATGTTTCCCATAACCTGCAGTAATTTTGTTTTTAGTTTTCTAATTTTGAATGAATGGAATTTCTTTTGATATTTCTCCATTTTGAATTGAGGGATTTACTAGTTAGAGTTGAGGCCATCTACAAATAACATAAGTAGATACATAACTTTTTTTTTTTCTTCCTCCATTTTTTCCCCTTTTTTTCTTTCTCTCTTCCTGTTAGCATTTATTTAAAAAGGCTAATCTAGTTTTGAATCCACCTATTGCCACTGTGTGTGTCACAGTCAGAAGAATTCTCTCTCTCTCTCATTCTCTCTCTCTCTCTCTCTCTCTCTCTCTCTCTCTCTCTCTCATTCTCTCTCTCTCTCTCTCTCTCATCTCTCTCTCTCTCTTATACCATTTGTTTATCACTACAACCTGCTTTGTCAAAACATTTTCTTTGTTAGCTGATTTCTCTCTCTAACAACTCTCTCTCTCTCTCTCTCTCTCTCTCTCTCTCTCTCTCTCATCGGACATCTTGTGTTAGCTTTATTTCACTATTCCCCTTGGAGGTCACATCTTTGTCTAAAAACCAGTTTCTCTACCTTTTATCTAAATTTCAATTTGAAATATCACCACTGTTGTAATTCTTTTTTTTTCAGGAAGGTTCATATCTATATATTGATACTCGTGTTCCTTAAAAGTACGACCGTTTTCATCTTGCAACACACTCTGGTTAAAAATGAGACGGTCCAAATCGTCCAAGATGAAATGCAAAAATGTAAATCCTGATTATCTGGTGTTGCTTATCTGCTGAATTTTTATTTCTTATGAGTGTCGTCACTTCAGCTAAATAATGGACCATTCCATTTTTACTATAAAGAAATAAAAAAGAAAAAGGACATGCTACACAGAAAAAATATAAAAAAAGAAAGTAGGGGAAAGGGAGAGTGATGAAGTGAGCACGCGGAAGCGATCAGGCTAATATGTTTCAATTGAACATAATGAAAAGAAAAAAAAGAGTGAGAGAATTAAATCAAGCTTATTATACTTTTTACATATTGAACTATGTTAGCAATAGCTTTTAAGTAAACATATCAAACGTGATAATTAAATGATCATACTGTGGTATATCCACAGGTCCTGCTAGGTTGAATATATTGTGGCTATGACACCTGCTGACTTGAACCCCCTCCCTTTCAAAAAAATCAAACAAAAAAACCTTATTTTCCTCCCACCAGGCAGGATTAACATAAGGTCTTTTTTATGTGGGGATTTTTTTTATGGGGCTTCTGGAGAGGATCAAACTCGCTATTCGGTAGTAATGGATCTGCGAGACTAGCTTGCTAACCATCACACCACAATAAAGTAAAGTCGTCGGGGCGGCCTAATATTGGTATCCGCCATGCAGCGAGGGAGTCTATCCCCTTTTCACTAGCGCTAGACCAAGGAGGTTATTTTAGCGTCTGAGGTGGCACACCACACCTACCATCAGCTCCTCACTTTACCGCACAGATCCGTATGCTACTCATAGCGCTGAGTTGGTGAGGGCCGGTATCTAACTAGGAACCTTGTGGTTTCTAGCCGAACGCTCTACCGACTGAGCAGTAATTCTTTTTACACACAAGGCCCTATTAATGTGGGACCACCCACGAACCGGAGGTCATGGGAGGTGGGTGCAAAAAAATGTGTCGATCCCCTCAGCATTGCCCCTCAAGGGGGACGCCCCAGGCACCGGGCAATAAACCCAGCCCTGCCCCTTTAAATCAAGGGGGCACGTGTTGCCTGGGGGAATGGCCCCTTGGGATCAACAATGTTAACTTATGCAGTCCAGGGCCGAAGCCACCTGACCCCTCCGGTCGTTTCCATTCCATGCACTGTCTTTTAGACTCGCACTCATAGTGGCAAACTTATGTTTCATCCATTTATAAACATTTTTTGACTAAAACATATTTCTCTCTACACATCACACATTCTTCTGTAAATTTCACATAGTTTGTACTTTTATGCTACCAAAGATTTAATGACAGACCTCTGTTCAAGGTTGGAACACTAAGATTTTCTATCATTTTGAATAGCCTCAAAACAAATATTCATAATTGGAGTCTTGAGTATGACATTTGGTAGTGAGGCCCAGTTTTGAATATCTGGGCAGTGTGGATATCCCCTTCATTGCATTATTTCCAGATCGGACCTGGAGTGATAGTGCCTGTTAGGATCTTATCTATGGGTCAAATAGATCTATTATATAAATATTATTTGTATTTGATAGGACCCTGTGCAAAAAAAACAAACAAAAAAACCATGAAACAACTACACACACAAAAAAAAAAATGTAAATATGACCATACATTGAACATGATTCCCTAACCTCTAGGCATAGAATAACCATAGACGGGTTGACATGCCATTGCAGAACATATTTTCAGGTAGAAATTCACTTTCTAAAATCTAAATTATTCGATTCATTTGCAAAAAGTTTTTTTTAAATTTTTTTATCATACATAGACTTTACTCTTTACCTTTTTTGTATTTTTTCTTTTTTTTTTAATGCACTGACAATAGTGTGTGTGTGTGTGTGTGTAATAAATATATATATATGTATATGTATATGTATATATATATTATATATATATATGTATATATATATGTATATGTATGTATATATATGTATATGTATATATATATATATATGTATATGTATGGTAGTGAATCCGACAATTATGTTGAAAGATAAGTGGGAAGAAAATATTGTATGGATAAAAATTTTATTGAATTGCTAACATGTGTTTTGACCAAGAATTTGTCCTTGTATTCATAGTATGTTATTTAGTATTATTTTTCAAAATATAAAATAAAATAATAATAGAGAAACATAAAATTTGAGTATACAAAAAATGGTCTTGTTCGAGGCGGAATATTTTGATTTTTGAAAATAAAGCTGTGTGAATACAGAACATTTTTTTTTATTCATACATTTTCTTTCCATTTATCTTTCAAAACACACACGCACACATATATATATATATATATATATATATATATATATATATATATATATATATATATGAGAGAGACCTTCATACACTTTGATTGTTGAATATTAGCAAATTTAGGATAAAGATGTGGAATTTATTCAGACTCTAACTATCTCCATTTTTATGCATGTTGTGCTTTGCCGTATATGACATTTTTTTTTTTTCTTCTTCTATCTCTAATCACATGACTGTGAGCACAAAATTAGATGCAGGTTTTGATTTTATCCAAGAGAATAGTATTGATCTACAGAAAAAATACCCCCACACCCACCCACACACACACCTTCCTGATTAAAGAATGTCTTTGTCCACTGTTTTTTTTTAACGGCTGAAGTGGTAGGAATTATAAAAAAAAAATCCTGCTAGAAAATAGAAAAAAACAAAAAAACAAACAAATTTGTTTTATGATTAGGAAAAATATTACCTGCTCTATGATTAGGAGTAGTTCTTGAACTATCTTTGTAAATGCCATTTCAAGGACTTTTTATCATTTTCTAAATTTTTGATTTATTTTTTAATTTATTTATTTAGTTTATTGTTGCATTTGTAAGATAATCTGAAAGAAAAAATATCTTGAATATCAGTGTGTGTGTGTGTGTATATGTATATATATATATAAGGTATATAGTCAGTGAACATACCTTTTATTATATTAAGTTTTAATTTTTGTGGTTATTAATTAAATTATTATTAAATTATTATTGAATTATTAATGAATTAAATTAGTGAAATAGAGATCACTAATTAGGACTGAGCCTATTATAGTATTGACTATTCCAAGCAGATTTTAACAGTTTGAATTCAGAGTTTTACTCCTCTAGACTGGTTGCCTAACCAAAGTTAAAGAGCCCAGTCTGCCCTACTATTTACCCATTGCTGGAGGAAGAGTAGTTGGATTCATACCTTTCCCACGGGTATTAGCGCTATGTGAATTGCAGCTTTGTCCAGGATTTGAACTCTGGTTGACAGGTCCATTTCCTATGATTCTAACCATTACACCATGCACCCCTAACTCTAAAATTAATGGTAGGAAATTTAATTTTTAATATCTATGTTTGTATCTCTATCCCTTTTACTAATGGGTATGTGATGTATCAAAAGGGTTAATCTTTAAGTGGAGTAAAGCTGGTTTGAATTCAATTTTCCTTCTAGACTAATTGCTTAACCAAGGCTAAAGAACCCACCCAGATGGAGGGGAGGACAACATATGGATTCATGCTTTTATGAAAGGGCATTAGCACAAAATGAAATGCAATCAGCCTTATCCATGATTTGAACTCGGGTTGCCTATTCCATTTGCTATCATGATAACCATTGCGCTAAGTATGCCTCTTATCCTTCATGTAATTAGATTTTTTTTTTTTTAAAAGGGAAGTTTCTTCTTGGTGTGATAAATTTTCAAATATTTATATTAATCCTTTTTAGCATGTGATTGTGTGCTAAATTAAAATTTTTAGATATTATTCAAG
This sequence comes from Doryteuthis pealeii, assembly GCA_023376005.1. Taxonomy (NCBI): domain Eukaryota; kingdom Metazoa; phylum Mollusca; class Cephalopoda; order Myopsida; family Loliginidae; genus Doryteuthis; species Doryteuthis pealeii. The sequence continues at coordinate 60,627,878 of CM042171.1, read as the reverse complement.
GTGGAATAAATTTTTTTTTTTTTTTTTGAAAGATGCATTTTTATATGAAAAATATATTAACTCTTTTCTGACCAAATTTGCCCCCATGGTTGTATCAAATCTTTTTGATATTTTTTAATTGTATGATGGATATTTCAAAGTTCCCTATCTATTTACCTTAGAATGCATTCTATTCAAATAAAGTGCTATTATTATTATTATTATATAAAGAAGTGACACATGCGAGAGCCGCTGCAGTGGTTTATAGTAGTATCGCAGAGAGGTGAGCGGTTTAAAGTAGGCAAAGAATTAAGTTGTTAAACTCTTTTGGTGTAGCACATTTAGCAACAAATTTGATGGCTTGAATGCACTTTTGACCATAAAATAAAAAATCTTAAAAATAAAATATAAAAAATTGAGTTTCCCAATTGCAATATTACAATACATTATTGATGTCCGGAGCGGGGGTGTGGATGTTACACAAGTGTATTTATAAAAGTTTTTTTTTATTCACTGATATTTGTAAAAATGGCCGTTTTACTAAATTTTTGAAGTAATAAAATGTTTTTAAAAAATTTTTATTTTATTTTATTCATTTTTAAATTTTTAATTTTAGGGACAGGGTATGTTGAATAAGAATCATTTAGGGAGTATATTGCACAAGATCCAAAATTTTAAAATAATGTGAACTAAAGTTGCATCTTGGTCTTATACATTAAGTATATTTTGGCGACTCTAGTTGTTCTTGGCCATAAAAGGGTTAAAGTTTGTATGAAATATAAAGTTTGAATATAATTTTGGTGATTAAAAAAAAAAAAAAAAAAAAAAAAACATTTTTTCTTATTTTCTCTTGGGAATTTTAATCAAATACTTTTTGTCTAAGACTTGCTTTTCCACGTCTGCCTAGTAGTAATTTTCCGAAAATATTTTCAAATAGCATCTTTTTTTTCTTCACCAAACAGTCACTTCAATTATTCTATTATTTCTGTCGTCTTCCAGTCCATTGGATTGAGGGGGGAAAGGTGTCTGTTTATAGGTTGACATTCTTGTCTGTTTTTTTTCCTAACCCCTAAATTTTTTGACACCATATTTTCTTAAATCTTTTTTTTTTTTTTTTCCCCCTTTCTTTCTTGTCACTTTTTTTAGATTTTTTTAATTAGCTCTGAGCTGTTGGATTGGCTTTTTTTCTTTTTTTTTTCTTCAATTGCTGGGCTGATCTTTTTTGAAGAATTTAAAGACAATTTTAGGTCAATCAATAAATCTTATATAATCAATAAAGAATCTGACGGCAAAAGCTTTATTAGAAATTTTATCTGTTTAAAGTTTTTAATCTAGGTATTTTTCTCAGGAATATATTAGATTGTGCCAAAGTATTCATAATGTTATTGATTTTTTTTCTTTTTCTTTCTCTCTTCTTCTTCCTTGGTATATGCGCGCGCGTGTGTGGGGTGTCTTAAATTCAGCTATAGTTAACATTCTCAGTATTTATTGAATTTCACCCTCACTTAAAATTTGTAACATTTAGATTTTTTAATTTTTTTTGTTGTTGTTTTAAAATTCTGGAGAATATCTATTTCAAGGAAGATTTTTTTTTATAAAGAACTATTTGTTTTGTTAAATTATCTATTTTTTTTCCATAAAGAAAAAGGGGAGAATGTCCAGGGTCTGTGACATTAAACTGCATCTGTTCTGGAGCTCTGGGCATTGTGGAGTACTCATCATTGTCATTACTCCCAGGTCCACTCTGATTTGGTGTGGTAGTACCTGTTAGCGTCCCATCTATAGGTGAAATAAGTCTGTTTAAAAAACATTATTTGTATCAAATAAACAAACAAAAATGTAAATATGGACATACAATGAATGTCATTCCCTAACCTCTAGACATAAAATAACCCTATACGGGTTTACACACTTTTTCATAAATCAAATAAGGGAAGAACTACAAAGGTAGCCCTGTTGACTTTAGAATACACTGACTGCACCTCTGCAGGGGTAGAAACCCCTCCCCCATGAAGCCACCTGTTGGCAGTGGGTGGCAACCTGTGATGCTTAAGGATGGAACCCAGGTGGCTGAGCAGTCCATGACGTGCAACACTCCACTTAGACACTTATTTAGGCAAAACAGGCGTCACGTCAAGCCCTAGCACCTACATGGTAAACCCCAATCCCTTTTTATCATATAGGTGCTTGGTGACCTGGGGATGACGTTAAACTCTATCTGATAGTGAGGTTCCAGTTCTGGCGGTTTGGGGAATGTGGATTACCTCTTCATCACCATTGCTCCTGGTCCACTCTGACCCGGAGTGGTAGTACCTGTTAGGGTCCTATCTATGGGTTAAATAAAAAAAATGTGTTTATAAAAATATTAAGTATCCATTAAGAATGACTTTATTTCCAAACTTTGTCTGCATTAAATGACCCACTGAGGTTGATATGCCGTAAAACAAGCCAAACCAAAGCACAAAGGCAATGTTACAATCAGGAATTGGATGAGGTGTTCACAATTTTTGTGTGGGGTGGTTTTCCGTGGTGTATGAGATAGCTGCAGCATGTCTTGTAGTTAGCTTAATTCAATAATCTTGAGTGGGTGGGGGTTTTCATAGTGGCTAAAGTGCTGAACTGCGACATTGTAGGGAGTGAGTTCAAACTCCACTAGCAGTATTATGTTCATTTTTGAACTAATACTGTTAGGAAAGTTATGAATCCCTTATCCCCAGCTATGGGTTAAATAGTACCACTACTGTTCTTCTACAAGGATTGCTTTGGTATTAAATAACCCATGAAAGTTGATATGCCATTAAACAAATAAACTAAACCCACCAAGTTTTGTGTGTAATTATTAATAGAATAAATATTTCAGGATAAAGAATAAATTTTTGGACAACATTGGAATAGAAATTAACTGATGAAGAGAGAAAACAAAACTACAGAAAAGACTGCATATTTTATTGTAGTTCTTTTTTCGACTTGCAAAACTAAGAACCAACATTTTATATGATATTTCTATGTACAGTGGTTGATGTGTTGATTTCAGAGTTCTATCCCTTTACATTGAGTTATGTTTAGGTTGGTTTATTTCAAGGTTAATATTTTTAAGTTAATAATGTTCTTTAAATTTGGTTTGGAATCCTTAAAAAAAAAAGAAAAAAAATTTGTAGGGGGTGAGAAAGAAAAAAAAAACAAACAAAACAAACTAATAAACTTGAATCATTTGAAGTCATTGAAGAATAATTCCTGAATTTTGTCAAAGATTTATCTGCAATGATTCTGGCATTTTTCTATTATCTAGAAATATTTTTGATATGCAATATCAGTTTAAAACCTTATCAAACCTCTAATACACATGTCAATGTCATATTTTTCAACTTTACTCCTAGAGGCAGTAGCCCAACATATCATACCATTTTAGAATCAGGCTGACTCTACAAGCAAATTCAACACATTCCAGGTGGAATCCAGACCTGCAATCCTGAAATTTTGGATTTGCAGGTTTTAATTACTGTGATTGTTTTTGGCAATTTAACAAAATTCTTTATTTTTTATTTAAAAAAAAAAAAATTTTTTACATTATTTATTTATTTATTTTTTTTTTTTTTAAAGACAAAAATTTTTTTTTATAATAACAATTTTTGTTAACAATTTGATGGAACTCTGCTTTTCTCATGACCAGCTCTATGTTGGTTGTTTAAGGGTTGGGAATGGAAAAAGTTATTTGTTCTGACCTTGAATAGAAAAAACAAAAATATTGTTTGCAGTAAGTTCCAAATAGACAAATTATCAGTTTTGATGAAAATTTAATTGTTTGAAAGATATTGTTCAAGTTTAATGAAATTTAAGATGTACACGATGCATGAAGTTTTATTGATACTCTGCAGGCCCAATTAAGAGCACTCTGCAGGCCCAATTAAGAGCACTCTGCAGGTGCTTGCTTTGTTGCTGCCCGATAGGGTGGCTTTTAAGCTAGTATTTTTCTAAAATTAAAAATTTTAGTTTTATAATTTGCTTGAAGTATATTGGTTTGGTTGTTGGTTTTAAAGGCTATCATAATACAAGTGTAAAAAATGAGGTAACTGATGTTGTTTGTTTACCTTTGATTTCTGGAGGTCTGGGAAATATGGAGCACAGCCCTTCATCACCATTGCTCCCTGGTCCGCAACAACATTAAAAGTTACCTCATTTTTCTTTACTCTTGCATTGTGATAGCCTTCAAAACCAACCACCAAATAAAGATTTTAGATTTTTGTAATTGACTAATTCTTCACTAAATTATGTACTTAAAATTATTTATGAATATAGAATTAAAAGGCACTTATTTATTTTTAAAAAAATGACTCTAAATTTCAAGTAAATATTAATGACTGGATACAATGCATTTCATTTTTGGAGTGTGAATTTATCATAAAAGATAATTTATTCTTTTATTAATTGAAGAAAGGAATTTGCAAATTTTTTTTTACCTTGAAATATTTTAATGCAAAAACATTTTTGTATATAGTTATTAATTCTAGATATCTTGAAAGTTTTTTTTCTTTTTTCACCACTCTTTTATATTAAACTTTTCCACAAAAATATTAAAAAAATTGATTGCAAAAATATATTTACTATTTCAAAATGTATTCATATTGAGCAAAACCACAAATGTAAAATTGTGATCAGTTGAAATCTAATTTTAAACATTTTCTCATAGAATACATAGATTTAATTCTCATTAGACATTTCTTTTTCAACGTAAACAATATGAAGGACTTATTTGAAAATGTCAACATAAATGACATTTCGTTGTTCTTGAGAGAAAAATAAAATTAAACCAAAAATGATAAATGTAAACATGATCAATACCATACAAACTAATTATTAGAAAACTTAGAGGATTTTGACATATTATTAAAACAAAATGTTAAATGAATAAATAAATAAACATACAATATACACAATTCCCTAACCTCTAGACAGAAAATTATCTCAGATGGGTTGACATGTCGTTAAAATAAATCAGCCTTAATTTTACCCCACAAATTGGCAACCATATTCAATATTTTTAACTATTCTTAAAGTATATTTAAGTAGGCATTTTTATATAAATAACCTTGAAAATTCATAAGTATGAACAATAAGTTCTAATATTTTTAATTTTCAACAATAACAAAATGACTAATAAAGTCTTTTGTATTTAGATATATTTTAAGGATTGTAGTAAATGTTTTTGTTGATGTTAAATAACCAAACAAAGTAATTAATGCTAGGATTTTAATTCAGATTGGCTAAGCTTTACCAGTTCAGCCTATATATATATATATATATATATATATATATGTGTGTGTGTGTGTGATGCTGATAGCTTTTTGATTTAGTGCATCCTGAGATGCACATATTTGCTTTGAATGAGTCCCCGGGAAAATTTATGGGTCCCAAGCCTTGTAACCTATCCTGTGTAAATCGCTTTTAAGAAACTATTGAAATGTATTTACAGTTAGCTTGAATGTTGAGGGAAGAAAAAAGAAAAACACTGGTATGCATGGATATGATTTTACGGCGTCCTTTTAGATTTTTAAGAGTCAGGGACGCAGGACGCGTCCCTATCAGCAGCTGTGTGTATGTATATGTATGTATGTATATATATATATATATATATATAATGAAATTCTGTCTGTTAAATCCAACAAAATGTGTGCTCCTTTTTATAATATTACATTTACCCACTAACCTGATCTATCATTAAAAGATGAAAGAATTGATTGTATATATTTATTCATACTCTGTGCCAGGATGTGACACAAGGTCAATATTTAAGTGATTTTTACTTGGAATACTACTGGTTTGAATTCAGAATTTTCAGTCTCCTAGACTGCTTGTCTAACCCAGGCTTTAGAAACCTAGTCAGCCCTACTATTTACCCATACCTGGGAGGGGCATAAAAGAGGTGGTCTTATACATTTGCCAAGGGCATTAGTGCAAAAACTTTGCCCAAGATTTGAACCCATGTTACTGATTCCATTTTCTATGATAACAATAAGATAACCTGTTTTTTTTTTTTTTTTTTTTAATTATTATTTTGAGAAGACCTATAAGATTAGTGATAATAAAAATAGTAACATTTTGTGGTAGTTGTCTAATATAGAGTATTTTAGACAAGAAAGAAAACAAAAAACACTGAAAAAAAAAAAAAAAAAAATAAAGCATCTATTATTTCCAGAAATTTTAATAGCTTTGACATACATAGGAAGTGATTATTTTACTTGATTATTGTTGTCAAAATTCTTTTAGTTATAGAAAAAAAAAAGTCAAAATTTTCAGAAATTTCTTATTTTTTATTTATTTTTGGGAATTTTCTTTTTAGAAAATTACTTTTCTATAGAGAATACAAACTGTGTATTCTAGATAGTACATCTGATCTATGAAAAAGAAATGAAATAATGTAAATTTTTGGAAAAATTTGAAAAATTCAATTTTTATTAAATTTTTGGTTGTAATATATAAAAGAGTGAGATAAAGATTCACCTAAAACTTTAAATTATTGATTTGTAAGCAGCAGCAGCAGCTGTTTATTTTTGTCTCTAATTTTGTATATAATTTGAATAAACTTATTCTCTGGCAAAAGATCTTTTTTCAAAGATGTCAGACAATATTGCATTTCTGTAGATTTTTACTTGGGGGTTTTCATTAACATTTTTTTTTAATCGTTTCTCACAATGTGTGCAAGGAAAGAATTAGCTTTAAATTCTTGTTAATAAAAGGGGACCACAAAAAAAAAAAAAGTTTATTTATAAAATGTAAAGGTAACTAACTGTAAACTCTTGTTTTACATGATATCTTTTGATTTAAAAAAAAAATCCCCATTCTGCCAGCAGGGCTTAGAATACACCAAATGTCTCCCCTGCAGAGGACTAACCCCCCACCCAGCCAAGGGGGGCAGCTGTCCTGTAGTGTTGTAGAGTAGCTAACACTCCTTCGGCACTCTACCAGATGGACTGGCTCATAGCCATAAAATGATTAAAGTGGATTAACTAGCTGAATAATATTCAGACTATGCTGTGTTGGCTATACAGAATTGACCCTCCTCTTTTTAGTGTAAGTTTTGTCTTGTTAATTGTTTGTACTTATTTGTTCTGTGTTTGTATGTATCTGTTTGGCACCGGATGCTTGTGCGTAATAAATGTATTAAACACACCATTCTTCTGTGTATCTTTCCGCCTCACGATACAACAGTTTGACACTAAACTGCATCTGGTGGTAAGGTTTCAGTTTTTAAGGTCTGAGGAGTACCCCTTCATTGCCATTACTCCCAGGTCCACTCTGACCTGCAGTGGGAGTACCTGTTAGGATCCCTATGAATAAAATAGATCTGTTTAAGAATTGTTAAACTTAAGTTTAAAAGGTCTCTGATCAATACTAATTGCCAGGTGGCTGAGCAGTCCATGACATGCAACACTCCACTTTGGCTCTTACTTAGGCTTTACGGGCAGTCAGTGGTCTCCTCTGATCAATCGGCTGGTCATGTCAAGCCCTACCACCTATATAATTGCCCCGACCCTATTGCCCTTATGGCAAGCCCCAACCCTTTTTATCATATGGGTGCTAGAAGGTGGTGGCTGAGGGTCTTCATGTTCTGGGTATGATGCTAAACTCTATCTGATGTTTCAGTTTTGGAGGTCTGGTGAATGTGGAGCACCCCCTTATCACCATTGCTCCTGGTCTACTCTCACCCGGAGTGGTAGTACCTGTTAGGGTCACATCTATAGGTTAATTAGAAAAATGTATTTATAGAGAAATTGAGTATCCATTAAGAATGATTTTATTTCAAAACTTTATCGGCATTAAATGACCCACTGAGGTTGATATGCTGTAAAACAAATCAAACAAAACCCTGGTCCCTCTGACCTGGAGTGGTAGTACCTGTTAGGGTCCCATCTATGGGTTAAATAGAAAAATGTGTTTATTAAAAAAAATTGCGTATCCATTAAGAATGAATTTATTTCAAAAGTTTGTCGGCATTACATGACCCACAGAGGTTTGATATGCTGTAAAACAAACCAAACCAAAACAATACTGATTGTTAAAATCCTATTTATGAAAATGTCAGAATTCTATTGTTCCTAACATACCTTTCCTTCATATTTGATAGATTAATTTTTCTAGAAATCTTTATTGATAACGAATCCTATTGACAGAGTGGCCACCCTCTATCTGCTGCATCTTATTTAGTTGGTTTGTCAGTGTCATTTGTGGTCAAACAAGAAGTTCCAGCAGTCATTGCGATTTCTGCCATTGTCACTTATTATGCATTATTGATTGCAGTTGTTGGGGGGTGAAAGCAAGAAAAACTGAATGATGAATTTGATAGGAAGAACAAGAAGATATATAATATTCAGTTATTGACTTTTGATCATTTTACACACTCCATAGATTCTCTCTCTCTTCAAATATATTTAATTCTTTTTATATTTTGACTTTGATTACTTTATCTCCCACCCTCCATTTTTTTTTTCACTTTTTATTTTGAGATATTTTTTGTCTTTTTTTAAAATTAAAGACAAAAAGGATTTTTTTTCCCTACCTACCTGTAGGAAATACTATTATTCCATTGATTCTTTAATAATTTCCTTGGGTTTAAGTTTGATAAACTGGCTTTTATTTTTTCCCCTATTTTGGCAACCTCAAGGTTTGTGACCCACAAGAATTCAAAAAAGAAAAAAAAAATCTATAATACTCAAAATCTTTTACATAAAGGACCATCATAAATATCTACTATTACTACATAAAATTACTATTCTATTCTAACTATATTACATTTATATCACCCATATTTTTATTTTTATATTACCTATATTTTACTTATTTTTTACTATATTATTACCATTATTATTTTTAAGAATAACTCAAAATCGTTTACATTGGGGACCATCATTGCTACACTGAATATATACTGCAGGCAATAGGTAAATGTTACTAAAAATTATTTTATTAAATTATTATTTTTAAAAAAAAATTATTTATTTATTTTTTTTCCTAAGTTTAACTTGCAAAACTATTTGATTTCAAGTAATCCACACTGTCTTAGCAAAACAAAAGACATTGTAGCAGTGGAAATATTGACAACAGACAATGTGACAGGGAACCATTTGTAATTTATAGATTATATGTGGAAATAATCTATCCAGGCATTCTTACATAGAGAAAGGAAAAAGATATATACATACAAGGGGAAATATTTAGTTGTTAGTGAGCAAAGACTTTCTCCAGCTGTTCTCTCTCTCTCTCTTTCTCTCTCTCTCTCTCTCATCTACTCCTCCTTTCTCTAGAGTAGAGAAAGCAATAAAAATAAAAGATAATATGCAGCAAATTTCTAATGTTCTGTAGTATGTGCATATCTTTACTGTTGCAATCAACATATCTTATGTCATTAAAGATACGTAGTAGTAAGGCATTGAACTTTAAAAAAAAAAAATCATTATTATATCCAGAACTGGAGTTTAGTAATAGCTCTCTCTCTCTCTCTCTCTCTCTCTCTCCTAACCCAACTGTTATTACATCTCTCTCTATCTCTCTCTTTTTCTTGAATTATTTCTTATAATCTAAGGATTTTTGTTGTTGTTGTAGCTTAGTTCTGTTGTTGTTGCCAATTCAGTGAATCTATATGGATGTGTGTAATTTTTAATTACCACTTGAAATTTATTTCCACTGACTTTCATTTTTATTCCCCCCTCTTTTTGTTGTTTAGTTGAATGAATAGAATTGGCTGTAAGTGTCTATAGATATGTTAATAGAAATAACCCCCTTCCTCAAACTCTTTCTTAGGACTAGGAGCTTCTCTGTTCAGTCAAGTGATTTGACCCAAAAATATCAGGATTCAATATGGACTAACTGTTCTTTTTATTTATTTTTTATATATATATATATATATATATATATATATTTTATAATCGACCTAAATTAAACTCTCGTTGAGCACTAGAATGACTTATGGAGTTTATATATATATATATATATATATATATATATATATATATAAACTCAGTATGTAATTATAAAATTGTCATGCATTTAGCACTCCAGAGGACTTGAAAGAATCTTCCCATAGGTCTGTGAAAGAAAAGAATTTTTTGTATATATATTGAAAGGTTTTATTTCATATATATATATATATATATATATATATATATATATATATATATATATAATTGATAACACACTTATAAGAGCAAAACTTTACACACACACACACACATTATATGCACAAAACCATATATGCAAAAACTTTATATATAATGAGAGAGAGTATATAGTATAAAGTTTTTTCTTTTTATAAGTGCATATAATGTGTGTATATATGTATATAGTCTTTTTCACTTAGGTGCATATAATGTATATCATAATCTACTGTATACCCTAGAGCTTTTATTCACAGTATACATAACAAGTATATGTTAACCAATTGCTGATGAGATATTTTTTTATCTACATACATATTAAATAACAATTTCAAGTTTCTACCTGTGTGTGTGTGTTAGTCTAATTTTTAATTTATTCATCTTTTTTTCCTTCCTGTCTTTCTAACATCCCCCCCCCCAATCCCTCATAAGTACTTTTTATCCTCATTTCTTGATATTGTTCAATTTCTCTACATGCAAGAGATGCTGTTATTACTCCTATTTCTAGTCTTCATATGTAATTTCTTTTGCTGGGGGGGAAAAAATAGATGTTTTCTATGTGGTAAGGAAAAAAAAAAGAATAGCCAGGGCTGTACACCCACCTCCCACCCCGTCGCTGCTGCTGCTGCTGCAAGCTGAGCTGTCTCCATTTGCATTAGCTAGAGTGAAATCTCCCTTTTGTATTTTGCTGTCTTTAAGATTGTTTCAGTAACCATATTGGAAAAGGGCAGAGACCTTTTCTAAAAATGCTTGAAATTTTCATTATTGATTTGGAAAAAAAGAAAATGGAAATTAGGAAGGGAAGAGGAATTCTAGTAAAAACCATTGAATTCTGTTTGTATTTGAATTTGGTTTCATGTGAAAAATCTTACAATTTATCCGCATTAACATTTGTTTAAGTTGGAGATATATAATTATTTACTAAGCTTAGATGTGGCACAAGGCCAGAAGTATGGGGTGCCCAATGAGAATCAAACTCTCTAAAAGTGGTCTGCAAATCTAACTTGCTAAACGTTACACCTTGTGAGGTTCCCAAGTTTGAGATATATAAACTTTCCACATAAGTGTAATGGTTATTGTGATGGAATTGGTGACTCAAGTTCAAATCCTGGATGAGTCTGTTTACATTTTAATTTATGCTAATTCTGCACCAGAAATAGAAATTTCAATTTGACCCAATAAAGGTGAAAATTTGTCAATGTCCAACAATTTTACCAAACAACCTGGTAATGCTAATACACATATTAAAAGGTATGAATCCAACTATTCTCCCTCCAGCTATGAGTAAATAGTAGAGCAGACTGGGCTTTTTAACCTAGATGAGGTAACCAGTATAGGAGATGGAAAACTTTGAATTCAAACCTGTTAAACTCCGTTTAATAAATTGACCTTGTGTCACATCCTAATCATGCGAAGTGGTTGGTTACAAGAATAAACACATTAAATTAGGTGACAACAACAACTGTTTATTCCAACACATATCTAAAACACAACTTCAACTTTAATAACGCCTCCATGCTTGCATACATCCATAACAAAAAGACACATTTTCAAGGCCAGCGCCATAAGTAACACAACAAATGTTAATTGTAGATCCGGTTTCTTTAATATATATATATATATATATATATATTGTGTGTGTGTGTGTGTGTGAGAGAGAGTGAGAGAGAGAGAAATTAAAATGACTTGTACATTAAAATAAAAAAAGGTAAACTTTCTAATTAATGAATTACAAATGACTACGTTTCTTCTCTTTTGGTTCTGATTGGATCCTTTCTCTTCTAAATTCTGACTGCCATTCTTTTTCCTTAAAAGAATTCTACTGTCTGTAGAATTCTTACATTTAAGAGGATTATAGAAACATTCCAAAGGAAAGTTTCTACATTCTTTAGAATGGAAATAATTTTGTATCACCTGTACATTATAGAGATTATCTTGGAACACTTCATCTCTACCATGAAACATGGCAAGAATGGAGTTGTGGGGGGGGGGTAAATATATGTGTATCAGAGATGCTGATAGGTACTGTCCTGAGTTCATGACACACAAAATCTAAAAGGATGCAATAAAATCATATCTATGCAGAGTTTTTTCTTTTTTTTTCCTTCCCCATTTCAAGCTAACTGTAAATACATTTCAATAGTTTCTTAGAAATGAATTACACAGGATAGGTTACAAAGTAGGAGTTAGATGGCTTTAGTTGGAACCCATAAATTTTCCTGGGGATTCATTCAAAGCAAATATGTACGTCCCAGAGACACAGTAAATCAAAAAGCTATCATCATCACTGGTGTATGTATTTAGCCAGCTAATTTGAATTCAGTTTTCTTTCTCTTAGACAGGTTGCCTTACTGAGGCTAACAAACCCAGTCTGCCCTATTATTTACATGAGAAAGAACCAATGGATTCATGCCTTTCCCAAGGGCATTAGTGGAAAAAGTGAATCATAAACAGCTTAATCCAGGATTTTAACTCAGGTCTCCAATGTGTATGTATATCACACCTATAAAGACATCCTACACAATTAGAGCTGCCCATTACCTTGTGCAACACTCTGCAGAGAGTTTGGATCCATAGCCACACGTGGTGTCTTTCTCACATGAACTTAACTTTCTGTATTGCCAGGGGCAGGGGGCTTGAGGAAAAATTGGGATATTGTAAAAAGTACCTGGTGCCTATTACTTAAGCATAACATCTATCATCTAGATGTAGATATATAAATAAATTATTTATATTATATCTTATTATAATGGAGATTGAGTGTTTTTCTGTCTGTAACCGAAAATATATTCCTACTCAAGTCACAATTCTCTTAGTTATTGACATCACATTCTCCATGATTTTATTTATATCTAAACCTCAATTATTAATAAAATTGTCTTACATTATTAATACTGTTAACTATGTCTACATACTGACAACATGCAATTATATTTATATATACAACAAAATAGCAGTTTACAGTGTGAACGGGAAGGCTAATTTGCATATTAATATCAAAAAATCGAATTTAATAAATATGTGCTTAGTATTATTGATTTCTAACTGTTTGGTTTTATTTTAATGAATATAAGCAAAAATCTCTTAATGAATCTTAAATGAAATCCATTAACAAGATAAAATAACTGTCATTTTATTCTTTACTTCCTCTTATAACTGAATACTTAAATTAGAAAAAATAACAATGAAAGACGAGAGTGATGTAAGAGTAAGTTTCAGTTGTTCCATTTTTTATTATACTCCCTCTGTTTCAAATCTTTTATTATACTCCCTCTGTTTCAAATCTTTTTATCTGTATTCTTATTTAGTTTCATTAGCCTTTCTAATTTAATACAATATTTTATTACATTGAAACTTAAATACTTGCACCCGGAGTGTGCATATATTTGCTAGTCTAGATAATGAATTAAAATAATTCATAATAGATTTTCAATTTTTTTTAATGCCTGTCATCATGTCATTTTTTTCTATTTTAACTTTTAACTATTCAAGTCATTTTAGAATTTAATAAAATAAACTCATTCAACTGTGGCCTATGGAAATCTAAAAGATTGTAATGGAATTATCAAAATAATGATTAATTGGAATAATTTTAATTTTGTTATTGACTTAAAAGAACTACAATGGTTAATACCGGTTAGTCACTTTGTTACCTCATTTTAGGACACAACACCCCCCACCCCGATACCAGGTACTTATTACAATAAGTAATTTTTCCTTAATAGTGACTCCCCCCTCCACTTTCGGAATACATATCCAGTACCTAAAGTGTAGCCCCCCCCCCTTCCGGATACCACTAGTCTTTCACAGTTTAATGGTGGTGGCTATGTTCTTTGGTCCAAATGAGGTGTAGGAATTGGTTGATAAAACCTGGAATATTCCTCATTTTGTGGTGATTGTGTCCTTTCTGACCTCAATCATTCTGTGGTCAAATCTTAAGTGTCCTATGAGTGTCCTAGTTATTCTACCTCTCAAGTCAGTTTTTATGGTATCCGGCTGAATTCATTTATAGAAGTGGATGGGTTGGGGGGAAACTATTCTGTGTATTGCTATCTTTAAATTCTGATTCTAACTTATAGAAACTAACGCGCATGGTGTAATGGTTAAAGTCATGGGAAATGGAATTGTCGCTCTCAGTTCAAATCCTGGATGTGGAAATTGCATTTTCACTTAGTGCTAAGGAAAGGTATGAATCTCACTATTCTCTCTCCAGCTATGGGTAAATCGTAGGGCAGTCTGGGCTCTTTGACCTTGGTAGGCAACCTGTCTAGGAGAAGGAAAACTCTGAATTCAAACCTGTTAAACCACTTGATAAATTGGCCTTGTGTCACATCTTGCTTGTGCAGAGGAGTTGGTAAATAAATAAATGTGTGTGTGTGTGTGTGTGGAGAAAGGTAGACAAACACAGGATGTTGTGGAAAATAGATGTTTATCCTGTGTTTGTCTACCTTTCTCCACATACTGTCGGATTAATTTCCTCTTATTTCTCATATATATATATATATATATATATATATATATATATTATATATATGTATGTATGTATGTATGTATGTATGTATAATGTTTAAAAAAATCATATTAGTTGAGGTAAATGATATCCATATTAGCTGAAATAGGAGTTTCTATCGAGTGGGTAAGGTAGAATTATTGGCTTGATTCCAGAAGGCTTCCCCCCTCCCCCCTCCTAGGCCCCATCCCACCCTTTCCTCTAAAAGAGATAAGGGCTGGGTTCATTACCCGGCACCTGAGGTGTGCCATGAAGAGGAATATCAACAGAATCCAAACATGTTTTTTAACCCATTGCGTGGGAGGTTTACTTCCTGTAATAACACCCCTCATTAAACTGACCTTGTCTTACATTCTGACCTGATAAAATGGTGAACTGGGTAATAGAAAAACAAAAATTGAAATACAACAGATCTAGACTTCTTAGTTAAACAATGCAAAATAAAATATTTAAGCTGGAAGTTCCTAACTAAATATAAATGCATTAAATTTGTTAAAAGGAAAGAAGGGATAATTAAAAATTGACTCTTAATTAATGAAATGATTTTCATCTGTCTTCAGTTTGGACATATTATTTTAGTCATTTTAGTTTTAGTTGCATTTTTGTTGAAATTGCTTAACAATAATTTTTTTTTTTTTTTAAATCTTTGTTTTTGTGAACCTTTTACAGATAAACTCCATCACTTTCACTAAAAAGTTTTTAATTTTTTAAATTTTATTTCTTTTTTTATAAGTTTTGGATATGTAAAATTATGCTTAGAATATGTTTTAAGGGCTAAAATGAAATTTGGGTGGGACACTTGTGTCCTGGTGGGTGAAAGGGTTATGCTTGACATTTTTTGCTTTTGATGATTCAAAATTTTATATTTCCCCCCAAATATGGAGATAGCTTTTTGAGTTTGTCATTTTTTTTTCTCTCAATTTTATATAAGATTCCATACTGGAGCATAAATGAAACATAATTTTCTGTATTTGAAGATAATGTTGTTAATAAAACAATCAAATATTGATGCTTTATTATATTATATATATATATATATATATATATATATATAACTAAGAGAAAGGTTTGCCAAAATGATCAATCTTTTTTTTTCTTTTTTTTTTGTAAGATGATAAAAAAATCTTTTATTTCGAACCTCTAGCAAATGTCAATGTATTGATTTAAAATTTTTTTTAGTTTGAATGGTAAGAAAAATTTCAATTGAATGAGAAACAGAAACGTATGATCACCGCTTGCAATGAATATTATTTTGATAATTAGTCCAAGTTAAGTGCAGTAAGGGTAACCCGAAGTTGAACTTTTTTTAGATTTTATTTTTCCGATGCAGGTATCATTGGGGAATGAGAAAAGTTTTGGTAAATGGACCAAAGCCTGTCACTTGGTATGAAAACTAGAGAACTGCATAACAGTTGAATGCAAAATTATCTTGCACACTGACACACACACACACACACGATACTTTTAATTTTTTAACGCTTTACACACACACACACACACACACACACACTATTACTATAGAATTTACTGACTGCTTAAAAAAGCAGATAATTTTTAAAAATTCATTATTATTGAAAGGCTTTTGATGGACACATTCACAATATAATTCTAATACCCACAATTTTAAAATGAAAATTTCAGATGTATTTTTATTTTAAATATTAATTCAAATTTAGTTTTTTTTCCCCGCCACATGATTAGGTCCTACAGTTAAACAAAAAACATTGAACAAAATATTGATTGAAATTATCACTTTGAACATTTTCTCTGTTAAGGAATTTAAAAAAAAGATCTCTATTTCTAAACCCCCTTTTTATTTTTCTATGTTTGTTAAAACTTGTGATTTGTAAATAAGAATAATAAATGATTTTGTTCTGTGGATATCTCGTTGTTGTTAACAGGTAATTTTACCTGTATTTTTGAACCGATCATTATCTGTGACGTTTGAGTTAGGGCTCAACAGAAAAAGAGGAGAATCTTCTTCTTCTTCTTCGATTTCATATGACTTTTATCTAATAATAGCTGCTGCGTGTACAGTTCCGATATTTCTTTCTTGCTTCTTCTTAATTTTCTCAACAGCTCTGTGCATTGTAATAATCAATTTTAGAAAATAGAAGATTGATTAAAACAAGCAGAGGAAGTAGAGAAAAAGGCAATGAAGTTAAGAGTTAGAAAAAGGGGTGGGGTTGGGGGTGGGGGTGTGTTTGGTGGGGTGGGGTGGGGGTAGGGTTTGGATTTGTATTAAATGGAATAGAATGGAGACCGAAGAGAAGGTAGACAGATAAAGAGTAATTTAAGCTCTCCTGAAAGAATCCGTTGTTAGAGAATGGCAACAGAAATAAGGAATGGAAGACGAAATAGAGTTAAGATGGGTGAGAACTTAGTAATCTGATGAGGTGATAGAGAAAAAGGATAAATAAAAATGTTCCTTTTTTTTTTTTGAGAAGAGAGAAATGGTATAAGCTGAAAAAGATGGTAAGTAGAGCGAAAAGTAAGAATAAAGAGAATTTCTTTTTTAAAGTGAAAAAGTAGGAGGGACCTGGGTAAAGGACAAATGCTTTTTTAGAAAAAGGATTTTAATTTATGCCTGTTAAGATCTAACAAAAAGAAAGAAAGTTGAAATTGAAGAGCAGGATAATGGTGGTTATTGTATTTGGTAGACCTGGAAAAATGATTGAAGAAATAGCTGCAAGATAATTAGAATAACACGTAGAGACAAAATCCATGGATTCTAACAAAAGAATATCAGAATGCAGCAGTTGATAGAATAAATTGTACATTTTTGAAAAAGAGGCAGGAAGTTGAAAGAAGATTAAATTTTGTCATTTTTTCTTCTCTTCAATTCTAAGTATAAAAAAAAAAGAAAGAAAGAAAAGAAAAAGGGTTCTTAATGGAACTGTTTGTTAATTCTATAGTATATGTCCCAACAATAAAAATGATTGTAATCTAAAATAATAAATCAACGGACCTAAATTCCACTATCATATGTCACCCCTCAGAAAGAAAGAAAGAAGAAAAAAATCAGGAAATTAACCAAATTTAATGAAATTTTCAGTGTTGATATATTAATGAATAAAAGATACAATGCACCAGTTATTTTATTTAAAAACTTTTACATTTTTTAGGTCAGTTACCTTTGAACCACGTATCTTTGAGAATCTGTGTTACTCCTCAAAGATACATGGTTCAAAGTTAACTGACCTGAAAAAATATAAGTTTTTAAATAAAATAATTGGTTCATTATATCTTTTATTTATTAATATATCAACACTGAAAATTTCATTAAATTCAGTTAATTCCCTGATTTTTGTTATTTTTTTTTTTTTTTTTTTCCCTTTTGGCAGGGTGACATACAATGGTGGAATTTAGATCCGTTAAGTTCGATTTAAGCGGACATTGCATCTATTTAGTGTATTTTCTTTAGAGCTCTGTTCATGAACATATGTGGATATGTGTATCTACTTTTATGCTAATAATAAATCAAGTCAATATAAAACAAAATGGCTAACCACTGAAACTAACATTTATAGATATGTAGTAAAGAAAATGAGAATAAAAGAAAATAATACTTAAGATTAAAAACAAAAAAACTATGGATGTAAGTATTTTAAGACTGAATATTTTCAAGGCCTTTTTCTAGGATTTAAGAAGTAAAGGGATTATAGGATTTTTTAAAAAATTATTTTTTCGTGACTGAATTGAAATTTGTTAACAAAACAAAAAAATGACACGAAAGGAGTATATTTGTTTAAGCTGTTTAAACAGCAGAAATTGCTCATTTGGTAATAATCCAGGGATTTCAACTAATAATTGGGTTTGTCTCTTGAGAGGGTGAGACACACATTTAAAATTAGTTTGATATGACCCATAATAGTTGTAACATTTGCATATAAATTTTATAAACTAAATCTAACGGCTCTTATGGCACAAGGTAATATGTTCATTTGTGGTGGGGGTGGGGGATAGTCTCGGATGTAAATTAAAATTACTATGATACACCTGACTTTTTATTAAAGTGATATAAAATTATAAAAGCTGCCTACCTCTGTGTGTGTGTGTGTGTGTGTGTGTATGTATGTATATATATATATATATATATATATATATAATGTAGGGACCCAGATGCGATATTGAACTGGCAATCAGTTGACAAACAAATGTATACCTGTTAACAAACATAGACTATGCCAAGTAGGAATGGGTACAACCCAGATATAAATAGAAGTTGATGGTTGGACAAAGCAACTCCCTGAGGATTCGCTAAACTGCGTGAAACTATAGTCGGAGGATTTTAATCTCTTCGGTTTTAAAACATATATATATATATATATATATATATATATATATAACCCCTCCACATGAGCAGGATGTGACACAGTCAGTTCTTAAATGGAGTTTAACAGGTTTGAATTCAGTTTTCCTTCTCCTAGGCTGGTTGCCATACCCAGGTTAAAGAGCCCTGTCTGCCCTTATCTATTCAGAGAGAGATTAGGTGGATTCATACTTTTCCAAAGGGTATTAGTTCTTATTTAAAATGCAACCAGCCATGTCTGGATTTGAACTCATGTCACCATGTTCATTTCCTTTGATGATAACCATTATACCACGTGTGTGTGTGTGTGTGTGTGTGTTTATAAATCCGCTCTATTAAGCATTTTATATTCTTTATAACTCTGACTTATTCGGTTAATATTTGTATTGACCGTTGATATTGCAAATAACTTGATATTCTTCCCCCCCCCCCCCCAGTAAATCATCAGGACTTGACATTAACGCCGTCCCAGGGACAATAAAAATTACATCTGGGACGATCAATACGTCATCCGGGACAGTTTGCCGGGGATGGTAAAAAATTTCAAAAGGTTCAGCATGTCCTTCCCGAAAAAGGAAACCAATGATTACATGAAAATTGGGTAACTTAAAGTAAAAAAGTATTTTTTTTTTAGCTCAAAACACACTAGGAAATGGATTTTTTGTCCAAATATCCAGAATTATCACTGCTTCAGCTTTTCTTAATGTTTTATTACATGTTATTATGCTACTGATGACTGACAAGTATAGATGATGCTAATGAATTAAACAAAAATATTTTGATTTCGGGACGGTCCAAACCCCATTCGGGATGGTTGATAATTTTTGTTCGGGACGGTCATGAAAAATGTTAGTGTCGGGCCTGATATATATATATATATATATATATATATATATTATTTGCATTTGATGACCATGTGCAAAAAACAACCACCTCTTAAGAAACAGTTAAACTGAGGTTGGTAGCATGCTGACATGTTGTGTATTGTTTCATTGTATGTAATTTGAAAACTATATAGATGAATATGTAACATAGTCTAATTCACAAATTTATGCTTTACGAGTTCAAACTGGCTCATAACGCTGTGAAAACAACCTAAAACATTTGTTGTACAAAAAGTGAAGGTGAAGTTGATCACTGTACATTAAACAGGCGGTTTAAGAACTTTTCACTTGGGTTGCAAGAACTTCAACAATCAGGCAGGGTCAGCTAGGCTTAACTCTTTGCCTACTTTAAGCCGCTCACAGCATATCTCCTACCTCTGCAATCCCACTGTAAGCTGTACTGCCATCTTTTATTTTGTCTGTGAACCAACCCTGAGACTGGATTTTTGCAATTAGGAACCTGTTGAATGGAATACTAAGAAAATTTGGTACAGCCGTGGGGAAATTTGGTAGGCAAAGAGTTAATAAAACCATGGATTGCTCCATGACTGTGCTCCAAGCCATAGAAGATAATCCAGCATCTTACAGCCATATTGGCTGGCGCATTAGAATACACCGACTGCACCTCTGCAAAGGGTAAGAACCCTCCAATGGGGCCGCCTGTTGGCCATAGGTGGCGACCTGTGATGCTTAAGGACGGAATCCTGCTGGATAAGCAGTCCATGACATGCAACACTCCACTTAGACTCTTACTTAGGCTAGATGAGCCCTCTCTGATCAATCAGCCAGTCATGTCAAGCCCTAGCACCTATATAATTGCCCCAACCCTATTGCTCTTATGGCAAGCCTCAACCCTTTTTATCATATGGGTGCTAGAAGGCAGTGGCTGAGGGTCTACATGTCCTGGGAATGAGGTTAAACTTTATCTGATGGTGAGGTTCCAGTTTTGGAGGTTTGGGGAATGTAGAGTACCCCTTTATCATCATTGCTGCCTGGTCCACTCTGACCCGGAGTGGTAGTACCTGTTAGGGTCCCATCTATAGGTTAAATAGAAAAATGTGTTTCTCAAACAAATTGATTATCCATTAAGAATGAATTTTCTTCAAAAAATTAATCGGCATTAAATGTGATCCACTGAGGTTGATATGCCATAAACCAAATCAAACCAAAATCTTACAGGCCAGTGCAGTTTATCACCTTCATAACCTCGGCATCAAGAGCTGGTTGAATTTTGCCTAATGTTATCAAAATATTGCAAAACTTTTGACTCGCCTTAGCATTATTTGATTTACAAGTATGGTTCCCATCATAAATGAGTGGTAGTACCTGTTAGAGTACTACCACTGTGTGGTAATATGATGAGCTGATGGTAGGTGTGGCGCTCCATCTCAGATGCCAAAAACAATCTCCTTGGTCTAGCGCTATTGAAAAGAGGATAGACTCTCTTGCTGTCAGGCTGATACTGACTTTAGGACACCCCGACGACTTACTTATATGATTAAAAAATGTGGGGGGGGGAAGAATGATGGCAATGGAATGTTGAAAATATAAAGTTATAATGAAACATTTACAAATGGATCAAATTTTGATATTAAATAATCCATCAGGGTTTGATGTGCTGTTAAATAAATCAAACCAAAATAATTGAATGTTGGTGCCACTTTTTTTTTTTTCTATAATATAACACAACATACTAAAATAATGGAGATTTTATTACCTTTTTTTTGCTAATTTAGAGAATCAATATATTTTTCTGTTTAGTTTGTAATTTACATATTTTCAAGTTAAACTTCTTGAATGATAAATATGGTAACTGCTCTCGGCCCCCCCCCTGTTGGTGGAGAAGAAGTGATTATTAAAAAAAAAAAAGGCTTTCAAATCATAGAAGATAATTTTAACAATGACAGAAGTAATCAGTTTTAGATGAAAATTGAAATTAACCCTTTTTTTTTTTTTTCCTCTTTTATTTATTTTGAATAAAATTCTTTTTTATATTCTGTATAAAGTTTGTTTTAGGTTATTGATTATACATTTGAACTTAAAAAGAAAAAGTCACATCTTATTCATACATTGGGGGAGGGGTTAGTAAATTGTGTGTGTGTGTATAAATAATAAATGTAACGTTAATTTTTTCAGAATACAAGGTGTGTCAAAAAGTATAAAAAATCTTGATACTTTTTTGACACCCCCCACCCCAAGGTGTGTAAAAAAAGTATCGATTTTTTAAATACTTTTTGACACACCTAACATTGTTCATTCTTATCTTGGTAAATACAGCTTCAATCTCGTACTTTTTTGACACACCTTGTGTGTGTAGTTATATAATACTGCACTCTTTCTAGTGTGGTTTGTGTGTATGCCTTGTTTTCTGTTTAGATATTGTCATAAAAATATTTCTTGTCTGTTTAAGTTGGTTGGTTTGTTGGATTTTTAAGGCATGAAAACAGTTGGGTTATTTTATGCCAAAAACTTGTTTTATTCATTCTTGTCTGCTGTTCAATTTTGTAAACACATTTTTTATCATTTTTTCTTTTTTTTAATTATCTGTTTAACCATAGATGAGACCCTGACAGGTACTACCATTCTGGGTCAGTGTGGACCTGGGAGTAATGGACTTTGAAAGGGGGGGGGGTGTAGTATAAATGTTAATACTTAAAAATCAGTCATTGTCCGATTATTTTAATTATTTTTTTTTTAATCAGTTTCTCTTATCGTTGATTATTTGTCTATCATTTAAAAAAAAAAAAAATTGCATCTAACTTGATTTTTTTTTTTTTTTCTTTTTTTTTCATTTCATACAATGGCTGGTAAACGTTGTTAGTATGTCATAAAACTTTTATCAGTATTCATTTTCTTTTTTTCTTTTTTAAACTGTTCTCCGATTTGTGAGTGATTGAAACAATCTTAATAAACTTGACATTTAACGTTGAAAGTACCGAACTGTCAGAATTAGGAAAATTGCCAACTTCAGATTGAAAAGAAGATGTGTATGGGGGAGGGGTTTGGTTGGGAAGAAATGGGCAGAAGTTGAAGATGTCACTTGATGTTATTCAACTTGACAAAATTCCAGAAAAATGTCCCCTTCCCCCCACCAGCCGGGCCTTTTTCCACTCCTTCTACAAATGTATCAAAAAATAAGAAAAATTGTTAAAATGAATGTATTTACACAATCCCTTTACCATGGCGCAGGATTTGAGACAAGGTCACTTTTTTTTTTTTTTTTTTTTTTTTTTAAAGCAGAGTAAAGCTGTTTTGAATTGAGTTTTCCTTCTTCTAGACTGGTTGTCTAACCAAGGCTAAGGAACCAGGGTGCATATCGTATTCATGCATCCTGGCCTCTTGTCCTAAAAAAAATGCTAAGCGGTGCCTGCTCAAATTGTTTTTTGGGTATATTTACTTTTCAAGAAAAGAAAAAGGCTTTTCCCAAGGGCATCAGTGCAAAGTGAAATGTAAATAACCTCATCCAGAATTTGAACCTGGGTTGCCAATTCCATTTCCTATGACAATAACCATTTGGCTAAGCACACCTCCACATTAGTTAAGATGTAATATCAATTGCAGAAAAAAAAAAGGATTGTTTTAATTATCTAAAGGATTTATTAGAATTGAAACAGTTTGATTGAAATGACTATGATATTGGAGGTGAAAATATTACACACATTCATAAATGTCTGAAAAATTAAAAAAAAAAAAATCAACATCAATTTTAAACAAGTATTTAAAAAATTTTTTTTTTTTTACCTACTTTTAAATCTCTGTAGATAGAATAATAGATTTGGTTTGCACCCCCCCAAAAAAAAATTTCCCCAGGGTGTCAAAAAAAAAAAAAAAAAAAAAAAAAAAGAAGCTTTTAAATTTTAAGAGGATACCCTAAGCTTTCAAAAAATACCAAATTTAGCTTGGTAACAATTTTTTCCTGGTCCATCTTATCTACCAGACTTGATTTTCTTTGCATACCCCACCCCCGATAAAAAAAATTCTCCAGGGGGTCAGAAAGAGGAGTTTTCAAATTTCAAAAGAGGATACCCTAAGCTTTCAAAAAATACCAAATTTAGCTTGGTAACAATTTCTTTCCTACCAGACTAGAATAGAAATTAATTAAACTTGAATAAAAATGAGCAAACCTTTTATATTAGTCAAACCTACTATTTCCAAATTTTAACATTTATATAAAAGAATAAAATTAAAAAAATATAAAAATAAAACAAAATGTTGTATTGATCCCGATTTGACCTGATTTTCGAATAAAATTAAAATGTAAATTAATCTGCTCAGACAATTAAACTTTTTCTTTTATTGTTGATAAGTTTCAGCCAATTAATTCTGCAGCCTTCTTCAATTGAATTAATCTATAAAGAGAGAGAGAAATCCCCCAAAGACACTTCTCCAACAATTTAAGAAAAAGAAAAAAATTAGTCTGTTCCAATGAACATCCCTTTACCATCTGAAAAATCAGTTTCTGTTTATTTCAAAATTTAACTTTTTTGCATTTTTACAGTAAAGAACAGATAACTCTAAAAACTGGACCCCCCTCCCCCCCACAAAAAGTGTCCTGGGTAGTACACTAATCTGCAACTGATGATGAGGTTCTATTTCTGGGGTGGGTGGGTAGGTGGAGTATCCTTTCATTGTCATTACTCCCAGGATCACTCTGATCCAGGGGGGTAGTATCAGTTAGGGTCCTTATATATGGGTCAAATAGATTTGTTTAAAATAATATTCATATTTGATTGGACTGTGTACAAAAATAAAATTAAAAAAAGACCCCTTAGAAACAACTACACAAAAATGGATCTGTAAGACCAGTCTGCTAACCATTACACATGATGGGATGCTTGGCTAGGTTTATACCCAACCCGTTCACCACCGTTAATGAGCTAACCTCTATGAAATTTGGCATGTGAAGTCTTCCTATGTCACATGTCCATTATTCACATAACAATTTCCTTCAAACATTCATTAACCTACTACTCCAATATTTTATAGTAAAATCATTCCTCATTCAGGTTTATAGTGAAAATCATTTCTAATGCCGTTTTATATTAAAATCATTCTGAATACATTTTTATAGTAAAAATCATTGTCCAATGCATTTTTATAGTAAAAATCATTGTCCAATGCATTTTTATAGTAAAAATCATTGCCCAATGCATTTTTATAGTAAAAATCATTGTCCAATGCATTTTTATAATAAAAGGGAGTTTTTATTTAAAATACTCAAAACAATTTAGCTTAAAATTGATCACAAAGGTTTAATTCATTTAGAAAGCGAATATAATTGTCATCTGCGGGATTCCTCCCCACCCCCAGAGTTGTGTGTGTGTGTGTGTGAGTGAGAGAGAGATATTTTGGAAGAAAAATCAATAATGCAGGACTTATTCAGAGATAAAACAAACAGAATGGATTTTTGTTTAACAAAATGTGCTTTAGTATATTTTTGTTATTCCAGGCAATGCTGGGTTTTCTACTAGTTATTAATTTTGATTAGTATTATCCTTGGAGAAGTAAGGATGAACTCATAAGTGACATCCTTCTGTGGAAACCAGCTCATAGACATGCTAGTGCGGGTTGTCCAGCAAAGACCTACATGGACCAGCTCTGTGCGGATACTGCATGCTGTGTGGAGGACTTCCCGGGGTCAATGAATGATAGGGATGGTTGGCGAGACATTATCATGGATATCCATGCTGCTGGCGTGACATTATTATTATTATTATATTATTATTATTATTTCACTCCATTCGAGTTTTTCACACCGTAGCCGGTGGTTCACTGGAGGCTGAGTAACAGCAAGTTTCCTCAAGTCTCCAAGACTCTTCTGGATGGTCTCGATCCTTCCTCTTATTTCCAATTCATCCAGACTCTTTTCTAAACCCCCTGGGGATTGTTCCAAGGGCCCCGATTACAATTGGTAAGACCTTCACCCTCATGTTCCACAGTTTTCTCAGTTCTCTGGCAAGGTCCAAGTATTTGTCGATCTTTTCTCTTGCTTTCATTTTCACTCTGTGGTCGACCGGGACGGCAAAATCCACGAGATGACAAGTCTTCCTCTTCTTGTCAATCAAAATTAGGTCTGGTCTCCTAGCTGGGATTAGGTGATCCGTCTGTACCTCAAAGTCCCAGAGAATTTTGTGTCTCTCATTCCCCAGGACAGATTCAGGCTTGTGCATATACCATTTAGTTGAATGGTGAAAATTGAATTTCTTGACACAGTTCCCAGTGAATCACCTTTCCCACCCAGTCGTATTGTAGTATTGTAATCTCTTTTTGCAAGTTCACTGCATTCGCTATTATTATTATTATTATTATTAACCTCCTAATTCTGGTTGCTTTTTTATCAAAACTTACTAGTTTTATAAAATAAAACATATTGGTTAAATAGAAGTGTGTTTTTTGGCTGTTAATCTAATCCATGTTGGCGGGGCTTAGAATATACTGACTGTATCCCCCCCCCTCTCTGCAGAGTGGTTTGACCCCCTCTGAAAAGTTAGGTGTCTTAGGTATGACACTAAACTGCATTTCATGGTGAAGCTCCAGTTCTGGAGATGTGGGGAGAATGTAGTACTCTCTCATTGCCATTACTCCCAGGTCCACCCGGATTACCTATTAGCATTCTATCTTGGGTCAAACAGATTTGTTTACAAATTATTTGTATTAGGAATACCTTGGTTAGGTTTGTTTATGGTATATCAACCCTTTTTTTTTTTGTCATTTAATGCCCAAACAAAGCATTTTGATAAAAAGTTTCTATGTCTCAAGTTCTTCAAATTGGTATAAATAATTTTCATTAACTTGATTTGGTTTGGTATTTTAATGGTATAATAACCCTGTGGGTTATTTAATGCCAAAAACGTAGAGTGTGAGATAAACGTTAGTACTCCAGTTTCCTTTACAGGAATACCTGATATCCTATAACGGTTCTTAAGTCTTTTTGTACACACCTATAATAACCATATACAAAAAAACAAAACAAAAAAAAACTTAAACTACAAAAAAAAGATGTAAATATAACCGTACAATTTAAGCAACCTTTTAATCCCTAACTTCTATGACATAAAATAACCCCAGACGGGTTGAAATGACGTTAAAATCAATTAATCAACTTTGTGATAACTTTCAACTTTTATTATTGTCTATTTTCTCATAAAACTGAGTATTTACCTCGTACCCCACTTGTACGGGTCAGACACAAGGCCCTATTAACGGGGGACTACCCACGAACCGAATCTCATGGGTGGCAAGTGGGAAAATTGCGTTGATCCCATCGGCATTACCCCTAAAGGGGGGGGGGCTCGGGCACTGGGCAATAAACCCAGTCCTGTCCCTTTAAATTAAGGGGGCAGGTATTGCCTGGGAAGATGGTCGCCTGGGATCAACCGAGGCCACCGGTATCTAGCTGGTCTTGGATCAACGCTCTTAATTTACTCTCAGCAGGTCCGGCGGTCGAAGCTGACTGGTGAAATTTTGTGTAAAATGACCCCGTTTTTATTTATTTTTAATTAATTATTTTTTTTTTTGATAAACTTGGATTTTGGGCTGTAGAATAAAGTATAGTATTTGTTCTACTCCCCTAGCTGAATCCTTTGGACCAAGACACAACAAAATAAAAATGAGCCCCAGGGGTTCTGTGTGTAGCACCCCCCCCCATTGCAACAAGGGAGGGTGGTGCTGTGGAGTAAACAGACTTCAGTATGACAAAGTTTGTAGAGGCTGGGGCTATTTTGTTCTTGTCCATACCTATTCGTTTGTGACCCCCTCGTTAAAAACTGACCATGTGTTGCATACTGCACACCGGGGGGGGGGTCCGTGGTGGAGTGTATATCAATTTTATAGACAAAGAAAAAACATCAGACTTATTACTTGTGACATTAGCCATAAATTCATCTCACTTGAAACTGATTTGATTTAAGGGGGGGGGGTATACTGAGAATAAAATCTTGTATTTTCAAATTCACAATGCAACAAAGTCACACACACACACACACACACACACACACTCAAAGAGTTGGAGGCCGTAGTGTAATGGTTAGTCGTAGGAAAGGGACTCGTCGACCCGAGTTCAAATCCTGGACGAAGCTACAGTTCACATACAGCTAATACCTTTGGGAAAGGTATGAATTCAACTACTCTCCCTCCAGCTATAGGTAAATAGTAGGGCAGATTGGGCTCTTTAACCTTAGTTAGGCAACCAGTCTAGGAGAAGGAAAACCCCGAATTCAAACCTGTTAAACTTCACTTTGGGTGGTCACTACTAGAATAGGCTTAGTGATCTTCACACACACACACACACACACACTCTCTCTCTCTCTCTCTCTCTCTCTCTCTCTCTCTCTCTCTCTCTCTCTCTCTCTCTCTCTCTCTATATAAACTGCTCTTTTGTTTTCAGCCTGTAAAAAAAAAAAAGATAAATAAATAAAGCTAGTAGAACCCATTTTTGGTTGGAAGAAATAATTTTATGCAGGGTCAGTGCTAGGGCTCATCATGCCCTTTCCCAATCTATAACCCCCCCCCCGAATATACTGCATATCAATTTTCATATTGTAGTATTCATATAAAATATATAAAACCCGCCTTTCCAAGAGAGAGAGAGCCCCCCCCCCCCCCTCAAAGCAGGCTAGGGGTAGTACGCACCGGTCCCGAATGTAAAGACACCATAAACACCAGCTTTTAATTTAAAATAACCTTCAGAGAGGCTACTACCACTACTAGTACTGAAAAAGAAGAAGAAAAAACCTTTTTGTAGCTAAACTGTGCTTTCTTTGTATGCTTATATTTGGAATCTTGAATCTATAAATAATGTTTCAAATGATTCAAATCATGACAGATATGCGACAAAAAATCGATAATCAGGCATAGCATCATTATTTCTTTTCTTTTTTTTTTTTTTTCTTTTTTTTTTACTTTATTTAAAAAAATGTTATTCTTGTTTTGATGTTTGAGTGCTTTTTGTTATCGGTTGCTGTACAGATGTCATAGAATGCATTTCAATAAATTGGAATTATCTTCCATTTTCTGACTAGTGACTGTCTACCAGAAACGACAGAGCCTTATATAGATATATTTTTTTGTTTTTATTTATTATTATTATTATACATTATTCACATTACACACACACACATCACCAATTCATTAAGTACATAAAACCTACACACATATATTGTATATACTCATACTATGAAATACAAAACAACAGTGAAACCTATGTCCTGTTAAATAGTTATTTATTAAATTTAGCTTAGTTGCGACACAAGGCTAGAAGTATAGGGCACCCAGTAAGAATCGAACTCACTAACAAGGGTCTGCTAATCTATCTTGTTAACCATTACGCCATATCAAGTGCCCTATGTCCTGTAAAATATGGACAATGCATTTCTTGTTTGAAAACAACTTTGAGATGACCATTTTTTAAGAATATACTCTTAATTTTTTAAACGTACATATCAAATAAAATGCATGTATATCCCTCCATGTATATACATTTGTATATAAAATTCAAATGATATATATGCACTTTATACAGTTATTTCATTTTATTTATTGATCTATCCAGGTTACTGTACTACTTTCAATCCATCTATAATGCCAATGTATATATCATATCTACAATTCATCATTAATGTACACATCCTACTTGTGTGTGTGTGTGTGCGTACATAAAACACTTTTTCTGCTCTTGTAAATTAGAATTGCTATTGCATGGAATCTGCCTAGCAGTCATAATAATACCAACTAAAGTTGAAGAGAAAGTTACAGTGCCTCCTCTCCTGTGAGTGTGTTTGTACATGTGTGCGTTTTGTGAGGAGTCTAAAATCAACCTCCTCTTCCTTCCATATTTCCACTTCAACTCCTGTATTATATTGCAACTTCTCATTATACAGATAACATCTAAAAGCCTGTAAAAATTCTTTCTCTGCCAATTTTTTTTTCTTTTTTTCTTTTCTAACCGCTTCTCTGTTGTTTTGTACATATGAATTTTCCAAGTCATTTCTTTTCCCTTCTTTGGCTAACAGTCCGTGTGTGTTGGGCCAAGAGTTGGAATTTAAACATTTTTTAATAAATATTATTAAAAAAAATTTAAAGACGTTTAATTTAAAAAAAATTAAAACTTATGATTAGTAGCTTGCATTTATGATATAAAAACCGAGTTAAAGACTGATTTTATGGTATTATTCTACGTAAATAAGCTTTCTTTCTCTCTCTCTCCTGATGTACATTTTATCTCTAAATATACCCCTCATACTTACATCTTACATAGTATATATCTTATATCTTTGTATGTCCATTAAATCTCATCTTTCTTTTTACTAGATCTATTTCCCCCCACCCACCCATAAGTTATTATTAACTATATACACACTTGTATCTTGTTAGCCACTGCTCACCCAGATTTGCCACCATATATCATCATATATATATATCAATGAATCATTCACTGATTAAAAAAAAAATTGCAGCCAATCTATTTTTATACTTAAAAAAAAGAAAAAGAAGAAAGAAAGAAAGAATTATTATTCCTCTATGCGAATGTGACTCATAAACTATAACCTGTCCTGTTCTATCCGCATTTTCTCTGTCTAATCTTCTAAAGTAGCGTCTCAACCAATCACAGGATTTTCTTTTGTTAAATTTAATTGATTTGCAAGTATTTAAGTTGAGGGTTTTTTTTATGCAGGAAATCATGGGTTGGTTTCCATAACTGTCTCTCTCTCTCTTAGTTACACCTTTTTCTACATGATTACATTTCAAAATCAGATTGCTAATGACGAATTTATATATGAAAGATTGTAAAATTATTACATAATTATAGAACTCTCTCTCTCTCTCTTTTTTTCTTTAAAAAATCATTACATCAAAAACTCTTAATAGATAGTTTGATGTTTAAGTTTAAAAATTAGCACGGTTTAGCAGGTTATTAATTTTCATGCAGCAAATTAAAATGTTTCCTTTTAACTTATTTAATCCAATTTAGTCTTTAAAATCATTCTTTTTGTCAGTCCCAAATCTTTCACTTTGTAGATTTTATAAAAGTATTTAATATTT
The DNA here is from genome assembly GCA_023376005.1 of Doryteuthis pealeii. Taxonomy (NCBI): domain Eukaryota; kingdom Metazoa; phylum Mollusca; class Cephalopoda; order Myopsida; family Loliginidae; genus Doryteuthis; species Doryteuthis pealeii. The sequence goes on along the minus strand of CM042171.1, from coordinate 60,597,005 downwards.
AAAAAAAAGTAAGCTTATATACCAACATAGGATAAGATTTAAGATTTTGGGTTGCCAATTGGAAATTACTGGTACCCCCCCCAAAAAAAAAAAAAAAACAAAAAAAAAACACACACACAAAAAACTAACTTTTAATTTGTTTTGATAGTTTGCTCGGCCCAAACATGTAAATTCTTGAACTTAAAAAGAAAAAAAACAAAGAAGGAAAATATGTTCCCTTACCAAAAATTATATCAACTATGACTTAGAATAAAACTGAAGTTTAAATGTTTTTCTTGGAATCGTCTCAATAGAAATTTAATTCATATAAACACTGAATCATCTAGAGGGTGGTCCAAAAGTATTATCATCCCTATATATTGTTTTTAATGTTTTAACTTATATTTTGTTTTAATGATATAAGTTATGTAATTATTTTACTTTAAAAAAAATAAAGAGACCTTTTTAAAGATGGAATTATTTTCTAGAATTCCGGGTTGTATTACTGAAACTGTTTTATTCTTAAGTTTTAATAGGTAAAATAAAAGTTTTTAAGACTGAAAAATATGTAAGGGGATGACAAGACTTTCGGACCACCTTGTATATAAATTCAAAGAGTAATGTTGAAAAAAGTTGGTTATTTAACCAAATATTTACATTAAATCTACACAACGGTTCAGCTGATGTGCCCTCCGGCCTTCTTCAGTTATTTATGACTCGGGAACCATATCCCTGAAGAAGGCCGGAGGGCACATCGACCGAAACGTTGTTAGATAACAATGAAGATGGGGACAGTCCGAATAATACAAATTATCAAGCCGTATCTAAAAAATTCAGAGAAATATGTAATTGTAAATATCTTTCAAATTTAATTTTGTACACAACTGAAATTCTCATGTTATTTTAAATTTGAGAATCACTGTAGTCATTTCTTTAAAAAAAAAAATTCCATTATTTGTTAGATCTTATGAAATTTTCATCTTAGATATTTTCTGGGATTTAAAATCATTTTTAATGTTTGTTTATAATTTAAAAACGGACGCATTTATTTTGATACTTAATATTATTACTAATGGAGGAACCTTCCCTTCATATAATATGGTGGTGTTTTTAACAAAGGATTTTATGCGGCAGATAAAAATCTGATTAATTTTAAAAGATTTTTTTTTCTATGAAAGTTCAGTCCCCCTAAGCAAAACAAAGTAATAAGGTTTAAATTAAAAGTAGATATTAACTTGTTGAAATAGTTAAAATTAATGTGATGTTTTATTTAAAAAAAATGTAGGTTACATTAGCCACGAGTAGAAAGAAAGAAGAACTGCTGCTATATAGTGATACTCTTATGGCATATTGAATATTTATCTACCTAGCCAGTCAAAATGTATATTTTTACTCCTAGTAGTTTTACAGATGCAATTGCCAATCGGAAAGACAAGGGAGATAATCATGGGTGCTGCAAGATGCTTGGATAGGGAAGTGATAATAATGCTGTTCTTTAGGTACCACCAATTTGCCCTGTGAAATCTATCCCCCCTATGTTTAATACAATAAAAATTGCATAAAGGTTAATATTATCTTGAAATTTTTTTTGTACATTCAAAAAAAGAAACATTTAAAAAAATCCTGATGATTAAAAAAAAATATTCAGTTTATGGAAATAATGAAAATTATGAACGAAAAACAATGTTTACATTTTTGCACCGTTAAATCAATTGAAATTTAACGAAGCCAAAAACAACTTACGACTAGAGGCTTTTAAAAAAAAATTCTATGAAAAATCAATCATTTGTCTAAACTTACATAAAATAAATTAATTTGATCAAAAGTAATTTATAAGTTTAACTAATATGTCAATAGGAGTAATTTAATTTTAAACGTACAATGTAAAAGTTTATATACCTGGTACAAACAAAAACGTTTGTACCAGGTACATCAAAGACTGTTTAGTTTTAAAGTCTAAAGAAACGTTTTAAAAAGGTATAAATGGAAAAAGTAATAAAAATCTCTTTATTTAATTGATAAGTAAATTAGAACACCTTTTTGAGAAAAAAAAAAAACTTTCTTCCATTTTAGGAATAGAACTTCACTCAAAATAAACACTAGTAGAAATCAGTCCATTTTTTATTTATCAAACTTTTAACATAGTATGATGGTTGGTATAAATGTCAATTGATATTCCATGTTATAGTATTTTGCCTTGAAAATCTGTATTATTGTGGCTTCTTTTTGTTTTGAACACCGCTCGTTGGCGCCGATGGTAAATAATAATACAAACATCTCTGTCATCACAATAGTGATCAATCAATTTATCTTTTTCCGCATCTAATAAAATGTGGTTATCTATTCAACTATGTTGTTTATTATTGACTGAAATAAAAAATTAATAGTTACATCACTTATTTCTTATTATAAGAGCTTTTCTTTAAAAAAAAGAAGATAAATAAATAAAATAACAAAATAAATAATTAAAGAAATAAAAAAGATAATAATAAATATTTAAAAAAAGATAAAAAATATTTTTTTTAATATTAAAAGAATAATTAAAAAAATGATAAAAATATTTTTTTTAAATATTTAAAAAAAATAATGATAAAATATCTTTAAAAGATAATGAAAATAGATTTAAAAAAATATAAAAAGATTTGAAAAATGTGATTTGAAAAAAATAATTATTTAGGACCCCCCTACCCTCTATTTTTTGAATAGCAGTGAAGTTGATTCATTAAAATATTTAAAAATCTTAAGACTTTTTTTTAAAACAATATGTCACAAAAGCAAAGCACTTCGTTTAAAATTAAATATGGATATTTTTACCTGAAATATTTTTTGAATATTACAATTTTTAATATTTTATGAAAACACACATTTTCCGTTGAAAAAGAAAGAAAGAAAAGTTTTAAATATTTAAAATTTATCCCATCATCTTTAAGAATAGGATAAAAAGGGAAACAAGGTCTTTTTAATTGTTAAGTGTGTTAGTGGTGAAATTTAAGTTTAAAGTTCTGTTTTGGAATGTTGTATTTCTACATTCCATGTTGTTCAGGTAACCCCTTTTTCTCTCTCTCTCCTTAAGTCTTCGGTTTAAAGAAAGAATTAAAAGAAAAAAGAAAAAACTAGTCTTGTATACGCTACATAGAACCAAGCAGGTGTTTGTAATTAATGTAAAGAAAGAAAGAAAAACTTAAAAAAGGAGGGGGTTCACCATCAACCACTAACCCTACCCAACACCTAACATAAAAAGTAGTCAATTGCACCTATGTACGCACTCATAAGTTAGTAAGAAAATCAGGGGGGGGGTGAGGCCTTGGTTCTCATATATATATATATATATATATATATGAAAAAAAAATTAATGACACTTTGTCTTCTTTTCTTTCCACCTAAACTTGTCATTATTTTCCATCTCTTCTTCTTTCTTTGAGCATATCCAACATTAAGCTGGTTTGACCTGCACTGACAGACCTAATAAAATGCTTTCTCTCTCTCTTTCTCTTCTTCGTGTTGTGAAGAGAAAGAAGAAAAACAAGAACTGTGTGTGTGTGTGTGTGTGTGTGTGTGTGTTTTTTTTTTTGTTTGTTTGTTTCGTTCATCGAAAGTGGTTTAGTTGTTGGTAGTAGTCAGTCACATCATTGCAGCCATTGCGAGGGGTGGCGTCAAATATAAAAGAGAAAGGAAGCAAATTCAGTCTGACCTAATTTATGTGCAAAGCATTTTCTTCCATGCCAACTTGCCTTTTCTTGTGTGGCCCCCGGTCTCTCTCTCTCTCTCTCTCTCTCTCTCACTCTCACTCTCTCTCTCTCACTCTGTGCTGTTTTCTCTTGTGTGCACCAACTACATAATTATCCATACACACGTACACACAAGTTCTTCACTATAACCCTGACATAACCACTGCTTGCTTTGCCATCTTCTCTCTCTCTCTCTCATTAATACACACACACACACACACACACACACACACACACACACACACACACACACACACACACACACACACCTTTGAATTGTTATAACTTATTCAATTTATGTATTTTGACTTGTAAATAAGATTGATACAAAGAATACAAAAAAGTGTATATCATTATTTTTTGTTAAATAGGTACTCTCTTTCTTTCTTTACTTACATACGCCTTCTTGTATATCCCAGTCGTTCATTTTACCCTATTTGTTTCTCTGAATTTTTGAGACGACGCTTAGTATTATTAACTATTGTCCTCATCTTTATTGTTATCTGTACGTACAACGTTTTCGTTTTTAACAATAAATATGAGGACAATAGTAATCAAATAATTCTAAATAACTATTGCATATCACATTGATTTTATTTTTCTATCAATCTTCCTCCTTTTTCTCGCTTCTCATTTATAGAACAAAAGCTTCCATTTTCGCTTCCCCCTAATCGATAGATTTACATTTGGTTCTTTTTCCCATCGTTTAGTAGAGCATCCGCTTAGGAACCATAAGGTTCCAGGTTCGATACCAGCTCTTGCCAACTCAGCGCATGAGTAGCATAGCTTGGATCTGTGCAGTAAGGTGGGTCTGGTACTCTAGTTCAGACACAAAAACAATCTCCCTGGTCTAGCGCTATTGGAAAGGGGATAGACTTCCTCGCTGTCTGGCAGATACCAACAATAAACCACTCCGTTTACATTAAAATCTTCCTAATTAAATAAATTCCTGTAACTGTCTTATTAGATTTCAGATATTTTCAAACGTAAAGCCTAGGTATACCCAAATTTTCTGATTTTCATTTTTAAAAACGAATTAAAATTAAATAGCTCGATTATTTAAAATCTAATTTTTGTCCAAGTCGAAAAATAGTAACATAATGAGCATCAGTAAAAAAAAGCAAAATAATATTACACATGTAATTTATTTTTAATACATTTAAAACGATTTTTCGGTCAATTTTGCACCAATATGGCCGTAAACGCTGTCAAACTGGGTATACCTAATAATGCTGTAATAAAAAAAAAAAAAAAGTCTTTATAATTTAGAAATAGTATCGGGAGTTTACCTGTATTTTTGGTGCATTCCTTGTTCCTTGTCAAAGATTCCTTCTTCCTAATTCTTTAAAAGATTGGCGACACGCGAACCGCGTTCAACGAAAACCAGAAAAATGGTGGTTTCTAAATATTTCATTAAAAAACAGCTTAAAGGCATACACCAGGAGATGAAAATAATTTTCAATATTATACCTTAAATTTTAATAAACATTCACAATTTAAATGTTTACATACGTCATGTAAATTTTCTGTGTTTGTATTTTCAAAAAGAATCTACACCATTAAAAAAAAATGATTGCAACTTAAATTTTAACGGCAAAGAAAGAATTAATCCAGTTTAAAAGTCAGCGTTCTAGTGTTTTATATTTTGTCAACAATTTTTATCTATTTTAAACTATATTTACTGATTATTGAAATAATATATATTTTTTAATTTCAAAAACCCCTTTAAAAAGTTTTCATTAAGTAATGTCTGTTAATGTTGATTAAAATACAGGCATTAAAAAAAAAAAAAAAAAAAAAAAATGAAATATACAGTGTTTCAGAAAAATGGATATCATTTCATAATAACTTAATAAATTTCGTTCAAAGGATTTTAAAGGCAAAATTCTGTTTGTTTAAATTCCTTTTCTATCCCAGTAAATGCTAATTTTATACCTGAAAAAGTGAAGAAAAAAAAGGGGGGGGGGAAACATTGAACATAGAATTTTGAGTTGTACACACACACTTGTTAAAATATTGTAAACCTGAAAACCTATGAAATAGCAAAGGTGGTCACTACTAGAATAGGCTCAGTCCTAATTAGTGATCATCCTCCACACATTAATCATTTGTTGTTTTTAATTTTTGTAAAAATAATGTTAAAATAAACATCTTTTCTTTTCTTTTCTTTCTTTCCATGCTGTTAAAATTTGGGATTATATAAATGAGAATTGGTCAAGTTATTTGATTATAAAGTAATAATACATTTTTCTGAAACACCCTGTATAACGAAAAAACAATTTTGTTTATAAGTGATGAAAATTTTCATGATGCTTGTTTTATTATTTTGAAATTATTATTTAGGACCATATGACCTTTAGGCACCCCTTTTGCGATCTCGTTTCATAAGGACATTTTTTCATTTACACCATCAAAATCCAGTTTGCTAGGGGTTAGTTTTATAAATAAAAAATATATGCTCTAAAAATCATCTGTTAACAAACAACCGGATGTTGACGGTGTAAATAATAAAAAAATGTCCTTATGAAACGAGATCGCAAAAGGGGTGCCTAAAGGTCATATGGTCGTCTATTTAATCAGTATTGGAGGCTTTCAAGAACGTGCCCCCCCCAAAAAAAAAACAAAAAAACATTGTACAAATTTATTTTGTCAAATATTTTATTGCCGAGTCGGCAATTTAGACAATTAGCCAATTTTCACTTTTTCTCCTAAAGGGTACCATTTTGGGGATGTGCCATATGGATTTTAAACATGCCAAACTTTGATATAATTTATTTAAAACAAACAAAAAAACAAAACAAAAGCAAACAAAAACGGTGCATATCGCATAAATACGTCCTGGCCAGCTGCTCCCAAAAACGCTAAGCAGTGCCTGCTGAAAATCCGATCTGTGCTACTTATGAATAATGTATTGATTGTTTTTATTTTCAAAACTTATTTATTTAAAAATTCGTGACCGTTGTGTTAAAAATAAAATGAAAATACCGAAAAAAAGAAAAAAAAAAAAAAAAAAAAAAAAAAAGATTTTAAAGAGGGGTAAAATATTTACAGTTACCTGTTGATAAAAAAACCGGGGGGGGCTTACTTTTAACACTTTCAACCACTAAAAAAAGTTATTTTTTCGATTAAAAAAAAACACCTTCAAACTGTTTAAAAAATATTCTAAAGAGGGGTGGTGGTTAAGATATTTATATTTACTTGTTGAGAAGACTTGGGGGTGGGTAAAATATTTTTTTTTTTTATTTAACTTTTGGGAAAAAACGCCTTCAAACAGCTAGGAGTTCATAAGTAGTACAGGTGGGATTTTCAGCAGGCACCACTTAGCGTTTTTTTTATAAACATTTTTTTTATAGGGCAGGAGGCCAGAATGCGTTTATGTGATATGGTGCATTTTTATATTTATGATTTTAATTTATTAAATAGATATTTACTTATCTTAGATTAGATTTGGCTCAAAGTTTTATGTATTGGGTGGGTGGGGGCTCTCAAAATTAAAAGTCACTATTAATGGTCTTTGAGATAAGTTTGCTAACAAGACTTGCATTTTCATTTAGTAAATAAAATTATTATTAGGATTAAGATTATGATTATGATTATTATTATTATTATTATGATTTTATGATTATTATTATTATGATTATGGTTAGGATGGTTATTATTATTATAGCAGCAGCAGCAGCACCATACTTTATTAAATGTTGATCAGCTAATTAAACGAAATGTTTAAAAAGAAGTGAAAGAAAATAGAGAACCTAAGGGCCCTTTCGACCGGTGCATTTTCAAAAATTTTACAGCCGGTAGATCGTTTAAAGTGAAAGTGTATATATTGGGTAAAGACAATATCAAGGTTGGAGCTACAAGAAGTTTGGGGGGGGGAGAAAAGATTTGATCCCTTTATGTGAATCCAATCTCGGCAACAGCATTCCCAGTGAATAATGCTAGGGAATGTTTTAAACGTCATTGCCTACACAAGACTGGGCAGTGCAAAAGGATTGCGACTGCCTCAAGGACATTGAAGATGGTGGTTTGACCTAGCTTTGTGTAGTACGGAAAATTGCTGATCACTATAGTTGATTTTGTAATAATAATAATAATGATGATGATGATAATGATAATACTGGAGGATCTTGAAATCAGGAAGAATTGAGACCATCCAGACTACTGCATTACTGCAATCGGTTAGAATAATCAGGAGAGTCCTGGAGACCTGAGGAGACTTGTTGTCACTCAGCTTCCAGTGAAATACCACCAGCTAATGCTGATGTGAAAAACTCCAAAAGAGTGATAATAATAATAATAATAATAATAACAAATATAAAATCTCCTCTACCTCATTTAGGTTGCACCATATTTTTCCTAATTCTTTGAAATATAAATTTGTTCAATATTTATTGTACTGATGATGAACAACCAGTGAAAATTGGCATTAAATAATAAATGTATATTGATTTATGATTTTGTCTTTATCAAATAAAATTCTGTTCAATAATAATAATTTCTCACAAATCTCGACATGATCATTGATTTTGGCTTATTTTGTATTTGTGCATCTACAAACATTGATATGTAATATGACTTTGAACTTTGAACTCTTTCATATATTTTATCTTTTTTAACCTTACATGTAAGATATATAGGCATGGTGGTATAAGGGTTAGCTTCGTAGGAAATGGACACAACGAACCAAGTTCAAATCTTACTGTACAGGGGGTCTGAAAGTCTTGTCATATTATTTTAACTTTTTTTTTTTTTTTTTTTTTTTTTTTTTTTTGTAAATATATAAGGCGATGCCTGTGATGTAATGTTGTTGTTGTAAAAAAAAACATAGTGATGTAAGTTCAAATCCTGGACGTGGTTGTTTGTATTTCATATAGCACTAATACACTTGGGAAAGGTATGAATCCAACTATTCTCCCTCCAGCTATGGGTAAATAGTAGGGCGAACTGAATTTTCGTCTGTAAGCTCCTTACCCTTACAACCTCAGAGATTGTCAGTCAGAGGCAAACAATTAATTGATACATACTTAGAGGATGTATGTTTTTATAATCACTAGATAACTCAAGTCTGTAAACAACAGGTGAATAAATGCCTTACACTAAACGGTGAAAGTTCAACTAATGTCTCTCCTACAGTAAACTACCAGGAAAATTGGGGCATATATATGTCATCCACACACACCCACACATATATCACCCAACTTCCATGGTAGAGCACTGTAGGGGAGGCATTAATTGAAAGTTCACTGTTTTAGCGTAAGCCGTTACTTGACTGTCGCTGTTTACAGACTTGAGTTCTCTGGTGATTGTAAAAACATATATCCTGTAAGTATGTATCAATTAATTGTTCGCCTCTGATTGACAGTCTCCGACAGGCGTAAGGGTAAGGAGCTTGACAGACGAAAATTCTGCCGGGTTTCGATCCCGGCTAGAGGTAACTGTTAAAAAGTCAAGCCGCACTGATAAGAAATAACTTTGAAACGTGTGTCTGTGGATGACTGGTGTATATATATATATATATATATATATATATATATATATATATATATATATATATATATTTGTGGAAAAGGTGACTTACCGGTGAAAATAGTCACAGTGGTTAGTTGATGCAAGTTTCACAATGGTAAGACAGTGATATAACAAATATAAAGTGCTAAATACGTTAGTAGAGCAAATTTTTTATTTACTGTGTACCTTTTTGATATATATATATATATATATATATATATATATATCAGGGCCGGGTTAGCTCAGTCGGTAGAGCATTCGATTAGAAACTGCAAGGTTCCTAGTTCGATACTGGTCCTCGCCAACTCAGTGTTATGAGTAGCACAGGGATCTGTGCGGTAAAGTGAGGAGCTGATGGTAGGTGTAGTGCTCCATCTCAGACGCAAAAAACAATCTCCTTGGTCTAGCGCTATTGAAAAGGGGATAGACTCCTTTGCTGAATAGCTCATACTGACATTAGGCTGCCCCGACGACTTTACTTACTTTTAGTTTTAACTAATGAGGTTGACCCCCTATGATTTGAATTCAGTTTTCCTTCTCCTAGATCAGTTGTCATTGTATTGTTTAAGATTCAATCAATATCATTTGTTCAGTGTACAAATATTTTATCTACGCTGTCAATTGTGTCTTATTTGATGGTGCTACTATTTAGTTTTCCTTCTTTTTAATTCAATTAGCATTCCCAGTTGATTTTTTTTTATTTGAGGTTATTGTTACTAGCAAATATATGCACCCTCCGGGTGCAAGTATTTAAGTTTTAATGTAATAATATCTTAATATATTATATTAAATTAGAAAGTCTAATGAAACTAAATAAGAATGCAGATAAAAAGATTTGAAACAGAGGAGAGTATAATCGAAAAATAGAACAACTGAAACTTACTCTTCTATCACTCTCGTCTTTCATTGTTATTTTTTCAAATTTAAGTATTTAGTTAAAAGAGGAAGTGAAGAATAAAATGACAGTTATTTTTTCTTGTTAATGGATTTCATTTAAGATTCATTGAAGAAATGTTTGCTTATATTCATTAAAACAAAACCAAAAAGTTAGAAATCAATAATACTAAGCACATATTTATTAAAATCACATTTTTAATATAAATATGCAAATTAGCCTTCCCGTTCACATTGTAAACTGCTATTTTGTTGTATATATAAATATAATTGCATGTTGTTAGTATGTAGATATGGTTAACAGTATTAATAATGTAAAACAATTTTATTAATAATTGAGGTTTAAATAAAAATAAAATCATTGAGAATGTTATATAATAACTAAGAGAATTGTGACTTGAGTAGTAATATAGTTTCGGTTACAGACAGAAAAACACACAATCTCCATTATAATAAGATTTAATCACATTAGTTATATAGAGCTTTGTAAATGGAGTTCAGAACTGTTTGAATTATACAAATATCCCAGTGGTTCAAAAGTTAGGAGAATTTAAATTCTCATAACTTTTGAACAAGGTGGTACAAAAATGGACATGATTTTGTTAGATAAAATGTTAAATCATGGACCAATTTAAAACAAGAAATTTCTTCATCATTTCTTTTATTTTTCATTTATTTTTAGAGAAATTTTGATAAAACTTTGCATTCTTATGTAAAATTGTATATTCTTTCTGATTCTGCACTTAAATTTTATTTATCTCCATGCTAGAACCCATTATTTGGGGAATAAGAAGTAGGGATATCAAGATTTTTTTTGTTTTTAAAAAAAGTTTCCCACAAGATTATTCAACATTATCATTTTAATACAACGTATATACACATATATAGTATCAATTTATATAAATAACATCACTTTGGACTTTAAAATACTTTTTTAAATACCTGCTTTAATGTCTATTCATGCTTTTCATAATATTAACCACCATCTTGATAATGATCAGGTGAGGAGCTGACGGTAGATGTGGTGCTCCACCTCAGATGCTAAAATAATCTCCTAGGTCTAGCACTAATGAAAAGGGTATAGACTATTTTGCTGTCTGGTTCATACCTATATTAGACCACCCAGACAGCTTTACTTTTAAAAAAATTTTTTTTTTTACTTAAATGTTTACAGCCTATCCCACGTATATGGGTGTGGCACAAGGTCTTTTGATGTGAGCCCAACTACAAGCCAAAGTTCATGGGATGGTAGGTGCAAAAAATGTGTTGATCCCGTTGGCATTCTACCTCAAGGTGTGTGCCTCAGGCACAGGGCAATAAACCCAGCCCTGCCCCTTATATCAAGGGGGCAGGTATTGCCTAGAGGGGATAGCCTCCTGGGATCAACGCTGTTAATATTACTTAACCAGTCCAGGACCGAAGCCACTGGATCCCTGGAAATCCAGGTACAACTCAGAGTATGAGTAGCACATGGATCTGTGCGGTAAAGTGAGGAGCTGATGGTAGGTGTGTCGCTCTGCTTCAGATGCCCAAACAATCTCCTTTGGTCTAGTGCTAGTGAAAAGGGGATAGACTCCCTCACTGTCTGGCTGATGCTGACTTTAGGCCAGCCTGACAACTTAAGTAAAGTCAGTATCAGTCAGACAGCGAGGGAGTCTATCCCCTTTTCACTAGTGCTAGAGCCAAGGAGATTGTTTTGGTAAGGGGTGACAAGACTTTCGGACCATCCTAAATAGTTGGTAGTAACTTAGTACAACGTGGAATTGTCAGAAATAGAAATTGGAGATTTTTCATTGGTTAATTTTTCTTTTATGTTAAGAGTGCATTTATATTTAGTTAGATAAACTTGGGTTGGTCAACCTAAATAAAACTGAAATTGGTCTATTTTAGTTGATATGAAATAGCAACTGATGTATTAGTGAGAAAATCTTTGACAACACTAACAATATTCGGATAGGGGAGAAAATATGAAAGTAAAGCCAACAGGATGTAGAAAATAGAAATACACTGTATATAAAAAGATATTATCAAACTATGTAAAAATAAAAAAAACAAAAACAACAAAAAAATAAACAAAACTAAAAGAAACAAAACAAAACTGAGGTGGTCACTACTAAAATAGGCTCAGTCCTAATTAGTGATCATCCTCCACACATTAATACAACAACCAACATTAGGTTTTTTTGGTTTTTTTTTATATTGTTCATATTGTATAATGTGTGAATATAAACCATTCTTCTTTATCACATTGTATTAGAATAGATAATTAAAATATCTTAACGAATAACAAAAGTCAAATCATATGTAACTAAAGCACTTAAAATAATAATTAATAATAAATAATTAATAATGATAAATAATAATAATAATGAATAATTAATTATGATAAATAATAATAATAATGAATAATTAATAATAATAATAATAATGAATAATAATAATAATAATAGTAATGATAATTAATAATAATAAATGATAATATAATGATAATGATAATAATAATAATAAATGATGATGATAATAATAAATGATAATATAATAATAATGATAAATGATAATAAATGATAATAAAAAAAAATAATAATAAATGATAATGATAATTAATAATTATCTTTTAACAACACTTTTTCCATTTTATTGTCCTGATGAAGGTTTGGATAAATTCTCCTGGGTATGACATTAAACTTTATCTGATGATGAAGCTCCATTTCTGGAACTCTGGGAAATATGGATTACCCCTTTTATCACCATTACTCTCAGTTCCACTCTAACCTGAAGTGGTATTACCTGTTAGGGTCTCGTCTATAGGTTAAATAGAACAAAATGAGTTTAAAAAGACGTGTTAAAAAAAAACCCCAAAAAACTGAATACCCATCAAGAATGAATAAAACAAAAACACCTTTGGCATAAAATGACCCAACAAGGGTTGACATGCCATAAAATCTACCCAATCAATCTTTTCTTTTTCAATAAGTGGCATTTCTATACGGGGGGGGGGATAAAAAAAATTAAACATAATTTTTTAGATGATTTTACATTAAAATTTGAGATGATTTCAATAAAAATTGACCAAGTTAATTAGATTATTAGTTAGAGGCACATGATATAATGGTTAGTCGTAGGAAATGGACTCATCGACCCGAGTTCAAATCCTGGACGAAGCTATAGTTCACATAGCACTAATACCGTTATGCTATGGGTAAATAGTAGGGCAGACATTGCACCTCCACCTACACTCAAAGTATTTTTTATTTCAATATTCACAATTCAATAATTTAATATTATTTGGATTATTCAGACTATTGTCCTCATCTTCATTGTTATCTGTACAACTTTTCGGCCGATGTGCTCTCCGGCCTTCTTCAGGTATTTTTTGTCAAACTCTGGAATCTTGTCCGACTTGGAAACCATCTCGGACTCGGGAACCTTCTTTTCAAACTCGGGAACCTTCCAACAAATACTTGAAGAAGGCTGCAGGGCACATCGGCTGGAACATTGTATAGATAACAATGAAGATGAGGACAATAGTCCGAATAATACAGATAATACTAATAATCAAGCCTCATCTCAAAAATTCAGAGAAATAGTCAATTCAAATTCAAATTCTAAAATCAATAATGACATATGAAATATTTTAGAGAGTTCCAATGCTGTAGAGTTAGGTAATAAATAACACCTAATAATATTGGATCCTAGACACAACAAAAGAATGAAATAAAAGGAAAGAGGTAGGGGAGGCAGATTTGATTTTTTTTAATCTGCTTGTAAACAGTTCAAATAAACGGTAAATGATTTGCCATCTTTATTTGTGAGTGCATTGGCAATATTCTAAAAAGTATACTTTATATTTACTTCTGTGTCTCCCCACACACACACACTTTAAACGCAACCTTAGCCACCTCTTAGGTTAAAAGGGCAAAGAAATTCCCAAAGATATCCGTTCCCCTCATCAAAGGGCAGTTAATAGTGTGGGAAATCTGGCTTTGCATTTCCTCTGGTTTGAAAGTTATTTGTAAAACACACCAATCCGGTGTCAAATCTCAATCTACAAAAACTTAACAAACAGTTTTTTGTTATTATTTATAATAATGATTATTTTTCTATTCCCTTTTTATAGGGTTGACAATCGGGTCACACTAGATTTTGGGGTCTGTATATATATATATATATATATATATATATATATATATAATAAACTTCTGTCATGGTTTTCTACTACTCTTTCTCTTTCCTTCCTATTTTAGTTATATATCAAAAGATTCTTTTTTTATATATATATATATATATATATATATATATATATATATATATATATATATATATATTCTGGTATAGAAATGCCATTCAATGGAGAAGAAAGTTATTTAAACATTAAACCTAGATTTTTTATTTGTTTCTACATAAATTGATGTCATTTCATAATCTTATAACTTTACTAATTCTCGTTCAAATGATCTCAAATTTTAACAGAATATGTAGAAACAATTCAAAATTCTGTTTAATTTTTTAAACATGGCTCTTTGGAGCCTGGGTTCAGAGTGGCTTCGGCCCCAGACCTTACAAGCTAATATTGTTGATCTGGGGGGGGGGGCATCCCCTACCCCATTGATTTAAAGGGACAGGGCTGAGTTTATTGTCTGGTGCCTGAGGCACCACCTGAGGTGGAATGCCTAACCCGTACACGTGGGATACATGGTAAATATCCACCTTTCTTTTCCAGTGAATGACATTTCTATACCAGAAAAAAAAACAAAAAAAAAACACCCTGTCGGCTGGGGTGTTAGAATGCACAGACTGCATCTCTGCAGAGGGGTAAGACTCCTCCAATGGGGCCACCTGTTGGCCGTGGGTGGCGACCCGTGATGCTTAAGGATAGAACCCAGGTGCATGAGCAGTTCATGACTTGCAATACTCCACTTTGGCCTTATCTTGGGCTAGACGGTCGGTTGGAGAGGCCCCCTCCAATCAATCGGCTGGCCACGTCAAGCCCTAGCACCTATATGATTGCCCCAACCCTATTGCTCTTATGGCAACCCCCAATCCTTCTTATGATATGGGTGGTAGAAGGCAGTGGCTGAGGGTCTACATGTCCTGGGAATGACGTTAAACTCTATCTGATGGTGAGGTTCCAGTTTTGGAGGTTTGGGGAATGTGGATCACCCCTTCATCACCATTGCTCCCTGGTCCACTCTGACCCAGAGTGGTAGTACCTGTTAGGGTCCCATCTATGGGTTAAATAGAAAAACATGAGTTTATAAACAAAATTGTATTATGCATTAAGAATGAATTTATTTCAAAACTCTGTCGGCATTAAATGACCCACCAAGGGTTGATATGCCGTAAACCAAACCAAACCAAAACAGAAAAAAACCCAACATTAAACAGAATTTTGAGTTGTTTAAACATATGCTGTTAAAATTTAAGATCAGTTCTCTCCAAGAAAGTGTACCTTGAACACCGAAACCATGGTAGAAAGAAGATCTTTTTTTCTACAACCAATATATATATATACTAGCAAAAGTACTTGGTCCAGGACCGGTCTAAAAAAAATTAAGAACACCAGAGAGTGTGTGAGGAGAAAACAGAAGTAATGGAGAAAATAAGAGGAAAATGTCTCATCAAATTTTTTTTTAAATCGCTGAGAATTTTTATAGTAGAATGTTGTTTATTTTAGGAATTTTTTTCTTTCTGTTTAAATTTAAGATATTATTTAAAAAAGTATGTTTCTTAGTTATAAGGGTGTCAAGGTGTATGCAAGATTTCGAATATGAATAACATCTAGTTTTTTAGTTATAAGTCGACACGTACATACCAAACTTTCTTTTATATATATAATATATATATATACACACACACACACACACACACACACACACAAAAAAAAAAAATCTGATTATTACTTTATTAAATTTGTTATAAAATATTTGTGTTGAAATTGTGTAGAGGGCTCTCAGGAATGATTTCAAGATTAACGATTTAAATTTTTACCTTTTTGATTTTAAATGATAATAAACAGGTAAAAATGATTTAGAGGTTAACCTAGTGATTATTTACATTTTGCCTGTAGAAATGAACTCTACTAATTAAAGAGAAATGTTTATTTTTTGTTTATAAATTTCTAATAGATGTATTCTCTTTTTCAGACTTCAAATATCCATTATGGACCCGGCTGAACATTCTTCGAATTCAGCCCGAAATTTCTTCGATGCTGCCAGCATTCTAAGTAAGTAGAACTTTGAATATTTAAAGAATATATATCACCTTATATATAAAGTTGTGTCAAAAAAATATTGAGATTTTTTTGTACTTTTTGACACACCTTGTATCTGAACTCCCATCCCATTCTTTTTTTTTTAACCCCCCCCCCGAATCCAAGGTGTCAAAAAGTATTGAGATTTTTTTGTATTTTTTGACACACTTTGTATTCTGAAAAAAGAATGTTCCATGTTTGTTGTTAAAAAAAAGTACCAAGTTTAAAGCTGTATTTACCAAGATAGAAATACAAGAACATTTAACCTTTTATTAACATAATATACATACCATGTGTGTTTTAATAGGTAGTATTTCCCTATCCACAAGTGGTAATCATATCAATATGTTTTATGTAGCCATTAAACTTAAGTTTCATCAAACTTGGTTCTAAATAAATAATCATTATTGAGGAATAAGAAAAGTTTCCCCAAATTTTTATCCTTCTTCCATAAGGATAATGATATCGGAAAAATAAGGTGGGCTTTGGATTACCATTACGTCCTTTTAACCTAAATTAATTGGCTTGAAGTAATTCCCTGTGTGTATATACAAGACTTGAATCCTGTGGAGTTGGAACACAAGACCTCCAACTCCTCTAATTTTGGCAACTCTGACTCCTCTTTATGTAATTAAGTGATTATGGCCTACAAATCTATAAGGAGTGTGCACTGTATAACTTTACAGACTAAACTAGGGCCATATCAAATATAAATTCAACTGGAGTCAAGAGTTGATACCATTGACCCCCACTTAGTTACTTCCAACCAAGACTCCATAACTTCGACTCCACAGCTCTTGTTAGGCAACCAGTCTAGGAGAAGGACATTTCTGAATTCAAATTACTTTGCTTAAAAATTGTGACAGATGAATTGGTTAAACTAGGGCCATATAAAGTGTAAATTCAACTGGAGTCTGTGTCAGTAAAGTTTTACCTGACACCGACTCCTAATGAAATCAAATTAGTGAAATAGATCACTAATTAGGACTGAGCCTATTCCAGTAGTGACCACCCTAAGCGGAGTTTAACAGGTTTGAATTCAGAATATTCCTTTTCCTAGACTGTTTGCCTAACCAAGGTTAAAGAGCCCAGTCTGCCCTACTATTTACCCATAGCTGGAGGGAGATTATTTGGATTCATACCTTTCCCAAGGGTATTAGTGCTCTGACTGATTCTGACTCCACACAGCCCTGCTTGAAACTTAAACAATTTTCTAAGATTGCAAAGGAGGAATACCATTGTCTGCTCTTTGAACAAAAAAACATTTGTTTGATGGGTTGGTTTATTTATCCTCCATTTTGATTTTTGGGTTGTGGTGGGAGGTGGGTGTTGAAAATGTCAATAGTTTAGAAAATGGACAATAAGTTAGCTGCCATTTTGTTACAGGATTGCTTCTCTTAAAATCGATCAAGTAACTGTAATGGAAATGCAGTATTTAAATGAGTTTGTAATCTTCTTGGTCATAAGTCTTTTTTTTTTTTTTTTTTTTTTTCCTTTCTTTCTCTTCCCTAAATTGTTGTTTGTTTTGCATAGGAATGAGGGGGAAAAAAATCCAAAAAAAAAAAACCTCATTTGAAGTAGGTAATATGGAAATGAATTGAACTAAATTATGCTTCCCTAAGTTAAAAAAAAAAAAAAAAAAAGAAAGTAAAATGGTTGTTAAAAGAAAAATAATTGGTTAACTGTTTTAAAAGATATGTGTCCACATATAGATTAACATATTTAGTGTGTGTTTAATGCTTTTTATTTAGCGTTCGGCTAGAAACCACAAGGTTCCTAGTTCGATACCGTCCCTTGCCAACTCAATGTATGAGTAGCATAGGGATCTGTGCGGTAAAGTAAGGAGCTGATGGTAGGTGTGGCGCTCCACCTCAGACGCAAAAACAATCTCCTTGGTCTAGCGCTAGTGAAAAGGGGATAAACTCCCTTGCTGATTGGCTGATACCAATATTAGGCTACCCCGAGGACTGGCTTATTTACCCAACAAGTTTACCATGATGACCCCCCCCCCATTAATTTTTATTACCCAACCTGTTTGTCTTGGGTAGGATGTGATACAAGGTTGCACGTATGGGCCATCCAATTAGGGTTGAACTTGCTATTCAGTAATAGATCTGCGAGACCAGCTTGCTAACCATTGCACAACAATAGAATGCCCCCACCCTTTTTACCCAACCCATACATCACACGTAGGATGTCGCAATATGAAGAATCCAGCAAGGATTGAACTCGCTATTCAGTAATGTTTTTGAACATAATGAAAAGAAGGAAAGTTAGAAATGAGTGAAAGAGAGTTAAATCAAGTTTATTATACCTTTTACATATTGAACTATTTGCAATAGCTCTTAAGTAAATATATCAAATGTTGTAATAATTAAATTATTATACTGTGGTATATCCACAGGTCCTGCTAGTGTAAATTATTTCTACTAGTTTATCGATACGCATGAAGTTGATGATAAATTAAACATGAAAATTATTTATTAATCTATTTTTATTATTATTACTCTACCAACACATGAAATTAATGAAAATTTCTACCAACTTATTAATGATACATATGATAATAATAATATCTTTTCAACTATTATATTAGGTGTGAGACC
The DNA here is from genome assembly GCA_023376005.1 of Doryteuthis pealeii. Taxonomy (NCBI): domain Eukaryota; kingdom Metazoa; phylum Mollusca; class Cephalopoda; order Myopsida; family Loliginidae; genus Doryteuthis; species Doryteuthis pealeii. Next base: position 60,578,040 of record CM042171.1, on the reverse strand, counting down.
TGTCAGCTGTTCCTTATAAACATTCATCTTAATTCCAGACTATTTATACTCTTTCCACAGATTATCTAACATTGTCTTAAAGGAGTTTAGAGATGGGGCATTCACTGTTGATGATGGTAGTTTATTCCATGTATTCACCATTCTGTTACTAAAATAATTTTGTCTTGCATTTGCTTTATAAAATATTTTTAAAGAGTTTTAATATATGACCCCTGGTATTGATATTTTGAGCAATGTTTAGTAGATCAAATTTCTTTGAATAAAATCCATGTGTAATCATATCCCCTCTTGTACGTCGATAAACCAAACTTGGTAAGTCAATATTCATAAGTCTTTCTTCATACAAAAGGTTTTTGAAATCATTCATTACTTTAGTAGCTCTCTTCTGAACTCCCTCAATAATTAAGAATTTCTCTGCTCTTTGTAAACAGAGTAAGATAATTTGATAGAGAGCTACTAAATTTAATGTTTACTTATTGTACCCAGGGAAATGTTTTAAGCACATCCCTAAAATGATAAATCATAAATCTTTCTTCATACGAAAGTTTTTTTTAAATCATTCGCTACCTTAGTAGCTCTCCTGGACTCTCTCAATGAGTTTTCTGTCCTTGATTAGTCTTGGACTCCAAACCACATTAGCAAATTCCAAATGAGGTCTTACCAATGCAATGAATAAATTTTTCAGTATTTCTTTATTCGTATGACCTCTGTATTAATCCTAATAACATGAAGTTAAAATTATTTTTACCAATTTATAAGTACTCATAAAAAGAATTAAATAATACACATGAAGTTAAACAAATCATTTATCAAAATGGCTTTGATTTGGTATTAAATGACCCGTAAAGGGTTGCTATGCCATAAAACAAAACAACCAACCAATCAGCCTACCATTACGCCACGTGATGTGCCTTATTCAATTTATAATTTATCCTGATATCTCGTCTTACAATGTCGTGAAAATCTGGTTACTTTTCTTGTATTTGCTAAAAATAAAATAGAATTATTCAAAGAAGAGAAACGCAATTTGGGATGAAGATTTTTTTACCCCCTCCCCCCTCTGAACTTTATTGTCCTCCCCTACTCCTTCCCTCCTCTTCCTCTTTTCCTCCTCCTCCCTCTCTTTCTCTCCTCCTCCTCCCCTCCTGTTTATATTTTTTATTCAATGTCTCCATTCTTCCTACTTTGAATCACCTTTTCCTCTTTTTCTCTTACAGTATTTAATTTCCATTTTCCTGTTCCCTCTCTTTGACTATCCTAAACACATTTCTAATATTTCTGTCTCCTAATTCTCTACTCATCCCTCCACACCCAGTCCCCACCCTGTCATTAAATTCCATCCCCCCCTCTCTCTCTCTCCTCTCTCCCTCTCTCTCTCTCTCTCTCTCTCTCTCTCCCATCCCTCTCTCTCTCTCTCCCTCCTCTCTCTCTCTCCCATCCTCTCTCTCTCTCCCATCCCCTCTCTCTCCCTCTCTCTCCCATCCTCTCTCTCTCTCCCATCCTCTCTCTCTCTCCCATCCTCTCTCTCTCTCCTCCCTCTCTCTCTCCCCATTCCCTCTCTCTCTCTCCCATCCCCTCCTCTCTCTCTCCCATCCCCTCCTCTCTTCTCCCATCCCCTCCTCTCTCTCTCCCATCCCCTCCCTCTCTCTCTCTCCCATCCCCTCTTCCCCTCCATCCCTCTTCCCCTCCCATCCCCTCTTCCCCCTCCCATTCCCTCTCCCCTCCCATTCCCTCTCCCCCTCTCTCTCCCATCCCCTCCTCTCTCTCTCTCCCATTCCCCCCTCTCTCCCATTCCCTCCCCCTCTCTTTTCCCTTCTTTTTTATCCACTACTCTATCTTTTTTTTTTTACCATCACTATTTACTTTTTGTTGTCTGCCATTGTTTTTGGAATGGCTTTACTATTCATTTTGCCATTGACAGAATCTGATTCTCAGAATGACTTCTCCCCCCCCCCCCCCGTTATTTTGGCCCAATTCCATTCCTTTTACCAAATAGATTCCACCTTTTTGATCTACCTTGAAAGCTTCCCAAATGATAGCTTATGAAAATAATGAAAATTATTGTGTACAGTGCTCAGGTGCACCACAACTCATCAAAGTCTCATGTCTAGTACACAGAATAATGTATTAGTGTCAGGAACATGAACAGTTTACAGTAATAATATATATGTGTGTGTGTGTGTGTATATATGTGGAGAGTGGCATCAGGTATAGTGTTGGCGGACTACAGGAAGCATGGAGGCTTTGAAAGACTCAGTGCTTCGGCAGCCTACAACAGACACGGGCAGTTTATTCCATGTCTCCGCAATTCTGAGCGTGAAAAAATGTTTCTGAAAGTCACGTGAGCAGTGCTGTTTTCTGACTTTGTGTGTGTGTTAAAAGTTATGGATAATACAACCAAAGAAAGAAATGATTTTCTTTCTGCAAAATATTAATGACGAGAATCCTCATTCTTTTCACCCCTGAAGTTGTTAGTATTACAAAGATGCTGATAGGTACGCGTCCTGCGTCCCTGACACACAAAAAAGGACACAGTAAAATCATATCCATGCATCCCAGTGTTTTTCTTTTTCCTTCCCTCATCATTTCAAGCTAACTGTAAATACATTTCAATAGTTTCTTAGAAATGAATTACACAGGATAGGTTACAAGGTAGGAGTTAGATGGTTTTAGTTATTTCCCCAGATTATAAATAAAAACCCTACAATTTATTAAGAAACTTTAGTTGGGACCCATAAATTTTCCCGGGGACCAGTTAGAATACACCGACTGCACCTCTACAAAGGGGTAAGAACCCCCCGCCCCAATGAGGCCACCTGTTGACTGTGGGTGGCGACCCGTGATGCTTAAGGACTGAATCCTGGTGGATGAGCAGTCCATGACATGCAACACTCCACTTAGACCCTTACTTAGGCTAGATGGCAGTCAGAGAGGCTCCTTCTGATCAATCGGTTGGTCATGTCAATCCCTAGCACCTATATGATTGTCCCAACCCTATTGCCCTTATGGCAAGCTCCAACCCTTTTTATCATATGGGTGCTAGAAAGCGGTGGCTGAAGGTCTACATGTCCTGGGAATGACATTAAACTCTATCTGATGGTGAGGTTCCAGTTCTGGAGGTCTGGGAAATGTGGAGTACCCCTTCATCACCATTGCTCCAAGTCCGAAGTGGTAGTACCTGTTACTGTCTCAGCTATGGGTTAAATAGAAAAATGTGTTCATAAAAATAATTGAGTATCCATTAAGACTGAATTTATTTCAAATCTTTTTCGGCATTAAATGTCCCACTAAGGTTGATATGCTGTAAACCAAACCCGTTGCTAGAATCTGAAGACTTTGATCTGGTGGCTGAGGGTCTTCATGTCCTGGGAATGACGTTAAACTCTCTGATGGTGAGATTCCAGTTCTGAAGGTCTGGAGAATGTGGAGCACCCCTTCATCACCATTGTTCCCTGGTCCACTCTGACCTGAAGTGGTAGTACCTGTTAGGGTTATGAGTTAAATAGAAAAACATGAAAAAATTGAGTATCCATTAAGAATGAATTTATTTCAAATCTTTTTTGGCATTAAATGACCTCACTGAGGTTGATATGCCGTGAAACAAACCAAGCCTTACACTTTTATTGGGTTTGAGGATATATTTGGAAACTATGTGGAATCCCTTGTTATACAAAAGGCATTGATGTGCATTTAACATTATGGTTATCAACGAAAGTAATGGAATCTGCAATCAGAGTTCAAATCCTGGACAAGGCTGTTAGCATGCAACGTCCTTGTGTAACAGTGATGCTGATAACTATTTGATTTAGTACGTCCTGGGACACACATATTTGCTTTGAATGAGTCCCCAGGAAATTTGATGGGTCCCAACTAAAGTTTCTTAATAAATTGTAGGGTTTTTATTTATGATCCACGGAAACAACTAAAGCTGCCTAACTCCTAACTTGTAACCTATCCTGTGTAATTAATTTCTAAGAAACTATTGAAATGTATTTACAGTTAACTTGAAATGGTGAGGGAAGAAAAAAGAAAAACACTGGGATGCATGAATATGATTTTACTGCATCCTTTTAGATTTTTATGCGTCAAGGTCAGGAATGCAGGACGTGTACCTATCAGTATCTCTGTTTAGTTACTATTTAGCCTTTCTATCCCCTTTTTCTATCGCCTTAGTCTTGGTCCAGCACTAGCCAAAAGGGGATAGACTCCCTTACCATCCAGCTGATACCCACTACCCATAAGCCACTCCACATCAGAAAATTTCATCAGTAGCACAAATGGATATGTGCGGTAAAATGGGAGAGCTGATGGTAGGTGTGGCATCCACTTCAAATGCAAAAACAATCGCTCCTAGTCTAGTGTTAGTAAAAAGGGGATAGACTCCCTTGCCATCCATCTGATACCCACTACCCATAAGCCACTCTGCAACATTTGACTTTTTGTTCTATTCTGATTAATTATCTCCCTTGCATTGCTAAATCTCCTGTGACAAAAATGAATTGTTTTAATTCTTCTTCATGATGGCCTTAAAAACTTGTCTCACTTTTGCTTAAAATTAAATAACTGCATTTCCCCCCTTTAATAATACTAGCAAATATATGCACCTTCCTCCTGGTGCAAGTATTTAAGTTTTAATGTAATAAAATATTTTATTAGAGAAAGACTAATGAAAACTAAATAAGAATGCAGATAAAAAGATATGAAATGGAAGGTATAACCGAAAAATAGAACAACTGAAACTTACTCTTTCATTGCAAAATTTTCCTAATTTAACTATTTAGTTAAAATAGGAAGTAAAAAATAAGATTACAGTTATTTCTTCTTGTTAATGGATTTCTTTTAAGATTTATTCCTGAGATTTTTGCTCATATTCATTAAAATAAAACCAAACAATTAGAAATCAATAATACCAAGCATATATTTATTAAAATCAATATGCAAATTAGCCTTCCCGTTTCACACTGTAAACCGCTATTTTGTTGTATATATAAATACAATTGCATGTTATTAGTATGTAGATATGGTCAACAGTATTAATAGTGTAAAACAATTTTATTAATAATTGCGGTTTAGATAAAAGAATAAAATGGAGAATCTGACGTAAATATCTAAGGGAATTGTGACTTGAGTTGTGAAATAGTTTTGGTTACAGACACATATAATCTCCATTAGAATAACTAGTACAAAATAAAAAACACCCTCCGGGCGATGTAAAAATAGATTTTTGAAACGTATTGCTTGAGGGGTGGGAGTTAAAAATTCAATGTCAGCGAGTTTGTACCCTAAGTGAAATTCATTAAAGGATTAAAAAATAAAACAATTTGAAATGTAAACTTTAAATATGTATTAAAATAAAACAAACTATATATAGATATATAATACCAGTCATGGATTTATTAAAACTTGTTTTGAGTGTATTTATTCTGTTATGACGATTTTGGGTAATGTTACGTAAGCAGTGACGTAATTTTTGTTACAGACAAAAACCGGAAGCGAATCTCCATTATTAATAGATATTTACCTAACATTAGTGAGTTTTCTATCTTCACTCCCTAAAGAGGTCAGTCATATAATTTTTCAAAATGCTGCCTATCTTTTTGGAAATATTTCAACAGAAATATTTCCAATTTCACTTTGGAATTAGATGGAAAAAACATTTTCTGATTTCAGAGATGAGTAATTATCATTACTAGCTGAAAACCTGCCCTATGGATAGAATTTTAGTTGCTTTGGAAAGCTTAAATGTTTTTGGAGATAGACCCGATAACCATATATGACTTGAGTATTGGAACCTCTATTATCACTTGTTTATGGTCAAATCACATTTAAAGCATTGGTTCCTGCTAGATCACAGAAGTTAAGCAATGATGGGCCTGTTCAATACTTAGATGAGTAACCATTTACTGTAATTAACCTCATATCAAAATGATTTGATTTGGCATTAAATAACCCAAAAAGTTTATATGTCATAAAACAAAAGAACCAACTAAATCTATTATCACTTGTTTTTCTATTAATTAAATGTAAATTAATCTTTAAAAAAAGATCTAGTTTTTGTAGTAAAATTTGACTAATTTAGACATTTTATCTATGATTAGTAGGGCCAGGTGGGTTCAGTCAGTAGAGCGTCAGCCTGGGACTCACAATGTTCCTGGTTCGCTATCGGTCCTCACCAAGTCAGCGTATGAGTAGCACAGAGATCTCTGTGGTAAAGTGAGGAGCTGATGGTAGGTGTGGTGCTCTACCTCAGACACTAAAAACAATTTTCTTGGTCTAGCACTAGTGAAAAGGAGATATACTCCTTCGCTGTCTGGCTGATACCGACTAAGCCACCCTGATCACTTCACCTCATCTATAATTATGGCAACAAAAATTAGTTAACTAGTTTAACTCTTTGCCTATCAAATTTCCCCCACGGTTGTACCAAATTTTCTGGGTATGATGGAATATTTCAAAGTTCACTATCTATTCACCTCAGCGCTCATTCTATTCAAATAAAGTCCTATTATCATTGTAATCTGAGTCCTTCTGCTCAATTATAATGAACTAATCATCAGTTTTTGTACTTTGCTTGGGTGTGGTATGCATAGAAACAGAGCTGCTGTGAGTGGTTTAAAGTAGGTAGAAAGTTAAAAGTTGTTCTATCAAGCAGCAATTAAGCTAATATATGAGGGTGAGTCATCTGTTTGGTCCTATGAAAGAGGGTTTGAGAGGCAGACATTATTCCAGTGACAAGGAAGCGAAATCTGTAGTGAAGAAGTGGCTCAAAGAACAGTCAACAGTATTTTACGGGGCAGGGATACATGCTCTCATTCAAAGGTGGAACATTGTTATTGAAAGAAACAGTGATTATATGGAGAAGTAGGATGTGATCCACAGAGGAACAGCTTCATTTTGATGTATGATACATGTTCCTGTGTTGGTAATTATACCTGTCCTAAACAAAATGGCATTACTTTTTGACTAACCCTCGTACTATGTTTGGTGTAATGAAACAGTCTTGAGAAATAATTCCTTTTTTTTCTATTACTAATTATAAAAATATGAGAAAAAGAAAGCAGAAATATCTCTGCCCCAAATCCTGGTGCCTGTAACCAAAAAAAGATCTTGGACGGCTTTTAACTTACAATCCGTTTGATTGTGTCTAACAGTTCCTGACATAAGAAAAATATTGAGACAATCAAAGTTTTGTTAGAGTTAAAAATTGTTGAGAAATTGATACTTATGTACTTTTAAATGTTATGAATAAATATAACTATTCAAAAAAAAAAAGAAAAGAAAAAGACTAGTGATAGAGATATTGGAGGTGCTTGTGGCGTTATGGTTATCATTGTAGGAAGTGAACTCGGCTACCCAAATTCAAATCCTGGATGAGGCTATTTGTATTTCAAATAGCATTGATATCTTTGGGAATGATATGAATCCAAACATCCCCCCCCCTACAGTTATGGGTAAAACTATTTATGGGTAAATAGTAGGGCAGACTGGATTCTTTAACCATGGTATGACAACTAGCCTAAGAAAAGGAAAACTCTGAATTCAAACCAGACTATATATGCAGAGATGCTGATAGGCAAGCGTCCTGCTTCCCTGACGCATAAAATTTTAAATGGATGCAGTAAGATTCGTCCCAGGTACTCCTGTTTTTTTTTTTTTTTTTTTTTTTTTTTTTCCTCTTTTCTTACCCCACTATTTCAAGCTAAGTGTAAATACATTTCAATATTTTCTTAGAAACGAATAACCCGGGATGTGATACATGCTAGGGAGTTAGACTAATTGTTTCATCAAAGAAAACCTTTAAGTCCCTTTCCCACAGTTCATAAATAAAAAAAACCCTACAGTTCATTAAGAAATTTTAGTTGGGACCCATCAAATTTCCTGAGGACTTATTCTTGTCAAATCTGTGCATCCCAGGATGCACTAAATTAAAAAGCTATCAGCATTGCATTGTTGTGTGTGCATGCATGTATGTGTGTGTGTGTGTGTGTGTATATATTTTTTTAAGTAAGGCGAAGCTGATCTCGATACTTCAGTTTATTTTCTTCAAAGCTCTTTAATCTAGTGAAACATGTCTTACGCCATTCTTTCCGATTTGATGCTAGATTTTCTCAAGCACTCAGGTTAATATTGAGGCATTTCAAATTGTTTTTCAATTTGTCTTTATAGCGTAAGAATGGATGTCCAATAGAATGCTTAGCATTTGGTAATTGTCCATATAATATGTTCTTTGACTTTTGCCGTAGAACATTTCATCTGTCAGTGGGGCTCCATGGCTGCAGGAAGGCTGGGCTGCTATCACACTTGAGCAAACACAAAATGTCTTCTTGATAGCATGCACAATATGAGAGGAAACAAATCACTCACTGCTGACTCTCGTGTATCGTTCATGACAGGAGTCCACCATATATATATATATATATATATATATAATTTGTGAGGTATCCAAAACTTGGTAGTAAGGGATAATTCTATATGTGATTTCTAAGACACACTGTATTATTATTGTATGATCCAGTATGTATAAATACAGTGAATCTTTAAATCACTACAGAGAGCTCAATGTATAATCTTTTTAGATTATATACAGAGCAATATTATATATATGTATGTATATATATATATATATAAAATATGAGTAAGAATAATATTTCTTTGATGATACTTACATACTTTATGTAATTTGTTTATTAGATATTCTGTCAGTCATCAGACTTAGTAGTTACAACTTTAATTTAAAAAAAAAATATTTTTTAGAATTGAAGTTGTAAGAAATATTTTGATTTTAATTGAATATTTAATTGTATACCCATTTATTACTTTTTAACAATAGATTTTTGACTTTACTCCATTTTGTTTTTTCTTTTTCTATTTTCCTTTAAAGAAATTAATTTTAGTATTTTTCATTCTGCATTTCAATTTTTTATTTTTTCATTTTAATTAAGAATTTTTCATTGGTATCTGTCTTTTTTTTTTTTTCCTCGTTAATTTTTTCTTAAAATTGTTTTGCTATATTTCTTTAAGGTATTGGTTTTTATCATTAAAATAAAAACTAAAATAGGTAAAAAAAATATAAGAATGTAAGGCTGTTTATTTTATTTATTATGTGTATTGTTTGGATGAAAAATATCTGAGTAATGTCAATGAATTGAGAAGAAGTGATCCCTATTTTGAGGATTTGGTGTTGGATCCTCTGCAAATACTATTAAGACTTTTTTATTTATTTTTTTTATTTTTAGATTTATTTTTGTATTATCTTGGCTTTTCACTTTCTTCTCTTCCCCCTCCTTCTCCCCTCCTTCCTATTCTCTCCTCTTTCTTCTCCTTCTCCCTCTTCTCCTTCCTCTCCGTCCCTCTTCTCCTTCCTCTCGCCTCTTTCTTCTCCCTCTTCTCCTTCCTCTCCGCCTCTTTCTTCTCCTCCTTCCTCTCCGCCTCTTTCTTCTCCTCCTCCTCTCCGCCTCTTTCTTCTCCTTCCCCTCCCCTTCCCCCTTCTTCCCCTTCCTTCCTCTTCTCCTTCCCCTTCCTCTTCTCCTATCCTTCCTCTCCTCCTCTTCCTTCCCCTTCTCCTACTCCTTCCCTTCCTCTCCTCCTCTTCCTTCCCCTTTTCCTACTCCTCTTCCTCCTCCTCTTTCTTCTCCTTTCTCTCCTTCTACCCTCCTCTTCCTCCTTCTACCCTCCTCCCCTTCTCCTCCCCTTCTCCTCCCCTTCTCCTCTCTCCCCTTTCTCCTCCTCTTCTCCCCTTATTCTCCTCTTCTCTCCCCTTATTCTCCCTTCTCCTCCCCTTATTCTCCTCCTTCCCCTTCTTCTTCTCCTCCTCTTCCTTCTCCTCATCCTTGTTCTCCTTCTTCTACCCCTCCTCTTCCTCCCCTTCCCCTCCTCTTCCTCCCCTTCCGCTTCCCCTCCCCCTCTTCCTTCTTCTTCCTATTCATTTGTGTTATTGTCCACTGTGACTTCTTCCTGTTGCATGGATATTGATTTCATTTCCTAATGCTGTCGCGTGTGTTGTGTGTGTGTGTGTGTGTAGATATTTCCATAATCTTTTGCTGGCATTCTTTGGCTCTTAAGAGAGTTTGATTACAGTTTCTTTGTAGCCATATTTAAGGTAAAAAGAATGAAAGAAAAAGGAAGCTAAAAAGATGGAGGGGAATGAGAGGAGTTTATTTGTGGCTAGACTCGGCAACTACTTCTAGCCGGGAGTGAAACCCGACTGACTTTTCATCAGTCTGATTCCTTAACCCCTCGGCCGTCTTCAGCTGCCAATAAGAAGTGGAGTTTTAACTGATAAACACATACATACATCAGTATATATATTTTATGATCACTAGAGAGCTCAAATCTGTAAATAACAGACGATCCTTGCTTTACACTAACGGTGAGAGTCAGTTAACATCCCTTCTATAGAACTTTACTGGGTTTTGGGAACATGTAATATATAAGTATGTAAACACGATATGTTTGGATATGGCTTTTTGCCGTCAATTTTTGGGAGAATATGTGCCTAATTGAAGTCGTACCTAATTTTGAAAATTAATTAATTAATAATTAATTAATTAGGCGGGAATGCCTATTTAAATGTAAGGCTAAACAAATCGAGAAAAATACAGAGATTGATTTTTCTTGATTTGTTTAGCCTCACATTTAAATAGGCATTCTCGCCTAATTAATTAATTATTAATTAATTTTCAAAATTAGGTACGACTTCAATTAAGCACATATTCTACCAAAATAAATATATATATATATATAATCTCAAGAGGTAGGAGGGAAAGAAAATGTGATGGTGACTTAAAGAAAATTTGTATAAAAGTTAAAAGCTGTATGTAAGTCAATATACATATTTACCAAACCCTCCACATGAGAAGGATGTGACACAAGGTCAATTTCTTAAGCGGAGTTTAACAGATTTGAATTCAGAGTTTCCTTCTCCTAGACTGGTTGCCTAACCAACATTAAAGAGACTAGTCTCCTCTACTATTTACCCATAGCTGTTGGGAGAATAGTTGGATTCATACTTTTCCCAAAGAGCATTAGTACTATGTGAAATGCAAACAGCCTTGTCCAGGAAAATAAACTCTTGTTGCATGTCTATTTCCTACGATGATAACCGTTACACAATGGGCACCTCCGCAACGTAAACTAATATGGATTTAAAAATAAAACAAAACAAAAAAACAAAGTAAATTAATTACTGAGAAAAAAAGGAATAATTTATAATAAAAATGATGCAGTTTTGCATTATTTGAATTTTTCGGACTGTTGTCCTCATCTTTAATGTTATAGAAGCCTTTGTCGTAATTGGGAACATTCACAGAATTTCGAACCAAACACTATATTCAATCCACTGTGGTAGACTGTTCTCATTCTGTTAACCATGATCAAGTACAAGTGTTAAGCATTCTGTTATTATTGCCCATGGTCAAGATTGAACCTGCAACCTCCGGATGATTGTCACTTAGAACTGTATTAACTCAATCCTTATATCTGTTTTGTGATGTGTCCAACATCTTTATCGTTGTATACACAATGTTTCAGCCAATTTGATCTCCGACCTTCTTCAGGTGTTTCTTGGTAGCATTCACAGAACTTCAAACTGGACTCTTTATTTAATCCATTGGGGTAGTTAGTTGTCATTCTGTTAACTCTGACCAGGTACAAGTGTTAAGCTATGTTAAATATTCTGTTGTTATTGCCCGTGGTCAGGATTGAACCTGCAAACTGAGAACCTTATGAACTCAACCCTTATATCCGTTGTGCTATGTATCTAATATCTTTATTGTTATACAGACAATATTTCAGCCAATTTGCTCTCCAACCATCTTCAGGTGTTTCTTGTCAAACTTAGGAACCTTTGTGTCAAATTCGGGAAACTTCTTGTCGAAATCAGGAATCTTCATAGAACTTGGTAAGAATTGAGCCTGACCTATAGATGATCGGGTTATTTCCTATAACACCAACATAAGCAAAGGGGAACCACTCTTGACTGATAAGTTATTTATTTATTTTCCCATTAAACTAACCCTAACCCCATCTTTTTTCCTAGTAGATCAATAAATAAATTAATAATTTATCAGTCAAGAGTGGTTCCCCTTTGTTTATGTTGGAGTTATAGGAAATAACTAATGATTGTCTCTCTCTGTGTATCACCTCAACCCATCGTGCCATGTATCCAACTTGGAGATAATAACATAGTATAGCTTAACACTTGTACCTTATCATGGTTAGTGGAATTGTAGTGCAAATATTATGTCTACGGGGAATTTGTGGATTGAAAAGAAAACAGTACTTTGATTTCTGGAGAAAGAGAAGAAAAAGAAATAAGAACAAACGTAAACGTTTAGAAGGATAAACACTCAATGGTTAGTAATTGATCGTCGAATGACAACGGAATTCCTAGTTTCTGTGGAGGAGTGGAAGTGACCCTCCCACCCCTGGGACCAGAAACGGAAGAAGAGAAAAATCGTCCTTTGTCAGCTGGGCCCTCATAAGAGGCAAACAGGGTTTCCCGAGTTACACCGTATGGGTTTTGCATAGTAGTACAGAACATGATTTACGATAGAGTAATTTGACTTATCTCTCTCTCTCTCTCTCTCTCTCTCTCTCTCTCTCTCTCTCAAAAAGAACCCACAAGCCTAGAAAGGAATAAACAACCCCTTTGTGACTATACGACCTGCTTATGTTGTTTCTGAACTAATTCAATCGGCTGGTCACGTCAAGCCCTAGCACCTATATGATTTCCCAACCCTATTGCCCTTATGGCAAGCCCCAACCCCTTTTTATCATATGGATGCTAGAAGGCGGTGGCTGCGGGTCTACATGTCCTGGGAATGACGTTAAACTCTATCTGATGGTGAGGTTCCAGTTTTGGAGGTTTGGGGAATGTGGAGCACCCCTTCATCACCATTGCTCCCTGGTCCACTCTGACCCGGAGTGGTAGTACCTGTTAGGGTCCCATCTATGGGTTAAATAGAAAAATGTATTTATAAAAAAATTGTATTATCCATTAAGAATTGATTTATTTCAAAACTTTATCGGCATTAAATGACCCACTGAGGTTGATATGCCGTAAACCAAACCAATCTGAACTAATGACTACTACTACAACTCGATTTTGGCCCTATGCAACAGACAGAGAGCAGTGTACTCTGGTGGATTGAATAAAGAGTTTGGTTCAAAGTTCTGTGAAGTCTTCTGATTATGACAAGAAGGCTCCTGAGTTCAATAAGAAACGCCTGAAGAAGGTTGGAGAGCACATCGGTCAAAATGTTGTGAATATAACAATAAAGATGAGGACAACTGTTTGAAAAAATCTAAATACAAATTATCAAGCCTCAAAAATTTAGACAAATAATTCTCAGTGATGCTGATAGCTTTTTCATTTAGTGCATCATGGGATGCACATATTTGCTTTGAATGAGTCCCTGGGAAATTTTATGGGTCCCAACTAAAATTTCTTAATAAATTGTAGGGTTTTTATTTATGATCTGAGGAAACAACTAAAGCCATCTAGCCCCTACCTTGTGACCTATCCTGTGTAATTCATTTCTAAATAATGTAATGAAAACAATATTTTATTTCAAGGGAGGTAAATGTTGTTTTGAAAATATATAAAAATCCTGATATAGCAGTGATGCTGATAGCTTTTTAATTTAGTGTGTCCTGGGATGAATGAATTTGATTTGAATGAGTCCCTGGGAAATTTGATGGGTCCCAACTAAAGTTTCTAATTCGTTTCCAAGAAAATATTGAAATGTATTTACAATTAGCTGGAAATAGTGGGGGAAGAAAACAAAAAAAAACTAGGATGGTGACGCAGGAAGTATTACCTATCAGCATCTCTATATATAGAATATTCTACTCTGTGCTCCAGAGTTTAGACATGGAAATTGTAGTGTAATATTGGGATTGTAGAGCATACAAAGAAGAGTGACAAAAATAATTTAAAAAAAAGGAAAAGATTACAGTTACCTAGAAAAAAGAATCGGAGGTTATCTAATTAAGAACTTTTTTAAATAAATGGAATTCCTGATTATGGTAGTGTAGAATAATCATACTAGTTCCAATTACCATCGAATTGGTAAGACAAGGCAGCAAGCAGTCATAACTTAATATGAATCTGATTTGCTGCAAAGACTACTGCAAAATGGCAGGTTATTTATGAAGCCTCATAACATCATAGAAGCCAAGCAGCCAATCAGGGCTCAAGGAATGGAATCACCCAAATGCATGAGTGGACTGTTCTGAATTCCCATAAGTACCAATTGTCTTGGCACTGGTTCAGTTGTGCTTGGCCAGTTGCTGTTGTTCAAACTAATAGTAGACTGATTGACTGACTGACTGATTTCAATAGGTAGACACAATTAAATATTTCTCCTGGGACTTATGTAAAAAAAAAAAAAAAAAATCCCAACTAAATTTTGACCATGCAACAAAATGGTATTTACACAAACCAGAATCCATTGTGAGAATGAGCATATAAAATTCTTTGAGACTTTGAGATACAGACGGATCACCTTATCCCAGTCAAAAGAACTGAACCCAGTATTGATTAATAAGGGAAAAAAAAAAAGGTTTTACTGTCAAGGCAAATTAGTAATATATTTTTGGAACAAACTCCCTAATTAGACCCCCCCCAAAAAAAAAAAAAAAAAACAGAAAAAAGAAAAATTGAAATTAGTGAAATAGATCACTAATTAGGACTGAGCCTATTCTAGTAGTGATCACCCCAAGCAGATTTAACAGGTTTGAATTCAGTTTTTCTTTCTCCTAGCGTGGTTGTCCATAGGTGGAGGGGGAATAGTTGGATTCATACCTTCCCCCAGATTATAATAATAATAATAATAGTTGTTTTAATTATGAAAAGTTCTTTTTTTTTTTTCTTTCTTTTTTTTTGTTGTTGAAAGTTGATGTGAAAAGGTAGAAAAAAAGGGATGATGCCCAAAGAGATATAACAAATAAATAATAATAATAGACTGCAGGAATTGGAAATCAGAGGAAGATTTGAGACCATCCAAATAACACCATTGTTAAGATCAACTATAATACTCAGAAGAGTCCTGGAGACCAGAGGAGACTTGTTGTCACTTAGACTCCAGTTAAAACTGGTGTGAAAAACTTGCTAGAAGTGATATAATAATAATAATGAAAAAGTTGTTTTAATTATGAAAAATTCTGCTTTTTTTCTTTTTCTTTTTTTTCTTTTTTTTGTTGAAAGTTTATGTAAGAAATAGAAAAAAGGGAAAATGCCGAAGGACAATACAAACAAATAATATTTATAAAGTTTTAATTATGAAAAATGCTGCCTTTTTTCCCCCTTTTAAAGGTTGATGTATAAAGATAGAAAAAGAGGAGATGCCCTAGGAGACCTAATAATATAATTAACACATCTATAAAACAATCACTTTCCTTAATTATGAAAATCAAGATATTCTTGTATTCCCTTTGTCACTGGTTATATTTCATGCAATTCTTAGTTTGGTGATAAAGAGGATGCTGTGATTTTATAATTTCTTTTTTCTTCTTCTTACATCTCCCAATATATTCATTTATTTTCTTGTAGCAGGAGGAGCAGTAAACGCTTCTGATTTATGGGACTGAAGCGAGAAAGAAAGAAAAAAAGAAAAAAACAAAAAAATCCTCTAAGGTGTGTGCATAGAAAGATTTTGCCTACAGCAGTGTTAATCCATTAGCAACCTAACATTCCATTTTTTTCTTTTACATACCCACCCTCGTTTTCATCTTTCCTTGTATTATTTCTCCCCCCTCCCCCACTCCTTCCCCCCTCTTTCTTTTCTTTGAAATCCTTTTTTTTTTTATTATCCCAATTTTGCTTCCATGGTTACAGGGAACCTGTAAGTTCCATATAGACACAACTACAAAAGTCTTATCATCTGTCATTTCTTCATTTCCCCGCTATCCCCCTCCTCCTGCAACCAATTCAGTCCCCAGCAACTCTTTACTTAGATTCAGGTCACCTAACCCTCCCACAGCAACTGAACGAGCCTTAGCCAGTCATCACCATTGCACATTTATTCGGAAATATACCAATTTTTATTTTATTTTATTTATGGTTATACTAGCACTAAGATTACCGCAACACCATTTGACATGTTAACGTACAAATAATTCTAGAAAATTACTTTGCATCTTCATATATATATATACTAAGATTAAAAAAAAAAGAAAGAAAATAGATAAAACACTTGGTTAGTTATAAAAAAATATATCATCTAATCACATGCACATCTATTTTATAATTTGTGGGTGGTTGTGGGGGCAATACTTGAATTTTTCTTTAGCTTAGAATATAAACTATGACTATTGTGTGTGTGTGTGTATATATATATATAATATATATATATATATATATATATATATATATATATATAAAGAATGGAAGGGAATTGAATCCGACAATATGAGGAAAAATGAGTAAAGAAAAGAAATGTAGATGGATAAAATGAAATTTAATCGATATCACTTTAATCGATATCACTTACACATGTGTTTCGGTCAGTTTATCAAAATGTATACGGATTACACTATTATTATTATTAAATAATTCGTATACATTTTGATAAACTGACCGAAACACATGTGTAAGTGATATCAATTAAATTCATTTATCCATCTACAGTTCTTTTCTTTACTCATCTTTCCTTATATATATATATATATATATATATATATATATATTTATTATTGTTTTGAACTCATATGACGCTTGTCTCCGCTCTTAACAACACAGAGAATAAACAAGCTCTGATGACGATTTTCATAAAATGTTTTCACTTTAACAGCATTTTGTGGTGTTTTCATATCTTTTTATATACTCATATATATATATATATATATATATATATATATATATATATATATATATATATATATAAGCAATAAACATTATTCAGATATATAATTTACTATTTATATTATAAATTATATAGCTATATATAATACTATATATATTATTTTAATTATATATATTTTAGTTATAATGTACTATTTATATAATACTGGCAGTGGCTACCCGGCGTCACATTGGTAGAGGTGGATTTTTTTAAGTTAGTCCCGCAGATCCATCGTCAGTTGAATCCTCGTAGGATTTAAATCCCCATGTGAAAAAAAACAAAAAAACCTTGCCTTGATCCAGCTACCCTGAAAAGAAATGTTAATGTTTACTATGTTAAATGAAAAAAAAAAAATCCTCTCTGATATCATGTGAATTTTACTTTTTAATTATCATCATGAATATAAATAATCTCTATTGTTTTTGCTCAAAAACCAAGCACTGGTGATATTAAATGTCCATATATATTTACTTTGTCGTTAATTGTTTTATTTTTGAAGTTTCCTCCAGATATACATATACACACAACTGCCCTTTATGTATATATATATATGTGTGTGTGTGTGTGTGTGTATGTGTGTATATATATATATATATATATATATATATATATAATATATATAAATTTCAATAAACATTATATGAACATTATTCCAGTGACGAGGAAGTGATATCTGTAATGAAGTAGTGGCTCAAAAAACAGTCAGCAGAATTTTACGGGGGCAGGGATACATTCTCTCATTTGAAGGTGGAACATTATCATTGAGAGAAACAGTGATTATATGGAGAAGTAGGGATGTGATCCACAGAGGACCAGCTTCATTTTTATGCATGATACATGTTCCTGAGTTGGTAATTATACCTGTGCTAAACAAAATGGCATTACTTTTTGAATCACCTATGTGGAGAAGTAGAGATGTGATCCACAGAGGACCAGCTTCATTTTGATGTATGATACATGTTCCTGTGTTGGTAATTATACCTGTCCTAAACAAAATGGCATTACAGTTTGACTCGCCCTCGTACAAGGTAGATTCAAAAATTATCCGCACTCTTGTTTTATGGAAGCAGAGCCATTGGGAATGATATAATAGCCAGAACCATGACTAATCTGCAGAGAACAAGCTACCTCATCAATGATAACTCGCCGGTTCACCAACACGATCTCTCGAGCTTACTGAATTTTCTCATCAGTGGTGGAGGTTGATGGACATCCTGTTTCCTCTTCGTTTCATCATGCTTCTCTGGCCACTCATAAACTTCTCTATCCACTCATATACACTTCTACGTGGTTATGCATTGTCCCCTTATTGTGCTTAAAGCCTCTGATGAATTTCAGTTCCTGACATTCTGACCAGAGAAATTGGGTCACTTGGTGCATACTGCTAGTGAGGTGGCCATGTTTACGATGTAAAGACAGCAAGCAAAATGACGCAATAAGGCTCAAACCTTGATCATGTGACAACAACAGTGCCAACTATAAGCATGCATGCACAGAACAGTAATAAATATATGTTATGGCAAAAGTGCAGATAATTTTTACTTCATACATATGATGATATATGTAAAAAAATCTTGAGTAAATTGAAAGATATTGTAATGATTTTTTTTGGACATTTTTAGGCTGCAGTGGAGATCCCTTGTGTGCCTTAGTGTTAGGCAGGGCGGTTGTCCCTTAGTGTTAGGCAGGATCCTCGGTTGTCCCTTAGTGTTAGGCAGGGTCATCGGTTGTTCCTTAGTGTTAGGCAGGATCCTCGGTTGTCCCTTGTCCCTTAGTGTTAGGCAGGATCCTCGGTTGTCCCTTAGTGTTAGGCAGGATCCTCGGTTGTCCCTTAGTGTTAGGCAGGGTCCTCGGTTGTCCCTTAGTGTTAGGCAGGGTCCTCGGTTGTCCCTTAGTGTTAGGCAGGATCCTCGGTTGTCCCTTAGTGTTAGGCAGGGTCCTCGGTTGTCCCTTAGTGTTAGGTCCTCGGTTGTCCTTAGTGTTAGGCATGGTCCTTCCTTAGTGTTAGGCATGGTCCTCGGTTGTTCCTTAGTGTTGTTGTTCCTTAGTGTTAGGCATGGTCCTCGGTTGTTCCTTAGTGTTAGGCATGGTCCTCGTTGTTCCTTAGTGTTAGTGAAGAATCCTTGTGTTAAGCAGAGCGCTTGGTTGTTGATTTGTTCGTCTGTGTTGAATACCAGCAACTGAACGTTTTTTAAGATCGGCGATGAAATAGTTAACCAACCACGTATTCAAACGTGTTGATTGGCTGGCTTTAATCTACACTGTCACGCAGAGTCTATAAGTTCAAGTGGTGGACTCCAGCACACCTTATATTACAAAATACTCCAACAGATATCATCAGGTTTTGCAGTTTCATTTTTTAGTCAGTGTAGACTAATCAAAATTAGTTGTAAGGAAGATTACCCAGTTGTAAAATAATTGATTATTGGGACATCCAATTGGAGTGTAATTGTTAGTAGGCTCCCGTTCTGACAGATCCATTATTACTAAATAGTGAGTTTGATCCTTGCTGGATGCCCCAAAACTTGCTACCTTGTGTCACATCCTACCCATTGTTAATAGGTTGGGTAAATACCAGGATGTCTCATTGTGGTGTAATGGTTTAGTCCCGCAGATCTCACAGATCCATTACTACTGAATAGTGGGTTTGATCCTTGCTGGATCCTTGCTGGATGCCCACACAAAAACCTA